>CM076570.1:1511182705-1511705652 GCA_034641835.2 Pinus albicaulis | reverse complement strand
TTGCTGAGTCTCAAAGTGTTTTCCATATTCATACATATTTCCATTATGTCATAACCATTTAGCTCTTATTTCCAGCCATTTGACCTAAAAAACCCTACATCAAGGAATCATTTTCATAAATATATGGGTTAGGATCCTTGTTTTCCAAAGTTATTTATTTTGCTTATTTTAAGTGAATTTAAGTATTTAGAAACTAGAAAATTAAATTATAGTTTCACATATCTATATATGTGTTATGAGTTTTGTGACATGTGTAGGTCAAAGGAGACTTCTTAAGACCCTTAGTAGTATCAAGGCCAAATTCGAATTTGGTTGGAGAAGATTATGGGATCAAAAGGATATGTGTCTCACTTCCTTGTTGTATTGAAACTCTAAGAGGATATGTGTCTCATTCCCCAAGTTGTGTTGAAACTCTAGAAAGACATGTGTCTTATCATTTCCTATTTTGATTGTAACTCTAGAGATGGAGAGAGAGATTCATGGACTCTCATTAATGAGATGAATCCTCATATTTTGTATAAATAAGAGAAGCTTTCTCCTATCATAGGTAATGAGGAAGTAATGAAAAAGTAGTAGAGAAGTCTTTTGTAACAAAGTTCAAGATGGAATGGGATGTAGATTTGTGAGTTCTTTTTAATAGAGAAATTCAGTTCTTTGATGCTGTTTTGATTACAACTTTAAGGAGTTGAAGGACTTCACCAAATTGGTAGCAGAGGGCCCCTGCTATCCAAGGAGGCTTTTACATGTTTTCTAGATAAGTTGCTTTCAATTTTGTTTTGGCTATGGCAGTCCCATTTGCACATAGTTTTATAATGACTAATGACATGGAATCAATATTGTTCTTTTGCTGATTTCTTTTTCTTAGTTTTTTTAATTCCAGCACTGTTTTATTCATTTCAGTTTTGAACATTTTCTTTACTAGTTAGATTAGATATTAAGCTACTCATGTCATTTTCAGTTACCTCCGAAAGCCATAGCTGGACTAATGGCGAGGGATTGAAGTATGAGTGTGTAGTTTGATATTAGTTTACTTTTCTGCAAGTTAGATATATTAAATTGCTCATGTCATTTTCAGTTACCTCCGAAAGCCATAGCTGGACTAATGGTGAGGGATTGAAGTATGAGTGTGTAGTTTGATATTAGTTTACTTTTTTGCAAGTTAGATATATTAAATTGCTCATGTCATTTTCAGTTACCTCCGAAAGCCATAGCTGGACTAATGGTGAGGGATTGAAGTATGAGTGTGTAGTTTGATATTAGTTTCTTTTTTCTGCAAATTAGATATCAGATTGCTCAAGTTGTTTATGATTACCTCCGAAAGCCATAGCTAGACTAATGGTGAGGGGTCAGAATATGAGTTGATGTAATTTGATTTTAGTTTTACTTTACTTGCAATCTTTTCTTTGAGTACAGTTTCTTTTGTATTTAGACAGCAGCAAGGATAATGAGTTTCATGATCAATAGTTCACCGTTTGCTTGATTAGAATAGTGATGCAATTTTCATTTCCTTTTAGGAATTAATTTTGTCATTGTGTGTTTTAAAATTCTTTTGAAGTTTGGAAAACCATTAGAAGGACATCATTGTATTGAATATTTGTCTCCATACTTGTCTTTTAGAATTTCATAAAAATCCAAAAACGACAAAAAGTAAGAGATAGGTTATCTTGCACATATAGTGCGCCACACTTCGTCAGCTTACGAATCCCTGGTTGATAATTTATGTTAGAAATTTAGGACACACTAAATTGACCAAACATTTTGGCGCCGTTGCCGGGGAAGTGTAACTAGGTAGCCTTATTTCTTACATCTAAAAAAAAAATTAATAATTCTTGAGTATGCTCTCCTCCTGCACTTTGTGTGATCTGGAGGATCAGAAAAATGATTGTTATGTAAAAAAAATTAATAATTCTTGAGTATGCTCTCCTCCTGCACTTTGTGTGATCTGGAGGATCAGAAAAAGAATTGTTATGTGAAAAAGAAAAAAAAAAGAGGAGACAATAAAACTTCATCATTTCAATTGATTCAACAATTTAAAAAAAAAATTGTTTTCATGAAAAACTTTGATTTCAATAAAATTGTTTTGTTTAATGAATATATATGTGTATTTTTAAATTTTTGAAAATATCACATACATAATTTTATTAAACAATTCAATTAAAAAAAAAATGAAAATAAAAAATAAAAAATAAAAAAATTAAATTGTTTTGTTACTAAGATATATATGTATATTTTTATTTTTGAAAATATATATATAATTTTAATAACAAATCATTTTAAAAAAAAATTCAATAAATTGTTTTGTTTAGTAAATTACATATGTAAAAAAATTCAATAAATTGTTTTGTTTAGTAAATTACATATGTATATTTTTAATTTTTCAAAATACAACATGTGTAATTTTATTAACAAAACAAATAAAAAAAAAATCATTTTGTTTAGTAAAATATACATGTGTATTTTTAATTTAAATATATATATATATATAACATGTAAATTTATTAACAAAAAAAAAAAAAAATCAAAATAAATCAACAGATGCCATAACATCGCCCATGACACAATCTACGAGCGTTCCTCACACCTTCAGGTGCTGCATCCTGCCACGATCTTATACAAATTTTTGTTTTCTGTCTTCCCTCTATTTTGAAATGCTGCTTCTGGCGTTTCCTCGAGCTTTAGTTTGATTCACAGAGGGTGTGAGATTGAAGCTGTGAGGCATAGAAGCAGGTTCAGAAATGTGAAATCAGGTCAAAGTTTACATATTTACATGGATAAAGAACCGATGCAGCAACAATAAGAAAAGCACATAAAATTTTCCAACACAAGAACACCCAACCACCTTCCGAGCTTTACCCTCTGAGTCAATCTTGCAAAGTCCTGCCCATTCATCCATCTTCTTTGCGCTGTGAACAGAAATCAAGTTCACATTGTGCTCAGCACACAATGATTGACTAATTCAGGTTCGCTGCAATTCTTTGCAAGAACACACAACTGCGTTGCCTGTTTCTCAATAGCTTTGGCACCTTCATGAAGACCTCTAGCAAGACCATCATGGACCAATGATTTTTTTTCAATACAAGATGTCCATAGGTTCTCCCGACCTCCAAGCTGAAATAAATTGATTTTGTTACGGCCATCTCCCGGAAAACGCATTTTCGGAACGATTGAGGATGAATTTTGAAAATCCACGACATGGGTTTTTTCGCCAACATGGTCAATTAGATAACCCAGAAATCGTTTTACGAATTGATTGGCGGTCTGGGAGAATTTATCGCTTCTTTGAAGGCCATTTTTGCTTGCCGCGTGAGGAAAAACGGTTTTCTGTTTACACAGTGGAGAGTTTGAATGGCACTTTGCTTGATTTCCCCCGTAATCTGAAGAAGACGAATTTGAAATGAAATCAAATTCTTATCGTGGCATTCAATCCACATTCCACTCATTTTTTAATTCAATTCGACTTCATTTTCTGAATGTTGGATTTCACATCTCCTTTATCATCTGCCCAACAATTTTTGGTGCTTCAACGAAATTATTAAACGCCAACCATTATGATGTTTATTTCAAAGGGATGCCACATCACTATGGAAAGACATTAAGAGGGCATGGGGATGAATTGAGCGAACTACAGGAGGATATTATCGAGCACATGGTCGTGCAGATGACACAATGAACCTTAGTAGCATAAAGGTAAGCTCAATTGAGATTGAACGTGTCTGTAATGGCATTCTTGTTTTTAGTTTTTATTTTTAATTTTCTTATTTAATAAATTGTTTTGTTTAAATTATATATATATATATATATATATATATATATATATATATATTTTAAAATGTA
This sequence comes from Pinus albicaulis, assembly GCA_034641835.2. Classification (NCBI taxonomy): domain Eukaryota; kingdom Viridiplantae; phylum Streptophyta; class Pinopsida; order Pinales; family Pinaceae; genus Pinus; species Pinus albicaulis. The sequence continues at coordinate 1,511,701,818 of CM076570.1, read as the reverse complement.
ACATATATAATATTTAAAGAAAAAAATAAAATAAAAAATTGTATTTTTCAATTTTGTTATTTAAAAAAAAAAAAAAATTGCATTTCTCTTTTTCAATTTTGTTATAAAAATAAGTAAATAAATAAATAAATAAATTTGCAATTCTATTTTTCAATTTTGTTTTGATTATTAGGAAAAAAAAAAGAAAAAAGAAAAAAAAAAGATCAATAATTTTGAATCAATGAAATGAATAAGTTATTTGCTCACTTTTCTGAAGGTATTGATTACTTTTGGACTAATGATGAAGGATGAATGGCTAACTTTTTATTTAAGATTTTTAGCTACAGAAATCGTCGACATTCTACAGCTAAAGTCCAATTCCGCAGCTGTTCTCCAATTCCGTAGCCAAAGTCCAATTCCGTAGCTGTTCTCCAATTCCGCAGCTAAAGTCCAATTCCGCAGCTGTTCTCCAATTCCGCAGCTGAAAAACCTCATTGTTCAAATCAGCCTAACTTTCTCATACAAAATTAGATTTTGATGATTTAAGTATCGTTGGAAAGGTCTCAACAAGATCTACACAATGAGAAATCCATCATTAGAGTTTGAAATGGTAAATAATGAAATAAATTGCTGAAAATAAGCTACATTCAACTTGAGGCACTAATTCCAAAACATGTATAAATTCTTTTGATTTTTCCTTTGAGAACTTGTTTCATTAATACAAATTCTTAGTTTTGTATGTAAATATCATAACTAGAGAGATTGATCACCTCTCTCCTTTGATAATCTTACATTCCATTGCAGAAGAAGTATTAGTTTTTTTGCAGGTTCCAGGAGGAAGGACAAATAACTACAAGAGAATGGTGTCTCTCTAAGAGACCAATTTGTTTCATAAGAGGATGATCAGCAACAAAGAGGAGGAAATATGCTGATGCAAAATCAGATCCAAACACTTGAAAAACTTTCGGATACTATTGTCTCCATCACATCCATACCTCATAATAAACCATTCACCTCATTTCACTTCATATTTTCCATTTACATTCACATCCACTTTCCATTTCTTTTTGTCCATTCATAACCACAAATAAAATCAAGAGGCTCATTCACATGCTTATTGCCCATTTCCATTTCTACTCTCCATTGCCATCTTCCATTTTCATTTTCCATTTCTTGTCATTTTCATTTCGCAAATAAGCCCTGCTTCAATGCAAATTATTGAGTCCATAGTCCTTTGAGTCGAAGTTCTTTGTAAAAACACCTTGAGGCTTGCATGCCTTAATGGCAAGTTCTCATGCTGACAAACAATGGAAATACATTAATGTCTCTTGTTCGTCAGATCTTCTAGGTGACTCGACATCAGCAAAATCATTCGTACCTAGCAAGATGTGTTTGGGCATCTTGACTCTCATTGTCATCAATGGTGAGAGTTCTCGTATTGACTAGTGGCATCCATTAATGGCCACTAAGTCAACAATTTCCTACTATGTTCGACATCAGAACATCTTTTCACATAGTAGGAATTATGCCAATGAGTTTTGAAGACACGAAGACTATTATTTTCAGCATTTTGGAGCAGATTCAACAAGTTTTAGTAGGAGCAATAAAAAGTCATCTTATCTCTTTACCCATGACTCCTATTGTTCAGCCACTTGAAGAAGAATATGATCAGAATTTTGCAGCCACCACACATACACAACTCATCCACATTTAAGGTAAGTGAAGGTATGTTGTTTTCTAATTTTTAGTCATGTAATTCATTAGAATGCTAAAATTGTAACTTTGGAAAAATTCTTCACTCCCTTTTCCACATTGTCATATCTTTAGTTGAGGGGAAGGGACATCATTTCATATCCACATGTCATACACTATCACACATTTTCATTTCATTTCTACCCACATATACTTCCCAACCAACTATTGTTGCAACATGATCCAAAAGATTATATGCCTTGCAAATGATCAATTCATTGATGAAGTAATTGATTCTAAATATTTTCATGAACTTTGATGCAACAAAGAAAATAAAGCATTGTTACACAAGAACCATTGCTCAAAAAAAATTGGTTGTCACACAAGAACCAACCATTAAAAAATGTTGCAATCAAATGTGTTATACTTTGCCAAAAATAAAATATCAAGAAGCAAAGTTTGGAACGAATCTATATGAGTCAAAACTCATAAAATATCAACTCATGGACAAATAAATCATTGCAATAGTTGCATGAGGACATGCAACAACTTCAGTTGGGGGGTATGTTGAGTCTCAAAAGTGTTTTCCATATTCATACATATTTCCATTATGTCATAACCATCTAGCTCTTATTTCATAGCCATCTGACCTAAAGCCCTACATCAAGTAACCATTTTTCATAAATATATGGGTTAGGATCCTTGTTTTCAAAAGTTATTTATTTTATGTATTTAAAGTGAATTTATGATTAGAAACTAGAAAATTAACATAGTTTCATATATATATGTGTGTGTTATGAGTTTTGTGACATGTGTAGGTCAAAAGGAGACTTCTAGAAGACCCTTATGTGGCACTCTAAGGCCAAATTCGAATTTGGTTGGAGAAGATTATGGGATCGAGAGGATATGTGTCTCACTTCCTTGTTGTATTGAAACTCTAAGAGGATATGTGTCTCATTCCTCAAGTTGTGTTGAAACTCTAGAAAGACATGTGTCTTATCATTTCCTATTTTGATTGTAACTCTAGAGATGGAGGGAGAGATTCATGGACTCCAATTAATGAGATGTCTCCTCATATTTTGTATAAATAGGAGAAGCTTTCTCCTATCATAGGTAATGAGGAAGTAATGAAAAAGTAGTAGAGAAGTCTTTTGTAACAAAGTTCAAGATGGAATGGGATGTAGATTTGTGAGTTCTTTTTAATAGAGAAATTTAGTTCTTTGATGTTGTTTTGATTACAACTTTAAGGAGCTGAAGGACTTCACCAAATTGGTAGCAGAGGGCCCCTGCTATCCAAGGAGGCTTTTACATGTTTTCTAGATAAGTTTCTTTCAATTTTGTTTTGTCATATTTCCTTACTTAGATTGCTTTCTGAAATCATAGCTTTTAGCATAATTTTTCATGGCAGCCCGGGCATTTGCACATAGTTTTATAATGACTAATGACATGGAATCAATATTGTCCTTCTGTTGATTTCTTTTTCTTAGTTTTTAATTCCAGCATTGTTTTATTCATTTCAGTTTTGAACATTTGCTTTACTAGTTAGATTAGATATTAAGCTACTCATGTCATTATCAGTTACCTCCGAAAGCCATAGCTGGACTAATGGCGAGGGATTGAAGTATGAGTGTGTAGTTTGATATTAGTTTACTTTTCTGCAAGTTAGATATATTAAATTGCTCATGTCATTTTCAGTTACCTCCGAAAGCCATAGGTGGACTAATGGTGAGGGATTGAAGTATGAGTGTGTAGTTTGATATTAGTTTACTTTTCTACAAGTTAAATATATTAAATTGCTCATGTCATTTTCAGTTACCTCCGAAAGCCACAGCTGGACTGATGGTGAGGGATTGAAGTATGAGTGTGTAGTTTGATATTAGTTTACTTTCTGCAAGTTAGATATATTAAATTGCTCATGTCATTTTCAATTACCTCCGAAAGCCACAGCTGGACTGATGGTGAGGGATTGAAGTATGAGTGTGTAGTTTGATATTAGTTTCTTTTTCTGCAAATTAGATATCAGATTGCTCAAGTTGTTTATGGTTACCTCCGAAAGCCATAGCTGGACTAATGGTGAGGGATCGGGATATAAGTTGATGTAATTTGATTTAGATTTACTTTGTTGCAATTCTTGGATTTCTTTAAGCATAGCTTCTTTTGTGTTTAGACAGCAGCAAGGATGATTTGGTTTTCATGCTCAATAGTTCACTGTTTGATTTATTAGGCTAGCAGCACATTTTCATTTCCTTTCAAGTTTTGTCATTGTATGTTTCAAATTCCTTTTTAAGTTTGAAGTTTGGTAAATCATTATAAATGACATCATTGCCTTGAATATTCATAACCATACTTGTCTTTTAGAATTTCCATCTCACATTAGGAAACCAACCAAGATCAATAAAAATCCAAAAACGACAAAAAGTAAGAGATAAGTTATCTTGCACATATAGTGCGCCACACTTCGTCAGCTTACGAATCCCTGGTTGATAATTTATGTTAGCAATTTAGGACACACTAAATTGACCAAACATGTTCCACCTCCTGGTTGTCACATGACAACTTGCTTTCATTTGTTTATGTTTCCATATATTGATGATGTTCCTATGTTGATGGGAAGCTCTATTGGGGGAGTGGCACAAGAGTTGAAGGTGCCCATTGGGAGTATGATTCTCCATACTTCATATGATTCATGTTTCAGGAGAAACAATGGGCAAACCATAATTTTCATACTACACCTCTTGTCTTCATGCGGGAGGAACCATTTGGAGAGCTTGATTTCTTTGGGGAGGCACTACATGGATGTTTTATTTGGTGGGGTGACTTGGGTCATTCTTGAGGACCGTGATATTTCAGCCCAAGATTAGTAGCAGCCCCATACATATCATAAGTGGAGAGAGAAGCAGCATGGGATGGACATTCTAGTCCCACAAATTCAGTCATGCAGCCCACTTTCTTTGCAGGAGCTTAAGGTGGAGGAGATGTTTCATGAGTTACCATGTTGGGAGGTAACTCACTCTTTGTGCACGATAGATTGGGGATGAAGGCTTCAAATGGGGATGATGATTCCCAATATATTTATGGTTCCATGCCTCAATAAGGCCTCTAGATCACATATTTTTGTTTCCATGTATGTCCTAGTTTTTCATGATGAGAGCCATTTGGAATTTTTACCAAAGGCATGCTTTTACACATGGGAGGAACAACTCGAGGGAAAATTGTTGAAAGGGCATATTGTTCTTTGGAAGAGAATATCACTCGAGGATGCTACAGAAAGAAGAGGGGAGGCTCTTTAGTTCTATCCTTGCAGTTGCTTGAGGACAAGCAACATTTGGGAGGGGAGGACTGTAATATTCCTAACTTAGCATATAGCTAAGGGAATATTAAAATTTTGTTTTTCTCTTAGATAGAGGAATAAAATGGGTAGGGAGACCCATAAATCTCTTCAGTAGCAATAAAATCCCTCTTAAATGGGAAAGGGATCATATTCATAGCTGGATAAAACACCTTCATGTGTTAACAAGAGCCTAGTGCATGTGGACAAAGTCAAAGTTTGACCAAGTCAACTAAGCTAATGTGGAGGATGTGAAACACTAATGAAGATAACCCAGTGGGAATATTGATCTAATTAGACAGTTGGAATAAAGCCACCTTGTGTGTGGAAGAAGACATTGCATGGAGATCCATTCAAGATTGGCCAAGTCCATCAGTGTTGTTATGGAGGAGTGGTATTGATGAAGGGACAACGCAATTTTGGAGGGATATTCATTGCATAAAGATGGAAACCCTAATAAGTGGGATCAAAGGTGAGGAGGCTCACATTGTTTATAAGGAGGAGGATGGTAGCCATATGAGGTTAGGTTATTATTATGATTTTATGATTGTATGGTCTGTTTAGACATACTTCTTTCTCTGGCTATTTAACTGAGATAGAGTGTTGTTTAGCACAAGGTCTTCCTGTTTAGGAATTCCTTCTCTTCCATTGAGTAGATCTTGGAGGAGCCTTGCACCATATTTTCCACTATTTGGCTTAAGGCCAAGATTCACCTTCCTTTGACAGCGTAAATCCTATTGAGGGTTTGAATGTTTCAGAAAGCTGCAGTAAATGGAGGCTAGATCTTCAGATCTAGGCCATCTCAATACTTATTTTCAGTGGAGGAGTCTTCTAGTCCATTGGGAGGCTAGTATTGAAGGTTTTGAACTATATTTCCATATCTTGGCTATAGGCCAGCATAATTTTATCCCCTATAGCGCAGAGAGAGTCCAAATCTGCGTTACTTCTGAAGGAGCTGTTGCAGGGTGATTTAGTGCACCATTTGGAGAGATGATTTGCTGAGTGTTGGGGATCTGCCTTTCACTTTGGAGATCTGTTGGAGGAGATCCTTTTTCTTTTTATATCATATCATATCCACTTTCCAAATCTTAATATTTCCATAGATATGCAGTCTTAAAACTCATATCTACATTTTGTACATGGTGTATTACTGAAAACCCCTAGGGGAATTGATAAAAGAGAGTGTATAGTGCATGGATCTGTTGTAGATCTAAATTTTTGTTCACATACTTGCTCTAGATCTGATGTGCAACCTACTGCTGTTGTAGAGGTAATAAAATAACTTTTTCATGGTATTCCAGCTTTCATACATGGTTGCAGTCCCTATTTTTACATGATTTTGAGCTAGTTTTGGCATGGGAGGCATGTTTAACTATGAAATAGTAATTTGTTTCTGATTTCTTTTTAGATATAGTCATCATAATATCATATCTAAGGGATCCATGAGCTGCATTTACATTTCATTTCACATATTGCTGAAAACTGCGTTATTTTAGCATGCATTGCTGAGCAGTCCCATTTTGGGATATTACATTGTCCTTATATCTTGAGAGTTTGAAGAGTAGTAATTCCTCCCAATGCATTACAGGATATTGTCAGAATAATTTCTTCTTTCTTTCAGGTTGGTTCCTAGTGTATATCTTCTTCTTTCAACGTTTCTTGTTCATTTTCTTCCTCCTCTTCACAGTCTATGTAAAATAGTTTATTCTCGGCACACTTATGACCTTTAGTGTGTTTGCTATCACAATTGTAGGAAATCATTTTTTCTCTTTTTTCTTCCAATTATTGTGGTTTCAACCTCGCATATTGTGGAAGTCTAGGAGTAGCAACACTTCCATCTTTATATATGTGAGTGGTACGTGTCCTTTTCACCATAATTTTACATTCAATTTTCCTTTCCAACTTGAATGCCTTCTCCAATGAATCAAGTTCCCAAAGGTGAACCTGATGTTGGATGTTATTCTTTAATGTCCTTATGAAGACATCAATCCTATGTTCCTCTGGAATATCAGCTACCCTTATATTCAATTTTTGAAAGTCCTCAATGTGCTCCACCACTGAACCCTTTTGTTTGAGATTCATCAACTAGCTAAAGAAGGTGTTGCTCTTTGTATCCTGATAATGTGTTATCATTTCCTCCGTAAAAATTGACCGACTGATTTTTTTTTACGGGAGAAAAGCCATCGATACCATACAAATGTATTTTGTTATAAATATAAATTTTCAAGGTCTACCTTTTGTGTGTTTTTCACATTATTGAGATCAAAATATTGCTCCATCTGTAGTATCCATGTTGCGGAATCCTTGCCATCAAACTTTATCATATCGATATTTGGAATATTGTGGGTCTTCAATCCAAAATTAGAGTTTATGAAATCATGATTAAAATTTATTTTGTTCTCATCATGAGTTTCCTCTACTATATTTTTGCCATTAGGAATCATTTCTAGTATCAACTTTGTCAAAACTTCCATGTCTTCTTTTAGATCATTATTCATGTGTTCCATGTTTTCTTTCATTTTTTCATCTATCTTACCTTCCATGTCATCCATCTTAGCTTCCATTCCATTCTTCAAACCATCGATCATAGCTTCCATGCCTTTCTTCAAAACTTCCATTTCATTTTTTGTGTCTCTTTGCGAGAGCAAAATTTGGTGCACTTGCTCTTGTAATTTTGATATTTCATGTTGCACTTCTTCCTCTTCATGAGTCATAGTAGAGTATTATGAGGGATTAGTGAGTGTTGAATTATTTTTAGGGGGAATTTTAGAACCCAATACTAATATCTATGCTTCAATATTCCCTTGGAATCACTTCAAACTGATTTTCTAAACAAGCCTTATGCAATTTGAAAAACAAATACACTCCTTTTTCTTGCTTTTTACGAGATAGATATTGAAACTGGATTATCTCTGTGATTTTGGATCTTAAATATATAAAATTAGGTCCTGTAGTAGCCCTCTGAATCTTATTTCCAATGCCATAGGTCTGACTTGATTTGGATTCTGCAAGACAAATTTTTGCCCAATATCCCACAATGACCTAATTATGGACTCGTTCAGTAAATCGAACTTGTACGCGTGCCATGTGTCACTTTTTCCTCCTTCGACTCTGAAATTGATACAAAGGATAATTTTCGCCGCTTTTTACATAATTTCAATCTGATGTTCAGAGAGTGAGTTATGACTATTTTCCCAAGGTCACCTCCTTTAGATGAAATGCGGGAGCCTACAAAAACCCTATATTCCATAGATCATATCTTCGAAAATATTGTGAACCAAGATCTGAAATCGGTACATGAGGTTCCTCTGGATTTCGACTTCTTATGGTAAATGTTTTAGCTTCTAAACCTTCATAAAAAAATATTTATAACGAAAATGCCACGATGACCTGTTTAGAGCAGCGAAACCCTAAAATCCAAAGCTTTGATACCAATTGTTATGAAACCAGCTCCAAAAATAGAAGAAAAGAGAGATAAATGCCTTAGAAATCAGCCACTTCGAGGGGGAAACCTCCTTTACATTACATAAATTAACAATTATTGGATGATACAAATGAAAAAACCTCCTTTCTATATATAGGAGTTCATGGGGTCACAATATAATCCTAGCCGACCTAACTATAATAATGTAAGGGAAAAATAATAACAATATGGGGGTTACAGGGGTACAATAATAACGATAAGGGAGCTACACTAACAACAATAAGGGACTACACTAGTATTATAGGGACCTAACACTCACTGTGGACCAAGTTCAACAAAATTTTCGCCATCTCATGGAGGAACTCAACGTAATGGAGACCATTGCTTCCTAAGGGGTGAGGAGTGATCCAGGTGGATATTGGTGGCCACCCTCCTATTCCACTTAGGCCCCCACCGTTGTTTCTTTCAGTTTAATTAATTATAGCATAATTTCAGTTTCCTTAATTGTAGCAAAATTTATTTTTTTGGTATTTTTTTGGGTCCTCAACTTTCGGATCCATTTTGAGGCTCTAAATGACATTCTTTTCGAAAATGGGAAAATTTGAGTCTATGAGTCTATGACTCATTTTTGTAGTCAAAATTTGTAGTCCTTGTATAGATATTTATAACGAGGTATCGTGCACATCAAATAGAGATCATATGCCAAAGTTACAACCCCACGAAGCTTATGTACCAATCTACCCCAACGAGGCCCATAGTTTTGGCACTTCATCTCCTAGGGTTAGGTTTTTGGATTTTTATGGTTTTCTATTATTTCTTAATAATAAATAGGATTTGAAGCCTTATTGTAAAAAAATTCAGAGGCATGTAGTTTTCACATCTCTTCTCAGAGATAAACTACCATCGCCCGAGCTAGTTTATTTCCATTCTATATGTAAGCACATTTCAGATATTTGATATAATGAAATGAAGTGTTATTTTTGTTTCATATTTTTATTTATAGTTATATCTTGATTTTTTTGCATTCTTATTTAATTTTGAATCAGGTTGCCACCCTTGCTATGTCTGACAAAACAAAACATTGTGTTAGGCTAGTTGTGTAAAGAATATAACACTATTTAAGCCTCAGAATTTCGTTGCAACAACATGGGGATAACCATCCAGTCTAGACCTTGGAAGCAAACTAATTTTATGTTCGGTATAGTGGCTCCGACTGGGGATAATGAGACCAGTTTCCCAGCAAAGGTTTGATATGATGATGAGTTTGATATAAGGTGAAATGGAAAATGATTTTAAACTAAAAGGAACTATTTATTTAAATAAAAAACACATGCATCTATTTAATATAATACTTAAATTAATATATACCTAGGATAACTTAATTCATGTGATATACAAAGATACCTTCAAGAAAAAGTTAATAAAGATCATTCAATTGCTATAAGAGATGAAGTTGTTAAAGGTAATTATTTTGACTAAATAGCTAGGAAAACTAATTGTGAAATTATATCGCATATATCGCATATATCAATTGATCATATACTCCATAAGGAAATACTATTGAAACATCATACAATAGTGCTTTAATAAAAAAATGTAACTTAGCTCTCATACATAATACAATATAAGAAAAATTATTGCTAATACATAAACAAAACTCAATCATAAAGATAGAAATACCAGATATGAAAGATTCTACTCATGAAATCAACAACGTTGATCTACTTATTTTCAACCAAACACACTCTAAGAGTACAAAAATGAAAATACAGTACCTTATGCTTCAATATCCGAGAAAATCAAGATCTTCTTCCATATATCTCATCAAAATAGTCCCAAAAGTATAGAAATGCAAGCTTCTGCAAAGTGTTTTTGATAAAATCTCGGACCCTTCTCTAAATGCACGAGATAGGTTTAAATAATATTACATATGTATCAAAAATAGATTATTACATAAAAATTTAAGGAGGTTTCAAACAACTATCCTCAGAATAGAAAATAAAAAGATAAAAAATGAAAATATGATGACGTGCTTTATCATGTTGAATGGTCCTTCCTTTCCATTGAGCTTTTCAGTTCACAAATATCCCACATTGGCTTCACTTGGGATGGCTGACTGACTTTGGATCTTAGTTGTCCCATAAATACAACATCAGAGAGAGGTGACACAATATTTTGAGTGGAATTATTTAGACAGTTCAAAGCCATCCATTGACTGTATGGTTTTACTAGAAGCTACCAAAATGATTCACGTCCAAGCTTAGATAGTTGTTTGACTTCTTCAATTTGACTTTTGGCGGTCTCTTTCCATTGTCCCTCTAATTGTTTGATATTTGGGAAAACTCCAAGCTTGCATTCTTTAATCAGATTGCTATTATGAAGGTTTCATTTACATGAGCTTCAATCATATTTCTTTCTATATCATCTGCTCTAGTTGTTTCCCTTTCTGCTTGTTTTAATTGCATATCCCAATCTGTAAATAGAATATCTCTATGGGATTGTTCAATATTTGGCAGATCAACTTTTCCTCCTTCTTCAGACTCTTGCCAGGAAATAAAGCCTGAAATATTTTTATCAACCTCATACTCTAATCTCTGATCAACCACTTGATTGAGTAATGTATCACTTGTTTCACAACATGGTTTGATCACTGAGATTATTTCATAGAATATTTCTTGTTGTTTTAACAATTGAATGTTTAACTCAAGCGTATCTTTGATGAATTATTCTATATAAGGCTGATTTATGAGTTTATCTACTTCATTTTGCATTTGTTTCATCTATGTATCTTTTTCTATGATGCTTGCCTGGTGTTGTAACTTGATTTTCTCAAAATCTTTCTGAAACTGTATCATCTGTAGCTCTTCTTGTTTATTGACATTCTGTCTTTCCCATTCAAGTTTTTTCTCTAACAGCTAAACTCTGTCATTTTTATCTTTAAGCAGAAGACTAACCTCTGCTACCTTATCCATTGTAGCTGTTACATAAGCACCTACGAATTGTGACAACCTTGCTAGGTTTTCTGATGGATCAATGGGGGTGTCTTTCCACACAAATTCCATTGATTCATTCTCAGGAGTTGCTGCTAATGAATCAAGATATATTTTAATTTTTTTGTCTTCTTACCACTGCTTTGTGTGTTGGACTATAAAATATATCTAAAGGGGGTATCTCTTCAATTCTCAAAACAATTTTTGTCCTTGGGTAGGCCAGGATGATTTCAACATCTACTTCTGGATTTGTAACTTGCAAAGTCTGTTTAGGAGTCTGCAATCCACAAGTTCCTTCAATTCCTATCTCTGCCTGTTGTACTTAGAGATTTTGTCTAAATTTCTCACATTCTTTATCTAGATCATTTGCTATAGCTGTATATGTTTGAATCTGTGTAGAATCAACTTCCAATTGTTCTCCAATCAATGTCTCTTTGGTTGTTTCTCCATTATTTTTATTTGAATCTTTCTCAAGAATTTCCTTAGGTTTTTCTTCATGATTTTGAGATTGATGTTTAGAGAGTTTTGAGCCTTGAATTGACTTCTCAGGAGATTCTTCATCAAAATTGTGATCAAAATTTTTTTCTAGACTTACATTGGGAGTAGGCTCTCTACTTTCCTCTATTTGCAATAGGTCAAATAGAAACCTTGTCAATATTTTATTCCTGTAATTATGAAAACAATTTAGGTTGGATGTGTTTAATTTGATTGATACCAAATGCAAGACCTGCGAGAATGTCTCGACCTTTTGAAATAGATCATCAATGTTATGAAACTGGATCCAAAAATAGAAGAAAAGAGAGATCAACGCCTTAGAAATAAGCCAATTCGAGGGGGAAACCTCCTTTAAATTACATAAATGAATAGTTATTGGATGATACAACTGAAAAATATCTCCTTTCTATATATAGGATTCCATGGGGTGACAATATAATCCTAGAATACCTGAGAATAATATTGTAAAGGCACAAAAATAACAATAGTGGGGTTTTATGGGGGACAATAATAACAATATGGGGACTACAGGGGTACAAAAATAACAATAAAGGGGATATACTAGCAAAAATAAGGGACTACACTAGTAATATATGGACCTAACATGCCCCTCTCCTTCAAACAAGTGTTGTCCTCCACGATTTATTATTTCTTGATGCTTTTGTATAAAATTTTCATCCTCCCATGTGGAATCTTCAATGGGTAAGTTCTTCCACTTGCTGAGATACTCTATAATTAATTGATTTCGTAGTTGTTGAGTTGTTGTTTCTGTGAATGTTTCAGAACTTATTTCATTGAGATGTTGATCAAGTTCCTGTTGTTTCATTCGATCATGCACTAAAGTTAGGTTATCCTTTGAGAGTTGGAGAACTTCTTGTTGATGCTCGATATGATATTCCACTACTTTATCATTCATATTATCTTTCATTTGGTCCTTCAAACCATCCAAATTAGCTTTCATTTTTTCTTTTAAGCCATCTATGTCATCTTTTATTGCTCTTTGTAAGATTGAAATTTGTTGCACTTGGTACTGTAATTTTGATATATCATACTGAAATTATTCCTCTTCATGCATCATAGTAGATGTTTATAAGGGCTTAATGGGTGTGGAATTATTTTTGGGAGGCATTGTATAACTCAATACTCATATCTATGCTTCAATATGCCCTTGGAATCACTTCAATTTTTTTTTTTCAAACAAATTTTATGCAAACTTGTTTAAAAAATAAACATATTTTTGTTTCTTTTTAGGAGGGATATATTGACCCTGATTTATCTCTATTATTTCAGATCTTCAAGATGTAAATTTTGGTCCTATTGTAGCCCTCTTAGTCTTCTTTCCAATTCCATAGGTTAGACCTGATTTGGAATCTTCAAGACAAAGTTATGCCCAATATCCCACAATGACCTAATTATGGACTGGTTCAGTAGAGCGAACTTGTACGACATGCCACGTGTCACTAATTCCTCCTTTGACACTGAAATTGATACACGGGAAACTAAATTCCATGTACTTTTGGCATCATTTTACAGAATTCCAAGTCAATGCTCAGAGAGAGAGTTATGATAATTTTCCCAAGGTCACCCATTTTAGATGAAATTCGGGAGCCTGCAAAAACCCTAATTTCCACAGATCATATCTTCGAAAATATTTTGAACCAAGATCTGAAATTTTTACACGAAATTCCTCAATATTTTTTTGCAAATGGGTGTTTTTTAGCGTCTAAACCTTCGTAGAAAAAAAATTATAGTGAACATGCGACGATGACCTGTTTAGAGCAGCGAAACCCTAGAATCCAAAGCTCTGATACTAAATGTTATGAAACTAGTTCCAAAAATAGACGATACGAGAGACCGGCGCCTTAGAAATAAACCACTTCAAGGGGGAGACCTCCTTTACATTACATATATGAAAAATTCTTGGATGATAAAAATGACAAAACCTCCTTTCTATATATAGGAGTCCATGGGGTCATAATATAATCCTAGCCGACCTAACAATAATAATGCAAGGGCACAACAATAACAATTTCTGGGTTTTATAGGGCACAATAATAACAATATGGGGACTACTGGGGTACAACAATAATAATAAGAGGGCTACACTAACAAAAATAAGGGACTATACTAGTAATATAGGGACCTAAAAATCAAGTTCACCTTTCTCGTGAATGAACTGTTTGATTTTAACCATGGAAGTAAAGGCTTGGGCGACTTTGATGGGATCATACTGTCTGCTTGGCATAGTAGCCAGATTAAAGCATGAAATATTTTGTATCTCTTTAACTGTGTGCCCAAAATAAATAAAGCAAAATAACCACATTGCACTAGAAAAATTGGGCAGATATATTTCTTCATATCTTTAAGGGTTTTGGCAATACCTTCCCCCTACTATTTGGTATGCAATATCTCTAGCCAAAAACATATTAGGTACATATTAAGGAAGAACATGGGGAGCTGAAATACTCCCAAAAAATCTGGTATAAGTAATTTTTTCTTCACCAAACTATCCTGCCACAAGCAAGATGTCTATCTTTGCTTCTTTTGAAATCCTGGGGGCTTTTGCATAAAAAATAGTTTGATAGATTGGTAACATAATACTTTGAAAAATCTTATAAAAATGTGTAATATTCCCAATTAGGTTTTAGCTAGTTGGAATATTAAATTTTGTTTTTGCTTCTTAGTTAGAATAATAAAAGGGTAGGGAGACCCATAAATCCCCTTAGTAGGAATAAAATCACTCCTAATGTGAATGAGGGTCATCTAAGTAGCTGGATTAAGCACCCTTATGTGTGAAAAGGGGATGGAGCATGTAGACTGGGTCAACTTTGACCAAATCAACAACGTTGGTATGGAGGGAGTGGACATTCGTTGAGGGAAAACACAGTTTTGGAGGGAGATTCCATGTATGGAAGTAGTCGATTAATGAGTGGAGCCCAAGGTGAGGAAGCTCACCAAGTATATAAGGAAGGGGATGGTAGCCATAGAAGGCATGATTGATTATTATTTTGTTTATGGTCTGTATGACTTGTTTCTCTCTTTAGCTGTTTAGCAAAAACTGTAGTGTTGTTTAGCACAAGGGTGTTCCTGAGCGGGAATCCCACATTCATCCTCGGGGGATTTTGAGTTCCCACTCAGGAGAAGTATTTGGGCTACATTTCCACATTCTAGCATCAGACCAAGCTACATATTTCTTCTACATCGTAGTTTCTGTTGAGGGTTGTATTGGGCTATTTCTGAGCTAATTTAAAGTGGAGGAAGGTTTCCTTTCATTGGGAGGCTAGTAAAGAAGGCCCTTGTGCATTATTACAGCATTTTTCATCAGAACAAGTTATTATTATCCCCCACATCGTAGTTTCATTCTTGGACTGCGTTATTTTAGGGAGGAGTTGTAGGGGTGCTTTCAATACAGAATTTTGGGAGTTATATATTTAGTGGAGGGTACAACCTTTCACCCGAAGAATTTATTGGAGGAGAGCCACATACTTCTACATCAGCTTCAGCCATATCTTCCCATTTATTCTATTGCAATAAAAATTCAACCCTAGGTTTGCAGATCACATTTGTATCTTTTGTGTATTTCTCGAAAAGCCTCATGGGTTGTCTTGGAAAGTTCATATAGAGTCTTTGTCTTCATGTATACTATATTTTGAGGCATATATCAGTATTTTTATATCATTTTATGATCTCTTGCTATAGTTATGCTCATTATTAATGCATTGTAGCATCTCTCTGGCATTTTTTATATTAGCATCATCTCACATTTGAGAGGGGTTGATCATGGGAGGCTTGTTTGTTTATGTTGTATGACTTGTGCCTCAATATATTGCACATTTTTTCTGTTGATATGATGAATAAAATGGATCCATATTGGATTCCTATGCTGATGCATTGATCTTCACTATTATTTCCACTTTTATGTCCTATATTATTGTTTTTCCTATTTTGGAATATTAAAATGGTATCACAACATAATCTTGGCTCAACCTCTCCATTTAAGCCAATATGTCATCAGAAAATGAGATCCTCTCACAGATAACGAGAAGAGGTATCTCAAAAGAAACTAGAGATATGATTATACATATGATAGAGAAGAGAAGGGTAAAACTCCCTTATCAGGAGGAGATGAGGAGAAGGAGTATCCCAATATTCTTCTTCAAACCATGCAAGATATTGCAAGAGAAATCAACGAGATGAGGATGGATAGACACAAAGAATCCAAAAAAGGTTTCTACATGGACAAGGCTCAGGCATTTCACATCACTGGAATGATCAAGCAGTGAAGCAGCAGGTTTCCAAATGCTTTACAATGCCTACATTTTTAGATGTGGGAAATGGAGGGTTTCAAGAAAAAAAAAATCTTGAAGAATACTTTGTTGAGTATGAGTCTCAATCTCAGAGATTCAAAGATTAGTTGAGATTCCAAGATTTTTTTCAAATCAAGGACAATAGGAGACCTTGACATCAAAATTGAGTTGGAGGATTCATAAAAAACCGTGATCTTCATCGGACTATGGGCAGATTTTTCTTACCCACTTCTGATGGTTCATCCAAATGCATTGCAAAATCATGGGTAGAAAATCTAGACATCTACTTCCATTTGAAGCAAGTACTGAAGATGGAAGCCATCAAAATAGCAGTGCTGCAACTTGAGGGTGAAGCACATGATTGATGGTTTCATGGTCTTTCTACATTGGGTCATGCCAATGTGACTGAATATTCAGAGTTCACAAGGAGATTGGTGGAGAGGTTTGATCAAAGAGACCTGGAGGCACCTTTCATTGGGCTAGCTAAGCTCAAATAAGCAGGTAATCCAGAAACCTACATTTTTAAATTTCTAAAATTTTCTTTTATGGTTTCTAATTTATCTGCAACTAGGAGGGTCTATATGTTTATTGATGGGCTAGCAGGAACCTCTACATGGGTTGGTTAAATCAAATAAACCCACTACCCTTAAATATGCCATTGCAAGGGCTAGATATCTATAATATTCCTTGCCAAGAGCAAAGGAAAAATTTCAGCAAAAGCCCACTTTCCCATTAAAGGGAAAATATGAGAAGGTTCATCCTTCAAAGGAGAGCCAAAACAAAGTGCCTCTCAGTGATGATGTTTGAAGAGACTTGAGGAGAAGGAAGCTTTGCTTCACATGCCAAGAATCATGGGCACCCAGACATAGATGTGAAAAAATGAAGGAACAGTCTCTAGAGGTATTTTTTGATGATGAGGAGGAAGAAGAAGAGGAATTAGAAGGAGGTCACGGTGCTGGGATAGTAGGAGAGGATCCACCACCACCAGGAGGTGGGAATGGAGCATTTTCTCCAATTAGAGGGGCCCTTGCATCATTTAGAGGAGTACCCAAGTACTTGACCTTGAGAATTCGAGGTTCCATTTAGGATGAGAGGGTTTCAGCATTGATTGACAGTGGGGCTACCCACGACTTTCTTGATGCCCATTTAGTATAGAGGAGGGCAATACCCACTGATGATTTTGTGGGATTTTCAGTTTTCTTCCCAGGAGCTAGAACTATGCAGTGCATGAATTATGTTCCATATTTATCTGTCACCATGGGGACATATACATTGACTGATCACTTATTTATGGTTGAAATACCTGACACCAATGTGATATTGGGTGTGTAGTGGTTGATCACTTTGGTGAAGGTCGCCACAAATTGGGAAACTTTGCAGATGGAGTAGATAGATAAAATGAGTGGTAAACATCAGGTGATTAGGGGCATGCACACATATCCCTCTGAGACAACTTCTACACATAAAATAGAGCTGGATTTGCACAGTCGAAGCAAGGAACTAACAATCCTATCAGTTATGCATATGAACTTGGCCCATGACACATTACTATCTAGAGGCATTCCACCTGGGAGGCCACCTGATCAGGAGTTGATGAGAGATGTCTCACAACAGGTTGCACCACTCAGAGATCCAGGAGGAGTGGGAACCTTGGGAGGACTTGACACATTGAAAAGAGTCTTAGGTAGGCTCAAGGAGGAGGGATACATTCTCCCAATATTAGTACTACCACTTTCACCCCACATCTTGCACTAAGAGAGGACACTTTAGGAATGGAGGATGGCACCATCATGGTGCAAGGAGACCACTCCATGGCTTTGGAGACTCAAAAGATACACCACTTAGGGATAAATCTTCCACATATAGTAGAGGTTGGTGGCCACTCATGCATACATTTTCCAAACTCAAGAATTTTTGGATGGGTGATAGATTCCCATGGAAGGCTAACCTCCAAAAACTTCAACCTTTACTTGAGCATGAGCAGCTACATGAGGAGCAAAAAAGGGAGGATAGCAGCATCCTAGTATGTGACTTTGGCATGGGAGATGTCAATGTAGGGGGCAACAGCATGGTAGATGCTTTACATGGTAGATCATCAGCACTGTCACTATGGAGTATAGATCCTTATTGGAGATCCCAGCTATTGGTGGAATACTCCAAGGTTCTCTTTACATGAAGGATACTTTATGGCCAATTATTAGATGAGAGATATTCAATGAGAGATGGGGTCATCTACTATCATAGTATAATCTTCTTGACTAGAGCTTCTAAGCTCAAGGAGAAGCTACTGCTTGCAGCATAGAAGGAGTTTCTCTCCGGCGATAATGATTTCATGACGACATATCATACTATTATGGAGGGATTCATTTGTAAGGGCTTCAAAGAGGAGATAAATCAACATATTAGGAGATGCATGGATTATTTGGAGATGGAGGAGAGACATAACTCTTTCATAGAGTTATCACAACCAATTCTTTCCTCATTGCGGATGAGAGGAGGCCCATCTATGAGCCACTCCACTAGCTTGATCAAGGTATATGGTAAGGATCATGTTTTTGTGTATAATGATTTACTAGATGAGTATTTGCAGTCCTTTACCATTCATGTACAACTCATTGCTCCAAGATGGAGCACTCTTACTTATAAACTTCATGGTACACTTGGGGCCATAAGTAGTGATGAGCATGCTCACTCCCTAGGATATTTTAGGGAGATGAGGTATTATTCAGGGTGTACTCCATTGGCACCAAACTTCATTCACCTTCTCCAAGCATGTGAGAAGATTATGGCAGCAAACAAGTGGTGGGGAAACCACTTACCATATCATGTTCTAAGGTAGTCAGGAGACATTCCATGCTAGTTCCACATGTGGGTCTATGATCCTCCTCCAGTATTTCATATGGAAACTTATGTATCCTTGATTTTCATACCATATGTAGATGATGTTCTTATCATTGTTGTGGACCTATTTGGAGAGATGACACATGGGTTGAATGTGCCCATTGGTAGGGATATTCTCCCCATTTATTATGCCTCATTCTCCAAGGAGAACATTGAGCATCACATGATTGCTACATTAGACCACTTGTTTCCTGGTGGGAGGAGCTATTTGGTTAACTTGAGCATTTGGGAGATGCATCACATGGATACTTCGGAGGAGAATTTCATGGATGGATTTATTGGGGGACACTTGGTTCATGGGGAGAGCTTGTCACATGGAGTTGTCACAAGGGAATGAGGAGAAGAGTTGCAACACTCACCTTTACAGTTTCTTGAGGACAAGAAACATTTTGGAGGGGAGGTTTGTAATATTCCCAATTAGCTTTTAGCTAGTTGGAATATAAATTTTGTTTTTACTTCTTAGTTAGAAGAATAAGAGGGTAGGGAGACCCATAAATCTCCTTAGTAGGAATAAAATCACTACTAATGTGAATGGGGGTAATCTAAGTAGCTGGATTAACCATCCTTATGTGTGAAAATGGGATGGGGCATGTAGACTGGGTCAAGTTTGACCAAATCAACAATGCTGGTATGGAGGGAGTGGACATTCATTGAGGGACAACGTAGTTCTGGAGGGAGATTCCATGCATGGAAGTAGTGGATTTAATGAGTAGGGCCCAAGGTGAGGAAGCTCACAAAGAATATAAGGAAGGGGATAGTAGCCATAGAAGGCATGATTGATAATTATTTTTTTATTGTTTGTATGAATCGTTGCTCTCTTTAGCTATTTAGCAAAGACTGCAGTGTTATTTAGCACAAGGGTGTTCCCGAGCAGAAATCCCACGTTCATCCTCGGGGGACTTTGAAGGCCCACTCAAGAGAATTATTTGAGCTACATTTCCACATTCTTTCATCAGGTCAAGCTACATATTTCTTCTACATCGCAGTTTCTGCTGAGGGTTGTGTTGTGTTGCAGGGTGTAGCAGTGGAGGGTTGGATTGGGATATTTCTAAGCTATTTTTTAGTGGAGGAAGGGTTCCTTCCATTAGGAGGCCAGGAAAGAAGGCCCTTGAGAATTATTGAATAATTTTGCATTAGGCCAATTTATTATTGTTCCCTACAATGTAGTTTTATTCTTGGACTGCTTATTTTAGGGATGAGTTGCAAGGGTGGTTTCAATACAACATTTGAGGAGTTATCTCTTCAGTGGAGGGGACAACCTTTCACCCAGAGAATCTATTGGAGGAGATCCACATACTTATAAATCAGCTTTATCCATATCTTCCCATTTATTTTGTTGCGGTAAACATTCAGCCCTAGGGCTGTATCTCACATTTGTATCTTTTGTGTCTTTTCCAAAAACCCTCTTGGGTTGTCTTGGAAAGTTGATATAGAGCCTTGATATTCACGTAAAGTATATTTTGAGGCATATATCAGTATTTTTATATCATTTTATGATCTCTTGCTATATCTATGTTCATTATGACTGTGTTGTAGCAGCTCTCTGACATTTTTTATATTAGCAACATCTCACATTTGAGAGGGGTTGATCATGGGAGGCCTTTTTGTGTATGTTGTATTACTTGTGCCTCAATATATTGAACATTTTTACTACTTATATGATGAACATAATGGCTCCATATTGGCCTCCTATTTTGATGCATTGTTATTCACTGCTATTTCCACTTTTATGTCCTATATTACTGCTTTTCCTATTTTGGAATATTACAAAATGTGGGCGAAATTGTGATTCCCACAAAATATTATGATACACATGGATAGGATTAGGGTCTTTGAGTCCAATTCAATCCCATATTAGGAAATATTGTATGGAGAAAAATAGCATCCATCACGTATGCACTCATAAAAAAGGGAGGGATAACCCAAGAAGAGAAAACTCTATACTGTCTATACTGTCTAATGGCCATAGCCAAATTTCCAGACAAAATATTACTCCAATTCATAACTGTGGCATTAACATCTACATCCATTAATGGGATATATTCCATAGAAAACTTGGTACTATCAGCTTTCCCAAAAATCCTACACATCATAGCAGCTAAATAACTATGGGGGGTTGATAGGGGTGCAATTGAGTACTTACCATTCTTCTCTCGTTTGAATTTGTTGGAGCCGAACCTCGAAGTCTGCATGGTATCTATCAAGTCTTCGTTTTCTTTTGTGAACCACTCAATGAAATATTTATCATAGGACTTTTGAGGTTATGGTAGATGATACATTATGTGTAAATTGTCTGAGGTAAATGACCCCATTACTTCTTGTCTTTAATTCCTGAATGTCTTGTTTGAGATATCTAAATTGTCAATAATCCACTTCACCGTATCTGTGTATGGCAGTATTTTAGACCTCACAACTATTATGTGTAGGAAAGAACAACTTGCTTCAAAATAGGGCGCTTCAGATGAGATTTTAGCATCAATCGTTGCTCTGATTTCTACTACCTTTGGATATTCATCCTCCATTAGATTATACATAGCTTCCCATGAAGTAGTTCCACCATATTTTTTGCATGTAGTGTCACTAAAGAGCGGATGCATCTCTTAGTCTTTGAATGCAGAAGCCTCGACTGTCTTTTTTCCTTTCTTAATCATCTATGAGTGTTATTTCCTAAGATTGAGCAATAGAGAAAACATAATGAGCGTAAATCAAATATGAGAGGGGAAACTCAATTAAAATAGTAAATTTGATAAGGATAGGACTTTTATTACAAGCACGAGTAAACAAATACAAATATCTTCAAGCCATTAAAAGAGTAAATGCAGTTGATTTTTATTAATTATGAATTAAAGCCTACGTGTGATTCCTTTCAAGTCTTTTCAAAACATCGCATTGCAAATCTCGAACGATATTTCAAATTGACATGACTTAAGTGCGATGCCAATTTTGTGATTGCGATAAATCGCAATATCGCAAAATCATAATATAATAAAGTCGCAATTGTAATATCTCGCAATATTTCAATATCACGAAATCACAATATCGCAATATTGATATATCACAATGGCGTAGTATTGCAAGATCGCAAGGTTGGAGTTATGATAACTCAAAATTCATGATGTTTTGCAATTTGCGATGCGCGGTGTGTTTATTGACTCTTTGAGCGGCTTTTCCTTATGCAAAGAATGTTTAAAGCACTTAATGGACTTTAAGAGATATTTCAAGGCATTTAAAGTTATAAAGAGATCATCACAACATTTAGTCTTATAAAAGGGTTTTATTGATCGCATTTCGTGGATTTCGACTAATGATTAATCTCTCTTATCTTTCGATTCTGTGATTTGCGATAAAGAGAGAAGTTCTTGGTCCCAAGTCACTTAGCTTAATGCTTTAACGTTTCCTAAGGGAAAAAACTTTTACTTGCTGAATTTTTGGAAAAGAAATTTTAAAGGGTCCCGATTTATTATTAAAATATTGATTATTATAAAATAAAATCAGGGGGGAGGTTTGAATCGTATAAAAATTGACGATTCAGTCGAAGAACTAGTTATCTATGATAATTTTGAAATTTCTAAAACTTTCAAAGTAAAATTAGTTCAGAAAACAGAAATTGAATGAAAGATTACATAAGTAATATTTCTCTGAATAATAAAATAAACTCACCTAATTAAAATTAATTTAATATCCTCTTAAATATGAAAACCCCTTTGCCTATATCAGTCATTACTCAATTTAAAGATAAAGTAGCAGGCTTTTGTAGATTGGATTTTTAGATGTGATCATTTGTCATAGGTAGAGCCTCTGCTACCAGCACGCATCCATAGCCTCGACAAGCTTACCTTTTAACGAAAAATAATTATGTGTCCCATCCATGTAAGAACGCAGTTTTTAGAGATAAATCCATAATTGTATACTTATTCTTATTTTTTCTAAAATAACTCTTTTAATAAAATATTCTTTTTATTACTTAAAAGCCATTTTCTTTGTGTGGTGTCCAAATGGTGACAATGCCATTCATTAGTTGTAATTCAACTGAACAAGTTGGATCATGATGAGACCCCTTGTCTTTTGATTAAAATAATCTCAAGCCATTACCCTGTTTTGGTATACAGTATTGGTAATGTCAGCCTTATATTTCCCTATGAATATGGTAAGCAGTCTCTTGGTGAGACCTCTTATCTTTTAAGATTTTATTACATTACTTAGGATTACACTCTAAAAATATAAAATGTTACTAGACAAGGAGAATCACTGCGTCTTTAGGAGTTATAGATGACAATTATAGAGTTAAGGATGCTTATCTGCAAAAAGTCTTTTACTTTGCTAAAGATATTTTTCTTTACTGATAATAGAACAATTTTTTTTTATAAAGTTGGAGTTTCTCAAAGAATGAATAATTTTGGTAGAAAAAGAAAACTTCAGAGAGATAGAACTTAGTTAATTTTCAAATCTCTTAACTATTTCCTTAACAATCTCTATTTGTAAAAGTAAAAGGTCAAAATATTTCAAGAGATTTTATTGCAAAGCCAATAGTTATATTATTTAACTTTTATTTTCCTAGGAAAAGTAAAGACGATAATGTTAGGATATTCTGACACATAGGAAATAGTTAAGAATAACTTAGTCTAGTGTAGAGTTAGGTAAAGTGTGTTTCTTTACTATGTACATTTGTAACTTATAATCCGACGGTCATGATTTGTAGTGATCTGACGGTTCACTCTCTCCTCGGTATTAACGACACTTGATTCGTGGCTTAACACCTGATTGGTACATGATCTCTATTTAAAGAGCATGGAGGTTCATTTGTCTGATAACCGTTTATGAGAGAAACACATGTAATATTTCCTTTTATATTAATAAATTTCCTGAAGTGGCCGCGTTGGCTCAGGCCGTGGACTGTTTCCCTCTTCGCGGGTTTTAACCACGTGATAATACTGGTGTACTGATTTGCGATCAGTTTGTGGGTGGTGAACTTTGGTTTTGATCTAAGGAACTTACCCTGTAAATTCCTACAAATAATGTACAGGGGATAGAAGAGGTTATCTTCTATAAAAAATATTTTTCCAAAATATTCCTATTCACAGGCAGAGAATATTTCTTGCCTAATAAATCTTGTGATATAAACGTTGATGGGTGGATTTGTTTTGCAATTTGAAATGGTCCAAGCCACATTCTTTAGAATTTGGTATTCTTACCCTTTTCCTCATGTGCTTTATCACATTTCAATACAAGGTCTCCAAGTTGAAATAATTTCGTGCTAACAGAATGTGCATCAAAGGAAGATTTAACTAACTATTGATGAAGAGCATGGGTGATTCTGGCTTTCTCTCTCTCTTCTTCAAGTTTGAGAAGTTGTGACTACCTTAATTGCAAAGAATAATAAGGATTTTATTAAATAAATTGAACCAGGGCTAAGGAGGGAATAACTATATTTGTAGGAAGAACAACTTCTTTCCCATAGACTTGATTAAATGGAGAAGTACCTATGGAGGCTTTATGTTTTATCCGATATGACCATAGAGAAAATGTTAAAGATTTATGCCAGTTTCTTTGACTCTGATCAATATTTCATTTAATGATCCTAATGAGGTTTGTATTAGTTGATTCTTCTAAACCATTTCCTTAGGGATATTAGTTAGCACAATACTTAAGTTTGATACCCCTTTTGAGAGGAAATTCTATCATATCATTTCCTGTGAAATAAGATGCATTGTCAAACATCAAGGTAGTTAGTAATCGAAATGTGGTAATGATAAATTGATCAATAAATTCAATAATGTTCTCAAAATTGGTTACTTTTAGTGGAATTTCTTCCACCCGTTTAGTAAAGTAATCATTTGCTATAAGGATGTATTTATGTTTTTATGAAGAGTGAGGAACGTTCTCACCTATTATGTCCAATCCCCATTGCTCAAATGGTTGTTCGATATTGACTGGATATAATGGAAATGCATGTTTCCTTTGTCTTCTAGCAGTAGTTTGACAAGTTTTCATTTCCTTACATATTCATGTGAATATTTAAACAAAGTTGGCCAGTAATATCCAGCATGCAAGATTTTATGTGTTGTCGTGTCTCCAAAATGTCCACTACATATTCCATCATAGAGTTCCTACAAAACATTTTCTGCCCTAGATTTTTCAGGACACCTTAGCAAAATAGAGTCATAATTTTTTTTGAATAAAACATCATTGACAATTTCGCATTGATTTGCATTTAATCTCAAAGCTCTTTTTATTTTGTAACTGAGATGCATAGGGGCATATCCATTTTTTAAATAAAAAATGAGATCAACATATTGATATTCGGTAATGTTGAGGCTTACCAGAGATATTTGAACATCATCACCTAAATTTTCTTCTTCTAGTAAGTTCGATAATCCAATTAACATTCTGTAAAAACCCTAACCTCTAACAATTTTAGTTGGTATAGTTTCAACATCATATTCTTGTAGTGCAGTTACCCAGTTGGCTCTTTTTTCTCCTAATTCTCTTTGCATCAATAACTTCCTTACTATTGAAAATGGAACTATGATTTTGGTATGAATTTTAAGGAGAAATGGTCTAAAATACTTTATTGACTTGAAGACAACAAATGCAGTTTTTCTCCATAGTAGAGTAATTTAATTTGGCACCTTGTAGATTTGAAAATAAAGAATGAGATGGGTGCTTCTATTAGTTGATTATTGACATGTGTTAAAACGACAACATATGATGTTTCTGATGCAAATGTGTATAAAAAAAATGCTTAGAAAAATTTGGAGTTGTCAGGGATGGAGCTTTCATAATAGCTTGTTTTATCAAATCAAAGTCTTCTCTTTCATTATGACCCCATTTGAAAACCGAATTTTTCGTAATCATACTATGTAAAGGTAAACCTATTTGTGAAAATTCAGAGACAAATATCTTTACAAAATTTATTTGTCCAAGGAAAGGCTGCGTTGATTTCTTACTATGGGGTAAAGGGATTTTCTCAATTTCCTTAACCCTTTTCATATCAATATAAATACCCTTCTTTGATACAAAAAATCTTAAAATCTTACCTTCGGTTAAGGAAAAATAAGGCTTTTTTGGATTAAGCAAGATCCCATATTTCATACATCATTCAAAGATCTTCTTAAGGTTGTTTAAATGACTGCTTCTCTTCTTGGAATAGTCAATGATATCATCCAGGTAAATAACAACTGATTTTTTAATGAGTCCTTTAAAGGCTATATCCATAGCTCTCTGAAATGTGGCACCTACATTAATCAAACAAAATGGAATTTTTTGATAAGCATATGTTCCCCATTTAGTTCTGAATGTGGTTTTCAATCTACCATTTGGATGAACTAGGATTTGGTTATATCTCGAATATCCATCAAGAAAAGATACGAGTTCAGAACTAGCTACTGACTACAGTAATTGTTCCATGGTTGGCAACCAAAATTTGTCTTTTTGACATGCTTTATTAAAATTTCTAAAATCTATGCATATGTGAATGTCACCATTCTTTTTCCTAACATGCACTAAATTGGATACCCATTTTGAACCCCTAATAGGAAATATGCTTTTTGCCTTAAGGAGTTTATTCAGCTCTGATTTGATTCGATTCTCAAGGTTTGGATGAATTTTCCTAAGTTTCCTTTGCATTGGTTTATCACTATAAATCATGTGTATGGTGTGTTTTATAACAGAGGTATCATAATTTTTGTGGTCAGAATAATCCCAAGCGAAGATACTTTTGTATTTCTTTAACAGACGAATGAATGATAATCTCTCATCAGAAGATAGAACAAGACTTAGATTGATATTTTGAGGCTTATCATGAGTTCCAAGCTTCACTAATTCAAATTTCAGACTTGTACTTTGAATTTTGGCATTAGTTGCCTTTTTAAATCTGCCTTTGAGATCATACAGTTCTTCTAATTTGACTGCAACTTTGGGTATTGTATTTTCATCATCAACGTTATGTTGTAATTGAATTTCATGCCCATTTTCATATATGATTTGGTCATCGCATGACCCTTTCGATGTTAGAAAATTTACAATATAATAATCATTTTTGAAGACTTGCCAACTAGTGACATTATTAGGAATAGATGGCCTAAAAATTAGTTCAATGGAAAATATATCAGGACTAAAATCCTCAGTTGGTATGAGTTTTGATGCAACATTCGTTAAAATATCAGCACTAGCAATTTTCAGTCTAGGTACAGGTGAAATATTAAATGCCAAAAAATAAGATGCAAGATCTTGGGCTAATGATTGATAATGTCTAAGAAGTCTAGAAAGGAAATGGATAGTATTTCTTACCTGTCTAATTATAATTTCTGAGTCTCCAAAAACCTGCAGATATTTGATGTTGAGGTCGATTGCTTTGTATAATCCTTGAACCAATGCCTCATATTCTTCAGTATTATTTGTACACTCGAATTCTAAACTGCAAGCTAACATGGTCTTTTCTCCTTCTAGGTTGATGAAAACGTAACCAGATCCTGCACCATCATTAGATTTGGAATCATCAAAGTTCATAGTTGAAAACAAAGTTTCAAATATTGTTTTATTTACAAATGTTTTTCGCTTGGAAACGTCTGTTTGTGAAAAAATTTCAATCTGTGAGATGAGAGCATTATCGAAAAATGGATACTTTTGTGCATTAAAGTTCTCTAAAAATGATTCAGTTGAATAATTCCCAATAATGTTGTTATTGAATGTTATTTTATTGTTATCACCTTCAAATTTAGTCACTTTATGTTTAAGGTGTTTTCCTCAGTAAACTCGAATTTTATTTGGCTTTCCATTATGGGTTAGCCACATGTGAGACCAATCTGTAGAAAAATATCCATGGAGTTTCTCAAACCAACCTCTACTTAGAATTAGACCATAAAATCCAGCAATGTCAATGACCAATATATCTATTATTTTACAGACTTTCGGATTTGATGAAATTCTAATGTTGAATGAAGTTATTTCTCCTAAGACCTCTACTTTATTTCTTTCAAGCTATATGATGTGGATGGAAGAATTTTGATAAGTGATGTTCAACTTAGTACAAACTGTTGTTGGAATTATATTGGAAGAGGCTCTTGAGTGAATCAAACAATTATGAAGGATTTTATTGAAAATTTCATAAGTTAAGAGGAAATGAGGTGTTTTAGCTTCAGGGGTCCTGACCCGGGTTCGGAGTTAAGGTTTACCAAAAAATTGCTATAGTACTTGCCCTTTCGGCAATGACATACTTTCGCAGGCCAAGGTCTGACCCAAAGCAGTATGGGTGGGTGTTGGAACCAGGTTTCCGCACCCTGGGAGAGAGTAGGTAATTGAGGTAGATCTCACTGAGTTCTATCAGGTTCGCACAGAAACACGCCTATTATTGAGCTTTTAATAGTATAATCAGCATGTAACCATAAACAAAGCTACTATCATTAATATATCTAATCAACACATTCGCATCCACGTGCGCATCAGAAATTATCACCACAGAACATTATAATCACAGCGAAATCCTATACCGCAGACACAATCGCAGCTTATTCAAATAACACAGAGGCACTTCAGTAATAAACACAACCAGTTCAGATAGCATAAATATACTTCAATAGATTCACACTCATTAATATCCAAAAACTACATTACGAACCCAAGTCACAGTCCGCACACACAGCCAATGGGGTCCGCACACACAGCCAACGGGGTCCACACACAGTAAGACTGAGGATCTCCGTGCACACAACCAGTAGGAGTCCTTACCCAAAACAACCCAAAACGGATCTGAACAATTTGTATGTATCATCAATCTTACTTATTGCTTACTTTCTAGACGCATCTATCTATCTATTTATATCATCGTAGCCTTTTCGATCCTATGGTTCGCAAACCGTGGTTTGCAAACTCTAGGTCTACCCTTTGACCCATTACAAAAAATTGGGGGCTTTGACCCACCCCAAAGCCCCTATGCAAGAAAAAATACTACAAAATGATATAAAAAACACAAATTAAGCAACCCCGTTCTAACAGGCCCCCAACTCAATCTCATGACTCATCCCGAGTCACAGCAGCTGTGGGGTTTGCATCTTCGCTTGATGCTGATTAATTGCATCGACTAGAGGGGGGAAGCACTCCTTCACTCTACGCAACAACATTCTATGCAATATCTACCAACTTCTACGAATTTTGGCCTTCAGTGGCAGCAGTGACACTTTCCAGGGTTTGATTCAGTTTTTTTACTGCAACATCGATGTCCTGAGATATCTTGAAGGTTTCATCAGCCCATGGCTTAATGTGGTCACTCAGAACCTTCTTCTTGTCGCGGAGCTCTTCCCAGTCATCTCTAAGTGCATGGATGGCATGCAGATGTGCCAAGCATTGATCTGGGATCAAAGTGGTCATCGTAGCTTCCACTTGCTTGAACTCTTCTTCCTTCTGGCATAGTTGTCGAATAAATTCACACAAGAGAGCGTTGCGCTCACGTTAGACCATAGCTGCATATTTGTCTCAAGAAATTCTGTGCCTTGAGCGATCTGAGCTGTAATGGTATTTGTGGCTTCGGTGACCAGCGCAACGCACTGGGCTCGTACCTCAGGCGGAGTTTCCGACTGCAATTTAGCCTTAAACATAGCAATCTGCTACACCATCTTGGTCTTGACATTCTGGATCTCGGTCCTAGAAGCCTTCAAGCCTGCGACGAGTCCCTCAGTCTTGGCTTGGGGGGTGGTAGAGGCCGGGATATCTTTAGTCACATCTGCACATAGCCTGCTGATTAGACATTCCAACTCGGTCTATTGCGCGGTGGCAAGGATGCACACAGCCTGTGCCTGGGACACCTCAACGGTTTTTTCAACGATTGTCTGCTCAGATATATTGAGCTACTGCTGCACCCGGCATTCTCTATGCTAGATCTAATCAAAGAGGGATTTATGGAGGACTCGCAGTGGTTCGTGTGCAAGTCGGGCCAAATCCAAATGTACTTCGACGCAGGCCTAGACTTGTGCACACAAGGCAGGTGGACTCAGGGTGAGTGTTGTTCCTGGAAGGGGGAAAAGGTAGCTCTCAATCGTGATGATCAGCTCAGTGTTAATGGCTGGGGGCAACCTTGCTTGAACCATGCTTGTCTGCAAGGTATCAGCCTTGAGCTGCAGAGCTTGGAGCTCAGATTGTAAGGCAGTGACCATGGCCTTCTGCTACTGTTCCAAAGAAATCCATCTGTCTTTTGAGGTGAGAGTGACCACATATATGATTTGCTCCAAGTCTTCCTCTATCAAGGTAACTTTAGTCTCCCTACTCGGCCACGTAGCCCATCGTTTCTTTCGTTGGCCCTTGAGAGGGTCAGTTGTCCATTTTGTACCATGTGGGGAATCAACACCCTACGCATCCAAACACTCTGTGTCCATGTCTTGTAGTGATTTCTACTACGATTCTTGCTCCATGCCCTGCGCTGTGTCCTTTGTCCTGGTGGAGCCTTCCGAGCCATGTCCTTCTGAATTCCTGGTGGGATCAAGTAGGGTGGTCTTTGGGGCTGTGCTTGTACCTGCAGTGTCAGGTACTCCTTATTTGAATCCCAATCTCTAGTGTGGTGGCCTAGTGGCAATGAGCTAGTCGATTTCCTCATCGGCGACCATGAAAGGCAGAGATACCCAAGCTGGATCCTTACGGCCTTGAATCTGCACATTGTGCATCATGACTTGGAACACTACAATGTTATTTTATTTTTCATAGATCGTTGGCGACGAGCATGGTCGGGAATGGATCATTTCTGCGAGCCCACTTTGAAATAGGACCCAAAAGACTTTATTATCTTTAATGCGCTGCCCATCCTTCTAATCCCTCAAATTTGAGTATCACACCCCCTCGCACATGTATAGCTCAAGCTTAGGAAGGACTGAGTCTTCAGGGGCTTCCCATGTGACCAACGTAATTAGAAGAAGCAACCAAGAGTAGCAAAATGCCCTTACATGATCCTGGGCATCGTGCATGTTCTCCAAAAATTCACTGCAAAGGAACTATGACCAGTTGAAGTAGGCCCCCTTTTCGCAGCATCCAGCCAACTGAATTACATAGGCAGGGACAGTCGTGGCTTGGAACTTGTGCATCATCTTACAAGCTAGCAACAAAGTACCCATGTGCACTCCTGGGTCAGCAATGGTGTTGATCAGGAATCCCCTAGTATTTCGCTCAACATGGTAGTCCTTGTTTATGCTCAGCCTAGTCTCCTAAATTGAGTTTATTTAATTGTCAACCAGGGTTGGTAAACTGCTGAAGTGTGGTGCACTGTATGTGCCTAGGTGTTTGTTTCTTACTGCGTTGTGTCTATTGTTTTATCATGTTTTTGATTTTTTATGGTTTTATGTTCACAAGGGAAAGAAATAAATGCTGGTGGAAAGAAGCTACTGGTTAAAAACAGAGTGAAGCCTAAATTATTGATGACAAATGACAAATGCAAATACTGAAACAGAACCAAACCTAAACTATGACTTAGCAAAATACAAAGCTTGATAATGACTTCAAGAAAACAAATCACAACATGAACTTAATTTGTCCAATTCATTCATTAAAGATGTTTTGGAAGAGCTTGAGAAATGGGCAGCTAAGTGTGAATAAAATTCTCCTAACTAAACAATTAAACAATCAACTTATAATGATACAACATCTCATCCATGATTAAAGGTTTATTGATACATATTTGGAAAAAAACATTTGTAACATCATAAGATCTCTACTCTAAAACTAGCTCCTAATTCTATTCTACAACTTAGTTTAACACCACTAAACCTCACTCAAAAGTTATAGATTTCCTTTTAGAATAGTCTTTGAGGAAAGGCTTGTTTGTGAAATGGTAAAAAGGTTACAAAAGCTACTCTTAAAGACCATTTTCCCTTACCTTTCATATATCAAGTGTTAGATACATTAGCTGGCAAAAAGTACTTCTCATTCCTAGATGGGTTTAGTGGTTACAACCAAATCCAAGTAGCACTTGAAGATCAAGACAAAACCACATTTACCTGTCCTTGGGGTACCTATGCTTACCGAGTATTTCCATTTGGATTATGCAATGCACCTGCAACATTCCAAAGGGAAGTATTAGGAATTTTTTCATATCTAATACATGATTGTGTAGAGGTATACATGGATGATTTCACAGTTTATGGAAACACTTTTGAAGAAGCTTTAGAAAACTTGGAAAAAGTTTTAAAGAGATGTCAAGAAGCAAATCTTTCACTTAGTCATGAGAAATGTTTCATGATGTTTACTGAAGGTATTATTTTGGGGCATCACATTTTAGGGGATGAGATTAGAGTTGATGAGTCAAAAGTTGAAGTCATCTCTAACTTATCTATTCCAAGTTGTCAAAAAGATGTTAGGAGTTTTCTAGGATTTACAAGATATTATCGGAGGTTTATAGAAAACTTCACCAAGATAGCATCTCCACTCTTCAAATTACTTACCAAATATTGTGAATTCAAATGGAATTCTGATTGCTAGTTAGCCTTTGAAACCCTGAAAACAAAAATTTCTGAAGCACCTATTTTAAGGGGACCTAACTGGAAGTTACCTTTTCATATCTCAACAGATGCCTCTGATACAGCTCTAGGAGCAGTATTGGGACAAAAAGACCTGATCCCTTATGCCATCTACTATACCAGTAAAAATTTGACTCCTGCAGAGTTAAACTATACTGTAACTGAAAAAGAGTTTTTAGCTGTTGTTCATGCCATAAACAAATTCAGACACTATATAACAGGCTATGAAACTTTTGTTCACACTGATCATTCTGCAATTAGATACTTAATGAACAAATCAATTACTAATGGGAGAGTCATAACATGGTTATTGCTTTTACAAGAATTCAACATCACCATTCTAGATAGGCCTGGAAGACAAAACACAGTAGCTGATTTCCTATCTAGACTCCAAAACATCAAAGATGACACTCCAGCTGAAGACCAATTTCCTGATGAATATCTTTTTGCAATTTCTACTCAAACTCGGTTTGCTGACATTGCTAATTATTTAGTTTTAGGAAAATTTCCTTCAATAATGAATGCAAGAGATAAAAGAAAAATCATTTATGATAGTGCAAAATATTCATGGGTTGCTAATGAGTTGTACAAGACAGGTCCAGATTTGATCATTAGGAGATGTGTTTGGGAAGATGAGATGCCTGAGATTCTCAAAGCATGTCATGATGAACCTTGTGGCGGACACTTTATTGATAAGAGGACAACTTATAAGATCCTTCATTTAGGATATTATTGGCCATCCTTGTTTAAAGATGCTAAAGAGTATGTCAAAAGGTGTGACAGTTGCCAAAGGGTAGGGAAACCTTCTCCTTCAGGTGAGATGCCATTGCAACCTCAGGTACATATTGAACCTTTTGAAAAATGGGCTTTGGATTTTGTAGGACCTATTAGTCCTCCATCAAGACAAAAGAGATATATATTAGTTTGCACTGATTATGTTACCAAATGGGTAGAGGCCAAGCCATTACTTTTTGCTAATGAAGCATCTGTAGTTAATTTTCCTTTTGAGGATATTTTTACTCGTTTTGGTGTCCCAAGGGAAATTGTTACAGATCAAGGAGCTCAATTTACATCAAGGCTAGTGGAACAAATGATGGAGAGGTACAAAATCAGTCATAGAAAATCTACTCCTTATCATCCACAAGAAAATGGTCAAGTGGAATCTACTAATAAGGTCATTGAAGGAATCCTAACAAAGACTGTTCATTTACATAGAAGAGATTTGGTAGATAGGCTTCCTGAAGCCTTGTGGGCCTATAGAACTACATGGAGAAACACAACATGCCATACTCCTTATGAACTTGTTTATGGAAAGCAAGTTTTGTTTCCCATAGAGTTCCAGATTCAAACTTTCAAAATGGCAGTTCAGCTAGGACTTGATTTAACGGAGGCACAAAAGCATAGATTGGAGCAGATTAATGAATTGGATGAGATCAGACAAGATGCAGTTCAGAAAACAAGTTTAGTCCAATAGCGAAGGACTAGATGGCATGACAAGTACATCAAAGAGAAGAAAGTTCAAAGAAGGTGACTGGGCTCTCTTGTTTGATTCAAAATTCAAGGATTTTCAAGGTAAATTTCAAACACATTGGCTTGGGCCATATGAAATTGTTAAAATTTTTGACAATGGAGCAGTAAAAATCAGGACAATAGATGAAGAAGAGGTCACTGTTCTTGTGAATGGTCATAGATTGAAGTTGTATCACAAACCACTCTCAAGAGAAGAATTTGTCAAGAAGTTCCAGGAAAACAGTGATGTTAAGTTAATGAAGAAGAATCTTTCTTCTTCATCAACTTGATTAAATTTTCTGAAGTCATTTCTTTGAAAAATTAAAAAAAAATTAAAAAATAAAAAGTATAAACATGAAAACCAATCACTGATTGGCATGTTTATACAGAAAAGATAGGGTGAAAATAAGAGTCTTTCTGACACTCTAACTTTTCCATTTTGTTTCTGCAAGCAGCTGTTACAAAATCATAAGTTCAGATCCATTGCACTTATGATCCATCTCATTTCATTTCATTCCATTTACTTATCCATCCATACTCCATTCCATTCATTTCATTCATACTTCACTTCATTCCATATTTCATTCATCTCATTCCATACTTCATCCACCTCATTTCCATATCAAAATTTAAAGTTTGATGTCTTTCTGCAATTGAATAACACATGTCATGAATTGCAGGCCATTTCTTATACTTTTCCACTCCATTTCATAAATTGTAATCCATCCCACTCTATCATTCACCTCATACATATCCCATTATACCATATTTCATCATCTATATTCACTCATTCCATATAATATTCCACTTATATACCAAACCACTCCATTCCATGATTAGAATTCTCTACAGGTACATTCTGCAGCTAAACAGATATTCTGCAGCTAATTAGACTTTCCGCAGCCACAGATCCTGAAGGCACTGATCAGCAGACATTTGAATTGCAACAAGATGATCTGGTATATCCATGAACAAGCAAAATCAAGAAGGATTATGAAGACTCACAAAGTAATGATTTCCAGAGGGGAACAAAGCATATAAAGACCACAAAAAGCAGATGAAAAGAAAAGGTAAAAAGTTTTGATTATAATAGGCATATCATGAAAAACTTTAGTATAGTCTAGTTATGAATCATTTAAAAATTTGTTTTGATTATTTTTATTGATCATGCCAAACATACCCTCTGCAAAACTTTGGATAAAAATCCTTCATTTCAAATCTTATACCCAATCATCATCTAAGCGGTTAAAATGTTGAAGTGATTGATTTTCTCACGTCACCCAGCCAAATCATTTAATGATGATTTTTGAATCCGTTGCACAATTACCAAAGGAGAAACCCACTGACTATCTGAAATGGGATAGATGAAGTTGACATTTAACAATTTTTGCAATTCTTCTTTAACAATCTGCCTAAGATTTGGATTCATCCGTCTTTGATGTTGTCTGATTGGTTTACAATTTTCCTCTATATAGATGTGATGAGTGCAAGTCTTGGGGCTTATCCCTTTCATGTCAGTGTACTCCCATGCATATGCAGAAGAATGTCTCTGTAATACCTTGACTAACTCTTCTTGTTGAGATTTTTCTAGGTTCTTGTTTATGTTCAAAGTTTTGCTTGGAAATATCTCACTTGTAGAGCTGCCAAATTTATCCATAGAATGAAGAGACATCTGTCTTGATGACAAAAACTCAATGTTGGATCCCTCTTGAAATGGTTCATGTTTGTATTCTGAAGAGGATTCAAAGTTTTCCAGAGTATTCAGAATTTGATTATCTTCACTAATTTCTAAAATTGTGAAGAGAGGTTGTAAGTCTTCTTCATCCTCTATCCATTGAGTATCATCTAAATCTGTAATTTTCCTAGCTGGAGGATACAAAGTGAATTTCTTAGTTGAACTACCATTAGAGATGTACATATCACCAGATCTACAACTAATGAAAGCATCAGATGTAGCCAACCAAGGTCTTCCTAATATAACAGGATGCCCTCCTAAATTATTCTTAGGAGTTAGGATCATGAAATCCACAGGGTACTCCCAAGAATCTAGGGACACTGGACTGTCTTCTATTACACCATTAGGTTTGATCACAGATTTGTCTGTTAATTGTAATAATGTGGGTGTAAAGAGAAAATTAGGAAGTTTCAGTTTATCCATGATTTGTCTATTCATGATATTGATTGCTGCTCCTAAATCAATGAGTGTGTTTTGGATTTCAATTCCATTGATGTGAATTTTAAAAACTGGATTTCCTGGGTCTAGATACTTTGGAATAGCAATCTTACCCATCATAATGTCTGCTATTTTTCCTGCCAGTTGAATTTTCTTTGTCTCTCTTATTATTTTTCTTGTTTTCTTCATGCTCAACTCCTTTATTGTTTTGGCTAAAATTGGAATTTCCTTGATGGCTTGTAATAATGGAATCTTAATGCAAACATTTCTCAGCTCATCTAGGAAATCATAGTTAGCCACCATAATTTGTTTTTCTACACCTCTATCAATTTGTAATCTTTTTGGAAAGGGAGGTGTAGAAGTAGATGTTGATGGCTGCTCTAATACAGGAGTTGAAATTATTGGTTCTTTTTGCTTTAATTTTTCAATGTTTGGGTCTTGAAAAGATGTGTCTTCCTCAAGACTTTTATTCACCCGTAGAGAATCTTCCTCAGAGTTATCTTGTTCTTGTATGATCACAGAAGGTTTCCTCTTTTCAAGTATTCTTCCAGACCTAAGTTGAACATTACTAAGGTCTAAAGGAGTAATTAAATAAGTTGGAAACTGTTGGCCTTCTATCATGTATGTGTTTTGAGGATTTTTATTGTTGGGGTTTGGTATGGGTTGAGCAGTCAATTGATTTGATTTTTGAGGAAATGGTAATGGAAGTGGTTGATTTTGATGTGGTAGGTTCTGATGATGTTGTTGAGGATTTTGTTGAAAATTTTGTTGAGGATTTTGAGGAGAAAAATGTGGGTATGGTGGATAGGATGGTGGATACTGATAGTACTGAGAGTATCTTTGATAGGGACTTTGTGCTCCTTGTGCCCAAGCTTGAGATTGATTTTGAAATTGAGGCCAAGGTTGCTGCCAAGAATTCCAATTTAGTGGAGGTTGGTTATACATTTGATCATGGAATCCTTGTGTTTGAGGTCCTTGCCGAGGCCTTCTAGAGACAAAATTGAGAGATTCTGTGGAGTTTGTAGGAGTTTCCTCTTGAAAGACGGCTTTGAGACCAGGAAGGGAAGGACAATTCTTGGTATCATGTTTTTCAGAACAAATGACATAGGTCTCTACAACTTTTACATCCAAAGGACACTCTCTCAAGGCATGTTTCTTTCTACATTTGGGACAAAAGATTGCGAAGGCATCAGATTCAGCGTTTTTCTTGTTTTGTAACTTAAGGGTGTCTATTTGTTCACTAAGACTCCCTAAGATGTCATATTTGAAATCATCAAGCATATGTCCTATTTCTGACCTACTTACTGTCCCAGAAGCAGACTTACTTGCCCTTGCAAGAGCAGGATCTCTTGGACCTTTTACAGTTTTAGATTTCCCTCTTGAAAGGTTGATACATAACTCAGATATTTCAGGTAATGTGAGCTGTGATATATCCCCTTTTCCCATCATGTTAAGTATATCCAACCATTCATCCCTAATTTTTTTCAACAAAAGAGCTTTTAAGGTGTCTTGATCTAAGTTTTCCAGTTTTGCTCTTTTGATGTTGTAATGAAATCTCTCCAACAAATCTTCCAAGTTTTCATCTTCTTTTTGTAACATCTTAAACACTTCCTCCTTATGATTGACTGGCATAAAATAATCCAAATACCTCTCTAGAAATGCTTGTTTCATGTCTTCCCATGTCCTAATAGAACTATTGATCAAACTCATAAACCACTTCAATGCTGCTCCTTTCAATGTTGAAGGAAATAGTTTAAGTTTTTGAGCATCTTGTAAGTAGTCATAAGTTCTACACAGGATTTCAAATTCAAATAGGAAGGTTTTAGGATCTTAAGTTTTAATTCCATAGAAGTTTGGAAGGACAGAGGGTGAAATTTTTTTCATGGTTGTATTAGTTTCTTCATCTATTATAGGAAACCCAAAAGAGCATCCCATTTCTCTTCTACCTCTTCCTCCTTCTGCACCTCTACCTCCTTCTCCTCTACCTCTACCTCTACCCCCTCCAAATAATGTGTGTTCTCCATTAAAGACTCCTCCTCCCCCTTCTTCTGCCATGGTTGATTCTTCTGTGGAAGTGGAAAATTTTTTGTCCCTAACAGGAGTCCTTGAATCTTCTTCTAAGACAGGTTCAATGGATGAAGTGGAAGGTCTCTCTAATGGAATATCTGATCTTGGGTCTTCTAGAAGTATAGGACCAGTAAAGGATGGAATGTGGGTCTGAGTTGAAGGTGTACTAGCTCTTGGTCTAGGTGAAACAAGTGGTGTTCCAGGAATCAAACTTATGCTTCTGCTTCTTATGAATCTACCCCTTGAGTCTCTCTCTCTACGCATATCATTGTTTTTTTTTTTTTTTTTTTGGAGTTAAGAAATAAAGGTTACCTAGTTTTCACTTCCCCAGCAACGACGCCAAAATTTTTGTGCTCAGCCTAGTCTCCTAAATTGAGTTTATTTAATTGTCAACCAGGGTTGGTAAACTGCTGAAGTGTGGTGCACTGTATGTGCCTAGGTGTTTGTTTCTTACTGCGTTGTGTCTATTGTTTTATCATGTTTTTTATTTTTTATGGTTTTATGTTCACAAGGGAAAGAAATAAATGCTGGTGGAAAGAAGCTACTGGTTAAAAACAGAGTGAAGCCTAAATTATTGATGACAAATGACAAATGAAAATACTAAAACAGAACCAAACCTAAACTATGACTTAGCAAAATACAAAGCTTGATAATGACTTCAAGAAAACAAATCACAACATGAACTTAATTTGTCCAATTCATTCATTAAAGATGTTTTGGAAGAGCTTGAGAAATGGGCAGCTAAGTGTGAATAAAATTCTCCTAACTAAACAATTAAACAATCAACTTATAATGATACAACATCTCATCCATGATTAAAGGTTTATTGATACATATTTGGAAAAGAACATTTGTAACATCATAAGATCTCTACTCTAAAACTGGCTCCTAATTCTATTCTAAAACTTAGTTTAACACCACTAAACCTCACTCAAAAGTTATAGATTTCCTTTTAGAATAGTCTTTGAGGAAAGGCTTGTTTGTGAAATGGTAAAAAGGTTACCAAATTACTCCAGGCCTTAGACTGATAATATCTTCTGTCCAGATGATTATGAGTTAATATAGGTTTGGAACAAAAGAAGTTTTATAAATAATGAAGACCGTGGTATTTAAGTTTAACAACTAATGCAAATTAAAATGAAGTGGATGGCAACTAATCTTGGAATGTAAATACAGTGAGCTAAGTTGGAACTAAACTAAGGTGCTACTATTCTACAGTGAACAGTGCTAAACTAAAAAGCCATTATCAAACTTGAAACGAAATAACAGAGCATGAATTAAATGCAATTTGTCTCTGGAGTGCCCTAACTAAGTTATCATGCCATTAATCTATGGGATTCTACAACCTATTTCGTTCATCATGAATGGTATTTTGGAAGAGCTTGTTAGAACAATCCTGGCTGTACAATTCAATGCAATTGAATACAAACATGAAAACTGAAAGCAAATACAATTAAAAAAAAACTAAGACATCACAGCCATTTCCTACTCATTGTTATGATGTCTTGGAAGAGCTTTTTCAGAGTAAGATCAGCTATGCTACTTAGTGTAAACAAGCAACTGAAACCTACAGTATCACAGTTATGCCTTAGTCATCATAATGATATCTTGGAAGATTTTACTAGATTAAGTTTAACTGTGATAATGAATGAAAGGAATTGCGAATAAAATCTATAACACTATAGCCATTTCTTATTCATCGTAATGATCTTTTGGAAGAGTTTATCAGAACCAGTATAGATATAATGATTAATGAAATTAACTATGAAATGAAACTTCAAAAACTTGAAAACAAACTAAGATACTTATCTAAATTGCAAAAGTAAAGCCGCTCAGGAGGCAGGGGCCCTCTACCACCAGAGTAGCACGAAATCTAGCTCAAGATCAACTCAACGCATTCAAAGAAATGTTGTCTTCTTCATTAAAGGAAAATAACTTAAAACAGAGTATTCTCGGTCTTCAGAAATATAGCAGTCAATCCACGAAATCTAATCAAAATCTAGAGCTTGTCTCTCGGTTTCCCGAGTACATTTATAACAAATCTTCATAACAGAACTTGAGATAATATGGGGATCATTGTCTTTTCATATCAAAATCGTACTATAACTCTAAATATGGCAGCGTAAAGTGACAAAGGACATCTGGACTGTCCTTTTCCTATTAGGAGTCTGCCTCCTTGTGTGAGTTCCCACGTACAAAACCACATCTAGAATTCCGTTAATTCTTCATGGTGAGCAACAAACGTTGAGAACATGATGTGGAATACACCCATGTGTGGATTTTCCTGAGAGGACACCTGGAACATGCTTGAACGTGAAGACAGCTGCAGAATTGGCAACTAGCTACGGAATGTCTGCATTCTATAGCTAGTTTCAGTTCAAAATGTATTACAATGACAAATTCACAAAACTTACCAAGTTAGCCATGATATTCATTCTTAAAGCAATTTTAACTAATTTCATTGATCATTTGAGCCTGGGATAACAATGGACAAAAGAAATTGGAGTGAATTATGATGGAAGAAAGAACAATATTGGGGCTCAACATACCCCCACTGCTGACTTCTTGCATGTCCTCATGCAACTTATTCCATAAACTCAGAGACTTCTGCAAGAACATCCAACCCTCTTCTTCTTCTTTTCCTGGAAGTTAAAGGCCTTCTAGGCTTCCTGATGACTAAATTGAACCTTAAATTGGTAAGTGCCCTGATTTACTTCTTGTTCCTCTTTTTCAACTTTTCATTAGTCTTTTCTACTTTGTCCATTTGTAGAGACAGGATTGAGTTCATACTGGTTTTTAGTTTAACTTGTTCCTTCAGAATATCATTCTCAGTCCTGATATGTCTATTAAGTACTTCCAGCTCGTACCTATCTCTTCTTAACACATCTATTTCGGACAGTGGAGGACTAGGGGTTCTATCTCTACTCTCTCAAGATTTCCTTTCCAATGTTTCAACATAGTTATAAATTTCTTGTTGTGCAGGGTCAATTTCAGGGGCTTCTTCCTCAAAATCTTCTTCAACATCTTCTTCAATAGATTTTTCCTCATCTTCTATGTTTATCACCCCGGTTTGTTTGATCTGTGTTTTCCTTAGTATCCCCCTGAGTCTATGGCTCCTTCTCGGCTGGGATGGTCCTTCTCCTTTTTCTGTGGAAAATTTTCTGATTACCCTCTCTTCTTTAAGCTGTCTCTTAATCTGAGTCAACTTCTCAGAGATTATTTCTTCACTGCTTTCTTGAATTGATTTATCAGTTTCAATTTTAGAGGCTCTCCATTTTCTACTTCTCTTTGTAGGCTGATGTTCGGGTGAAGGCTCTTTTGGTTCCTCGAAGTGATTTCTCACCAAGAAATTATCCCAAGTATATTTTGTTTTGGCTAAATGGTGTTCAATTAGAATCTTAACCAAGCCATGATGGTATAGAGTTGTTTCTAGGAATTGGACTCTCCTTTGAACACTTGAAGCCATCCTTTTTAAACTTTGAAGCAAGAAATAGGGAAAATCAAGCTCTTCTTCTAGGAAATGCATTATCAACCTAATATGGTAAACATAGAAAGTACCATATCTACCTTCACAAGTGATAAATTTTTGTAGGATAAGCAACATGTTTCTCCATTTATTCTTTAATGCAGAGCTTGGAATTCCCTTTTTAAACATAGTGACATCCATACCTAGTGATTTGAGGATCTGCTTCCATGATTCATTATGAAATTCTCTGTTCTTAAACCATCTTTCTCCATGTCTAAGCAATCCTGTTGCTTTTGCAATAAAAACCTCTGTGACAGTGAATTTAATATCTCCAACTTCAACCTCGGCTCCTTTGAATGACCGTGCAAACATTTTAATAACTTCTTTGTGGAAGCCATTAAATTTCTCAAGGAATTGCAACCATCCTGCTTGTTGTAACATTTCTCTGCTTTGAGGGTATCCTTCCAGGTATTTTGTGCCTATTGGTTCAGTTCTTACGATGAGGCCCATAATTTCTTCTTCAATATTCAGATTAGTACTCTTTCTGCTCACGGAGACAATGACTTCAACCTTCAAATTACCATTTTATTTCACGGTGACAAGAGCCACATAACAAACTGATATACCTTCTCGTCAATGCGATAATGCATTTCAAATTTCAAGTCGATATACCGCTTTAAGATTGGGTATCAACTCAAACCAATATACTGCTACCGATGAGATATCTCTCATATAAAATGAAATGATGAAGTGGTTATACGCATTTATAATAGTGGAGTGGTTACTTTAACGAAGACAGCTTATAGAAATTTAAAAGCGAATCAACGAAAGTGAAAGACTGAGATATATTTTGGTAACGGATTCAGTAAATCATCATTAAATGATTTGGTCGATGATTTTGAGGAAAATCAATCACTTTTCTCAGCATTTTAAACTTAGATGATGATCCTGTGATAAAGATTTGAATGAAGGATTTTTATCCAAACAAGTATATGTCATACGATTCAAAAAAATAATCAAAACAACTTTTCGAATTATTTATAACTAAAACTATACTAAATTTGTTTATGATATGCCATTATAATCAGAACTTTTTACCTTTGCTTTTCATCTGCTTTTTGTGGTCTTTGTACGCTTTGTTCTCCTTTGGAAATCATTATTTTGTGAGTCTCTGCTATAACTTCTTCTGACTTTGTTTGTTCGCGATTACATGATCATCGAGCTGCAATCAAATGTCCATGATCAGTTTTAGATCCGCGGGTCATAACGATCACCTGGTCACGTGGAAAGTTTCGATAGGGCCGCATCGATTCATTTGAAATAGAGAATGCACTTCAGATAAATTTAATCATGGAATGGAGGTTTATACATATGGAATATTATATAGGCTGAGTGAAGATACACGACATGAAATATGGTAATGAAGGGATATGTATGAAGTGGAATTGAATGAGTGTACTTTTGATTACAACTTTCATGAAATGGAGTGGAAGAACATAAGGAATGGCCTGCAATCCATGACATGTGTTATTCATTTGCAGAAAGACATTAAACTTTAAATTTTGATATGGAAATGAAGTGGATGAAGTATGGAATGAGATGAACGAAATATGGAATGAAGTGAAGTATGAATGAATGAATGAAATGGAGTATGGATGGATAAGTGAATGGAATGAAATGAAATGAGATGGATCATAAGTACAATGGATCTGAACTTATGATTTCTTGCAATGCACTGCTTAAAACAATGTGGAAAATAGAGCGTGAAGACTCATTTTTCAATTATCTTTTCTGTATAAATATGCCAATCAGTGATTGGATTTCATGTTTATATATATATATATATATATATATATATATATTTTGCAAAGAAATGACTTCAGAAAATTTAATCAAGTTGATGAAGAAGAAAAATTCTTCTTCATTAATTTCACATCACTATTTTCCTGGAACTTCTTGACAAATTCTTCTCTTGAGAGTGGTTTGTGATACAGCTTCAATATATGACCATTCACAAGAAAAGTGGCCTCTTCTTCATCTATTTTCCTGATTTTTACTGCCCCATTGTCAAAAAATTAACAATTTCATATGGCCCAAGCCAATGTGTTTGAAATTTACCTTGAAAATCCTTGAATTTTGAATCAAACAAGAGAGCCCAGTCACCTTCTTTGAACTTCTTCTCTTTGATGTACTTGTCATGACATCTAGTCCTTTGATATTGGACTAAACTTGTTTTCTGAACTGCATCTTGTCTGATCTCATCCAATTCATTAATCTGCTCCAATCTATGCTTT
This sequence comes from Pinus albicaulis, assembly GCA_034641835.2. Classification (NCBI taxonomy): domain Eukaryota; kingdom Viridiplantae; phylum Streptophyta; class Pinopsida; order Pinales; family Pinaceae; genus Pinus; species Pinus albicaulis. The sequence continues at coordinate 1,511,657,700 of CM076570.1, read as the reverse complement.
TGTGCCTACGTTAAATCAAGTCCTAGCTGAACTGCCATTTTGAAAGTTTGAATCTGGAACTTTATGGGAAACAAAACTTGCTTTCCATAAACAAGTTCATAAGAAGTATGGCCTGTTGTGTTTCTCCATGTAGTTCTATAGGCCCACAAGGCTTCAGGAAGCCTATCTACCCAATCTCTTCTATGTAAATGAACAGTCTTTGTTAAGATTCCTTCAATGACCTTATTAGTAGATTCCACTTGACCATTTGCTTGTGGATGATAAGGAGTAGATTTTCTATGCCTGATTTTGTACCTCTCCATCATTTGTTCCACTAGCCTTGATGTAAATTGAGCTCCTTGATCTGTAACAATTTCCCTTGGGAAACCAAAACGAGTAAAAATATCCTCAAAAAGAAAATTAACTACAGATGCTTCATTAGCAAAAAGTAATGGCTTGGCCTCTACCCATTTGGTAACATAATCAGTGCAAACTAATGTATATCTCTTTTGTCTTGATGGAGGACTAATAGGTCCTACAAAATCCTAAGCCCATTTTTCAAAAGGTTCAATATGTACCTGAGGTTGTAATGGCATCTCACCTGAAGGAGAAGGTTTCCCTATCCTTTGGCAACTGTCACACCCTTTGACATACTCTTTAGCATCTTTAAACAAGGATGGCCATTAATATCCTAAATGAAGGATCTTATAAGCTGTCTTCTTATCAGCAAAGTGTCCGCCACAAGGTTCATCCATGACATGCTTTGAGAATCTCAGGCATCTCATCTTCCCGAACACATCTCCTAATGATCAAATTTGGACCTGTCTTGTACAACTCATTAGCAACCCATGAATATTTTGCACTATCATAAATGATTTTTCTTTTATCCCTTGCATTCATTATTGAAGGAAATTTTCCTGAAACTAAATAATTAGCAATATCAGCAAACCATGGAGTTTGAGTAGAAATTGCAAAAAGACATTCATCAGGAAATTGATCTTCAACTGGAGTGTCATCTTTGATATTTTGGAGTCTAGATAGGAAATCAGCTACTGTGTTTTGTTTTCCAGGCCTATCTAGAATGGTAATGTTGAATTCTTGTAAAAGCAATAACCATCTTATGACTCTGCCATTAGCAATTGATTTGTTCATTAAGTATCTAATTGCAGAATGATCAGTGTGAAGAAAAGTTTCATAGCCTGTTATATAGTGTCTGAATTTGTTTATGGCATGAACAACAGCTAAAAACTCTTTTTCAGTTACAGTATAGTTTAACTCTGCAGGAGTCAAATTTTTACTGGTATAGTAGATGGCATAAGGAATCAGGTCTTTTTGTCCCAATATTGCTCCTAGAGCTGTATCTGAGGCATCTGTTGAAATATGAAAAGGTAACTTCCAGTTAGGTCCCCTTAAAATAGGTGCTTCAGAATTTTTTGTTTTCAGGGTCTCAAAGGCTAACTGGCAATCAGAATTCCATTTGAATTCACAGTCTTTGGTAAGTAATTTGAAGAGTGGAGATGCTATCTTGGTGAAGTTTTCTATAAACCTCCGATAATATCCTGTAAATCCTAGAAAACTCCTAACATCTTTTGACAACTTGGAATAGATAAGTTAGAGATGACTTCAACTTTTGACTCATCAACTCTAATCCCATCCCCTGAAATGTGATGCCCCAAAACAATACCTTCAGTAAACATCATGAAACATTTCTCATGACTAAGTGAAAGATTTGCTTCTTGACATCTCTTTAAAACTTTTTCCAAGTTTTCTAAGGCTTCTTCAAATGTGTTTCCATAAACTGTGAAATCATCCATATATACCTCTACACAATCATGTATTAGATCTGAAAAAAATCATAATACTGCCCTTTGGAATGTTGCATGTGCATTGCATAATCCAAATGGCAATACTCGGTAAGCATAGGTACCCCAAGGACAGGTAAATATGGTTTTGTCTTGATCTTCAAGTGCTACTTGGATTTGGTTGTAACCATTAAACCCATCTAGGAATGAGAAGTACTTTTTGCCAGCTAATGTATCTAACACTTGATCTATGAAAGGTAAGGGAAAATGGTCTTTAAGAGTAGATTTGTTTAATTCCCGGTAGTCAACACATACCCTCCATTTACCATTTTTCTTTGGCACAATTACCAAAGGAGAAACCCACTGACTATCTGAAATGGGATAGATGAAGTTGACATTTAACAATTTTTGCAATTCTTCTTTAACAATCTCCCTAAGATTTGGATTCATCCGTCTTTGAGGTTTTCTGATTGGTTTACAATTTTCCTCTTTATAGATGTGATGAGTGCAAGTCTTGGGGCTTATCCCTTTCATGTCAGTGTACTCCCATGCATATGCAGAAGAATGTCTCTGTAATACCCTCCTAGAGCTGTATCAGAGGCATCTGTTGAGATATGAAAAGGTAACTTCCAGTTAGGTCCCCTTAAAATAGGTGCTTCAGAAATTTTTGTTTTCAGGGTTTCAAAGGATAACTGGCAATCAGAATTCCATTTGAATTCACAATCTTTGGTAAGTAATTTGAAGAGTGGAGATGTTATCTTGGTGAAGTTTTCTATAAACCTCCGATAATATCCTGTAAATCCTAGAAAACTCCTAACATCTTTTTGACAACTTGGAATAGATAAGTTAGAGATGACTTCAACTTTTGACTCATCAACTCTAATCCCATCCCTTGAAATGTGATGCCCTAAAACAATACCTTCAGTAAACATCATAAAACATTTTTCATGACTAAGTGAAATATTTGCTTCTTGACATCTCTTTAAGACTTTTTCCAAGTTTTCTAAAGCTTCTTCAAATGAGTTTCCATAAATTGTGAAATCATCCATGTACACCTCTACACAATCATGTATTAGATCTGAAAAAATTCCTAATACTGCCCTTTGGAATGTTGCAGGTGCATTGCATAATCCAAATGGCAATACTCGATAAGCATAGGTACCCCAAGGACAAGTAAATGTGGTTTTATCTTGATCTTCAAGTGCTACTTGGATTTGATTGTAACCACTAAACCCATCTAAGAATGAGAAGTACTTTTTGCCAGCTAATGTATCTAACACTTGATCTATGAAAGGTAAGGGAAAATGGTCTTTAAGAGTAGATTTGTTTAGTTCTCGGTAGTCAACACATACCCTCCATTTACCATTTTTCTTTGGCACAATTACCAAAGGAGAAACCCACTGACTATCTGAAATGGGATAGATGAAATTGACATTTAACAATTTTTGCAATTCTTCTTTAACAATCTCCCTAAGATTTGGATTCATCCCTCTTTGAGGTTGTCTGATTGGTTTGCAATTTTCCTCTATATAGATGTGATGAGTGCAAGTCTTAGGGCTTATCCCTTTCATGTCAATGTACTCCCATGCATATGCAGAAGAATGTCTCTGTAATACTTTGACTAACTCTTCTTGTTGAGATTTTTCTAGGTTCTTTTTTATGTTCAAAGTTTTGCCTGGGAAAATATCACTTGTAGAGCTGCCAAATTTGTCCATAGAATGAAGAGACATCTGCCTTGATGACAAAAACTCAATGTTGGATCCCTCTTGAAATGATTCATGTTTATGTTCTGGAGAGTATTCAAATTTTTCTAGAGTATTCAGAATTTGATTATCTTCACTAATTTCTGAAATTGTGAAGAGAGGTTGTAAATCTTCCTCATACTCTATCCATTGAGTGTCATCTAAATCTGTAATTGTCCTAGCTGGAGGATATAAAGTGAATTTCTTAGTTGAACTACCATCATAGATATACATATCACCAGATCTACAACTAATAAAAGCATCAGTTGTAGCCAACCAAGGTCTTCCTAATATAACAGGATGGCCTCCTAGATTATTCTTCGGAGTTAGGATCATGAAATCCACAGGGTACTCCCAAGAATCTAGGGACACCGGAATGTCTTCTATTACCCCATCTGGTTTGATCACAGATCTGTCTGCTAATTGTAAAAGTGTGGGTGTAAAGAGAAGATTAGGAAGTTTCAGTTTATCCATGATTTGTCTACTCATGATATTGATTGCTGCTCCTAAATCAATGAGTGTGTTTTGGATTTCAATTCCATTGATGTGAATTTTGACAACTGGATTTCCTGGGTCAAGATACTTTGGAATAGAAATATTTCCCATCATAATGTCTGCTATTTGTCCTGCCAGTTGAATTTTCTTTGTTTCTCTTATTCTTTTTCTTGTTTTCTTCATACTCAACTCCTTTATTGTTTTGGCTAAAATTGGAATTTCCTTGATGGTTTGTAATAATGGAATTTTAATGCAAACATTTCTCAGCTCATCTAGGAAATCATAATTAGGCACCATGATTTGTTTTTCTACACCTCTATCAATTTGTAATCTTTCCGGAAAGGGAGGTATAGAAGTAGATGTGGATGGTTTCTCTAATACAGGAGTTGGATTTATTGGATCTTTTTGTTTTAGTTTTTCAATGTTTTGGTCTTGAAAGGATGTGTCTTCCTCAAGACTTTTATTAACCCGTAGGGAGTCTTCCTCAGAATTATCTTGTTCTTGTATGATCACAGAAGGTTTCCTCTTCTCAAGTATCCTTCCATACCTAAGTTGAACATCACTAAGGTCTAGAGGAGTAATTAAATAAGTTGGAAATTGTTGTCCTTCTATCATATATGTATTCTGAGGATTCTTATTATTGGGGTTTGGTATGGGCTGAGCTGGTAATTGATTGGATTTTTGAGGGAATGGTAATGGAAGTGGTTGATTTTGATGATGTTGTTGAGGACTTTGTTGAAAATTTTGTTGAAGATTTTGAGGAAAATTTTGTTGAGGATTTTGAGGATAAAATTGTGGATATGGTGGATAGGATGGTGGATACTGATAATATGGAGAGTATCTTCCATAGGGACCTTGTGGTCCTTGTGCCCAAGCTTGAGATTGATTTTGAAATTGGGGCCAAGGTTGCTGCCAAGAATTCCAAGGTGGAGGTTGATTATACATTTGATCATGAACTCCCTGTGTTTGAGGTCCCTGCCAAGGTCTTCTAGATACAAAGTTAAGAGATTCTGTGGAATCTGTAGGAGTTTCTTCTTGAAAAACAGCCTTGAGACCAGGAAGAGAAGGACAATTCTTGGTCTCATGTTTCTCATAACAAATAACACAGGTTTCTACAACTTTTACATCTAAAGGACACTCTCTCAAGGCATGTTTCTTCCTACATTTGGGACAAAAGATTGCCAAGGCATCAGATTCAGCCTTTTGCTTGTTTTGTATCTTGAGGGTGCCTATTTGTTCACTAAGACTCCCTAAGATGTCAGATTTAAAATCATCAAGCATGTGTCCTATTTCTGATCTACTTACTGTCCCAGAAGCAGACTTACTTGCCCTTGCAAGAGCAAGATCTCTTGGACCTTTGACAGTTTTAGATTTCCCTCTTGAAAGGTTGATACATAACTCAGATATTTCAGGTAATGTGAGCTGTGATATATCCCCTTTTCCCATCATGTTGAGGATATCCAACCATTCATCCCTAATTTTTTTCAACAAAAGAGCTTTTAAGGTATCTTGATCTAGGTTTTCCATTTTTGCTCTTTTGATGTTGTAATTAAATCTCTTCAACAAATCTTCCAAATTTTCATCTTCTTTTTGTAACATCTTGAACACTTCTTCCACATCTTGAACACTTCTTCCTTATGATTAACCGGCATACAATAATCCAAATACCTCTCTAGAAATGCTTGTTTCATGTCTTCCCATGTTCTAATAGAACTGCTGATCAGACTCATAAACCACTTCAATGCTGCTCCTTTCAAGGTTGAAGGAAATAATTTCAGTTTTTGAGCATCTTGTAAGTAGTCATAAGTTCTACACAGAACTTCGAATTCAAATAGGAAGGTTTCGGGATCTTCAGTTTTAAGTCCATAGAAGTTTGGAAGGACAGAGGGTGAAATGTTTTTCATGGTTGTATTGGTTTCTTCATCAATTATAGGGAACCCAAAGGAGCTTCCTATTCTACCTCTTCCTCCATCTGCACCTCTACCTCCTTCTCCTCTACCTCCTTCTCCTCTACCTCTACCTCTACCTCCAAATAGTGTGTGTTCTCCATTAAAGACTCCTCCTCCTCCTTCTTCTGCCATGGTTGACTCTCCTGTGGAAGTGGAAAGGTTTGTGTCCCTAACAAGAGTTTTTAAATATTCTTCTATGGCAGGTTCAGTGGATGAAGTGGAAGGTTTCTCTAATGGAATAGTTGACCTTAGATCTTCTAGAAGTCCAGGATCAGTAAAGGATGGAATGTGGGTCTGAGTTGAAGGTGTACTAGCTCTGGATCTAGGTGAAACAAGTGGTGTTCTAGGAATCAAACTTCTGCTTCTGCTGCTTATAAATCTTCCCCTTGAATCTCTCTCCCTACGCATATAATTGTTTTTGGATGCTAAGAAACAAAGGTTACCTAGTTTCACTTCCCCGGCAACGGCGCCAAAATGTTTGGTCTCAATCTAGTCTCCTAAATTGAGCTCATTTAATTGTCAACCAGGGTTGGTAAACTGCTGAAGTGAAGTGTATTGTATGTACCTAGGTGTTTGTTTCTTAATGCGTTGTGTGTAGTGTTTTATGATGTTTTTGGTCTTTTGTGATGATTTATGATGTTTTTGGTCTTTTGGTAGTTTTATGTTCACAAGGAAAATGACTAGAAAGCTAGTGGAAGGAAGCTAATGATTAAAAACAGAGTGAAGCCTAGTTGGTTGATGAAAAATGACAAATTCAATTGCAGATATTGAAACAGAATCAAATCCAAACTATGACTAAGCAGAAACAAAGCTTGATAATGACTTTAAGGAAATGAATCAAAACACAAACTTAACTTGTCCAATTCTTTTATCAAAGGTATTTTGGGAGAGTTTGAGAAATGGTCAGCTAAGTATACAAATTCTCCTAATCTAAACAATTAAATCATCAGCTTATAATGAGACAATATTTTATTCATGATTAAAGATTTGTAGAAACATATTTGGAGAAAAATATTGTTGACATCATAAGATCTTCTACTCTAAGACTAGTTCCTAACTCTATTCTGCAACTCAGTTTTTTTACAACTACACTCCACTCAAAGGTTATAGATTTTTAGAATAGTCTTTTGAGGAAATGTTTGTTTGTGAGATGATAAGGAAGTTGCAAAAGTACTTCAGACCTTGAAATGATATTGTCTTCTGTTCATATGGTTATGAATCAATTATAGATTTGGAACAAGAAGAGGTTTGTAAATAATGAAGGTTGTTTTGTTAAGTTTAACAACTGAAGTAATCTAATATGCAGTGGATGATAACTAAATGTGGAATGAAAATGCAATGAGTTAAGCTAAAACTGAACTTAAGATGTCACTAATCTAAAACAGTGTTGAACTAGTAAGTCATTATCAAACTCAAAACAAAATAACAGAGCATGAGTTGAATGCAATTAGACTCCGGAGTATCCTAACTAAGCTATCATGCATTATTCTATGGAATTATACAGTATGTTTTGTCCATCATGATTGGTATTTTGGAAGAGTGTCTTAGAACAATCCTAACTGTACAATTCAGTGCAAATGCAAACATAAACACTGAAAGCTATTAAAAACTAAGATATCATAGCTATCTCCTACCCATCATTATGATATTTTGGAAAAGTGTTTTAAGAGCAAGAACAGCTATGGTACTTAGTGCAAACACACAACTAAAACGTTCAAGATCACAATCATGCTTAAGACATTATAAGGATTTTTTGGAAGAGTTTCTTCTTTTGGAAGAGTACTTAGCATAAGTATAACTGTGATGGTGAACAAAAGAGATTACAATTAAATCCTACAATACTATAGCCATTTCCCATTCATTATCATGATCTTTTGGAAGAGCTTCTTCTTTTGGAAGAGTTTTTAGAACGAGTATAACTATAGTAGCTAATGAAAACAACTACGAATTCAACTTCAAAAATGTAAAGGCAGCTAGGATACTTATCTAAATTACGCAAGTAAAACCGTGCAGGAGGCAGGGGCCCTCTACCACCATACATAATCTAACTCCAAATCAAATCAACGCTTTCAAAACAATACTGTCTTCTTCATTAAAGGAGAAATAACTTGAACAGAGCAATCTGCGTCTTCAGAAATGTAGCACAGAATCTAAGCAAAATCTAGAGCAAAATCTAGCCTAGCTCTTGGTTTCCCAAGTGTTTATATAACAAATGTACATAACAAGACTTGCAACAATTCCAGGATCATTGTCTTTCCTTATCGAAATCACATTAGGACTCTTGAAGTGGCAACGTAAAAAGGAAAAGGACATCTGGACTAAGATAGTCCTATTAGAAGTCTGCCTTCCTAAATGTGTTCCCATGTACCAAAACCATATCCAGAATTCGGTTTTTCCTTCATGGTGAGCAACGAACAATGTAGACATGACGTGGAATATACCCATATGCGGTTTTTCTTGAGAGGCCACCTGGAACATGCCTAAACGTGAAGATAGCTGCAGAATTTCCGGTTAGCTACGGAATGTCTGCATTCTGCAGCTAATTCCGGTCAAAATGCATTACAATGACAAAAATCACAAAACTTAGCAAGTTAGCCATGTTCATCATTCTAAAAGTAATTTTAACTAAATTCATTGATCAATTTGGTCTTACAGATTTGATGAAGACAAATGAGTGTTGTATGCTGACACTCAAATTAATAGATTATGGGCTCAATGCGATAATTGTGATAGCTTGCTCTTTATCGGACTCTTGAGAGAGAATAAAATTATTTTTAAAGAATGTGGATATTTTCTGTAAATGAATAGTTCAGATATAATAGAACTTCCAATTGATCGTGACACTTGACGTCTTATGGATGAAGACATGTACACTCTAGATGTTCTTTAATTTCATTATGAGAATGAACCTTCTAATTTTGATCATCTTGATTCTAAGGATGAATCTTATAAGGATCATATCACTTTCTATCAAATAAAGAAACATGCATAGGTCAATTAAATGGTATTCCTATTGCACTCGATGTCATCACACATCTACTCTAAAGTGTGATGCTTCATATTTTATTATGTCTTTTAAACTATACCACTAAGAACTTTTCCTATGCTATAGCGTTTCCTTTGTAACATGTGGTGCAATTGCTAGTATTAGTATTTTATTTTTATTTTTTATTATAAAAAAATTCTTAGTCATTATTCTTATATATCATTCATTAATAAACATGTAAGCATTTAAATTGTGAATCATTGCAGTTAATTTAATTAATATTTGTTTACGATTGAATTAAATTGGGGTTTCTCGAAGATTATAAATTAGTTGGATTGCGGATATTAGATGATTATGTTAATTTGTAAATTTTCAAGCTCTCTTTTTATTAAGAGTAATGAGTAATATATTTGATAAATTTTCCCCTTAAATACAGCAAAAAAACCGAGAGAGTTACATAATAGAAGAGACATATTCTATTATAGTATAAAGGACACCACGAGATATTGATTCCTCTTCATAAAAACTGGTTACTACTAAATTCTTGACAACATTTCTGCAACTATATATCTTGCAATATTGTCCACAAACAAGCACACTTTTATAAAATTTTATCATTCAAAATGAGAGGTTTCTACTGTCATTACTTCCTCCATTTCTGCATTTACATTTCCTTTAGTGGGATGAGTTCTCAATGTTTTGTTGGTTCGTTGTATATTCTCCACTTGACCATGAAGGGCATCTATTCTGTTGTTTTGGTACTCCATCTATTTTTGAAGGGCAATATTTTTTGTCAAATTGCTCTGCTACTTGGAGGGAGAGCTGATGGATGAGAAACAAGAGGGCATGAAAATCAATGGTGTTGGCTACTAGGGAATGCAAAAATATCTAGAGCAGAGTAAGTGAGGGCACACGACCTGCAATCTAGCCCAAAGCCTCCTCCCATATGGTACAACTCTCATTTGTTTTATTAAATTCACTCATCAATGAATCCAATCTGCCAATAATGATTCCCAGATCTTGGATTATTAAAACTTACTTTAATATGATGGTTCTATCGTTTGAAAGACCTGTAAACATAGAAGGATGTGGCATATTCATAGGAAAATTCATGGAATGGTTTTCCAACTCATTTATTTATTGATCTCTATTTGGCTCCTTTCCAGACCACACGCTAGATGTGGGATAGGTTGGCTTGTCGATTCACCGCTAAATTTTCTCTCCTTAAAACTTGAAATAAACTTTTTTTTGAAATGATTCCAATAAGGTTGTGATTCTTTGCAAAATAAGATTTAGTTTATTTGTCTAAGAGAGCAACCTTTTTGCAGAAGATGAATGGTTATGAGAAAGTCTCCCAAAATGGAAATCCTTAAAATTCCATGTTCCTTGGCTAGGAGCAGACCATACATTTCTACCATGTTGTTGGATTTTTTACCTAGGCCCCACGCAAACTTAATTTCTTGTTTTTGAGCAAGATCCCAAAGGATCCCTCCCCTCCTTCCACCCCTAATTTTCAAACCTTCTTATTTTAAAGAAAGAATGACATATAATTTTTTGTTTCCCCTTTTCTAAAATATATGTTACCTTGAATTTATACCAATTAATAAATAAATGTTGAAATTTTGATTTTATATTTATATTAATTTTTAAATAAATTAAAATTTGATTAATTACTTTTTATAATTTTTGAATTTAAAAAGTATTATTTAACCATAATTAGAAATGTTTTCAAATACTTTTTCCATATAAATACATTATGTACAACCATGTAAATATTATGAACTCTTTGTAACTGTTACAACACCTTCCAAAATTTTGGCCTATACAGAATTTTAGAGCCTTCCTTGCTCTTGTTCATAATCGTCGCAAATTTTGAAATTCATTTTATTTGTTTTCTTACAGTGTTGTGTTCCCTTTCGCAAGTTTGGAAAAGTGTCATCTTTTGGCATGTTGGTTGTTGTATTGTATGTATGAGACTGTTCTAGTGGTCCCAAGAGGTCACCTTTGTGCAAATGAGTTCTTTTAACCCTATAAGTACCTGTCACACTCATTTCAAAAGTTTTGAGCATTGTCACACAAGTTTCGTCACAATCATCGTCAAGTGTACCTTTAGTGTCACATTTGTCGTAACTAGTTATAAAGCCGTCACACGAAGGGAAAATATTTGTTTATATGTCATGGATGATTTATTTTGTTGAGTTATCAAATTATTCTAAGTGTGTGATTAGAGTCGAAGTTTCATTATCAATCTCACCGATCCCCCACACAGCCATTTTCAGAAGAAAAAAATCCCGACCAAGAAACCTAGCTTCAACCGACCTCCCTTAATCTGCACACTTCGAAGTCTCAGTCCTCTAGCTATGACGTTGCTGCTTGGAACTACGCAGTTCCTGTCTCCCAGGACTTAAGCCTGTCCCACATGGCTCAAGGCTTCCCCTTTCTTGCATGAACTACGCAACCACGCAGTCACTGAGCCCCTCTTCCCAGCATGTCACTTTTTTTAGCTCAGTTTGTGGTTCATAATGCATCATATTAGGCTAGCGGTTTTTGGATTGATGTCCTCTTGTCATGAATGAATTGCAGGAATAGGCACCCTATCATGTCATGACACGATGATGAAGAAGCAAAAGAATGAGGGAAGCATGTATAAACTAAAAGCAAAGGGACACTAATTTGTGACCACTATCCAAGACTTAATATCATTGAATACTCCTTAGCACCAAGGCATGTGGGGGTGAAAAGGAAAGCTTCTTGATGAAGACATTTAACTCTGAGCAGCAACACTTGCTTGAAATTTCCACATCATCAAGAAGTCCATGTCAGCAGTGTCATGTCATGTCATGTCATGTCACGAGTGGTCATAGGCCACATCACTAATATGGATCATGTATATTGTATTCAAAACATATTGTAAAGTGTAATTCCAGAGGATGCATAGGGAATGTAAAGAGTCATGTAAGTTGAAAAGTCATAGGAAGTCAAACAATCATGAGGGTAGTCAAAGAATCACCCTTGGTTATATATACTCCCTCATTGTATGAGAAAAATACCTTTCACCTTGGCTCCTCCCACAAGGCATTAGAGAGATAAGCTAGTTCTTTTGAGGATAAAGGAGTGGCTCCACCACTGGAGCTAGTGGTGTTCATTGTATACATGTGTCTTGGAACTTTCACTTAATATCAGAGGCCCTATGGGCTAACACGTTCTTCGTGCATGGATTATGGATATTCTGGATATTAGACATATCTTCCTTGTCATATTGATTTCAATGACCATCGCATCTCTATGGACTATTATGCTTGATGTTGTACATACCCTTCTTGTTCATGTGTGTCTCTACTAGGGTAGTACTAATACCTCTCTCTTAGAGGTTCAATTTTCCTCCCCTCTATGGCGACAGAAATTTGACATACATGTGATCAAACACTCACCAGGCACACCCCCCTTGTTTTTCGAAGGTGCATGTGCACTCCTCTCTCTTGCTGATAGTTAGAGTAAAGAAAAATCTATAAGAATACATGGTAACCAGGCCGATATTCCAGATGAGGTTCATACTCCAAGTGGTGTGAGGTATAATTGAGACTTCACATTGGGGAGACCCCTTGGTTGACAAATTTCCATCACCATCAACAGAACCCCTCATGTTTTTCTTAGCTTTAAAATAAATTAGTATTATTTAATACAAATGTACATATTATTTCTCCTTATTTTAACATTTAAAACTATAGTTATAAGGAAAATTAGCATTTTTCACTTAAATTATATAAAATAAAAATAATTTTAAAGGAATCTCATCCTCATAATATTGATATTTTATATTGTTTTGTTTATTTTATAAAAACTTTAGACTTAATGATCCATAATAACGTGGAATATGTTATAAGAGTTAAAAGTTTTTCCAGCAAAAAAAACAAGAAGCACTTAACCTAAAATTGGGTATATTATGGTAATATATAATAGTTTAGAGCATTGTAGCATACATATATAGATAGACATGGTTCTAAATAAAATATTTTATGTTATTTTGTTGATTTTAGAAAAGTTTTTAATATAACGGTTAAGAATAATTTTTAGAATATGTTATAAGAATTAAAAGCTTTTCTGAGTTGTTGTGGTAAGGTGTTACGAGAATGTTATTGTCAAATTTAGGAAGAATAAAAGTTAGTCAAAAGAAAGTAATTATAATATAAGAATTAAGTAAAATTATTATTTGTACCCTACTTTATTTGGCATATATTTTGTCAAGTTGGAGGATTGCTTGGAAGGAAAAGTTATGTTAGTACAATACACTTTGCTATAGTCATCATCCTTCTTTTTGACACCAATAATATTGATCTTATGGAAAGGAGTCCCTATGATCTTAAAAAATGGCTAAAAATCCTCAAGGCTTCTTGCTCTAGTAGAAACATGGCTATTAAAACTAAAATAATATTTAGGCATTACAAAATTAGCTAGGAGGAAGTGACTTCATATAAATATCTCAAAATCCATCTTCATCACAAACTTAATTGCATTGATAAAATGGTAAATGCAAGGTGAAAATATTATCATGGACTTAAAAATAGTTGTAAATCATCAAACTTTTAGTTACCAGGTAACAAGAAACTCCTCCTTGGGATTCTTGTTCGCTCTTGTTATCTTATATGGTTATGTAAATTAGGGCTGCAATATCAATAACTAATCATGAAAAAATATAGTGAATCCAAAGGTATTATATAACTTTTGATGTTAAAATTAAAGACAATACAACCCCTTCTACCATTTTCATAAAAGTGAATCTTTCCTCCACATGACTATAATTATTGCTAGTGCAACCATATAAATTAAATAGCTATTAAATGTGATACGCATCAAAACACTTCTCTATACTTCTCACATTAAAAAGAATATATATATATATATATATATATATATATATGTATATATATATAGAGATATATATTTTCTTCATTATTATTATTATTAATTATAAAAAAATTAATATATAAGTTTAACATATATACATTTAAAAAACCAGCTATAAATTTTTTAACTATACATTTTCCACTTTATTAATAAACTTTATTACATATTATAAATCAATATCATAATTAAATCTATGATAAAATAAATTTTACTCTATTTAAATTTTAAATTAAAACTAAAAATATTAATAATTTACATAAACTTCCTAGTCATTATATTAGGAATTAATAATGCCTTTTAAACTCAAACATTACATTTAATTCTTATCCCTCCTCATCTTAAGTCATTTATACTTCAAGGTCATTTACATACCAAATAACTAATTTTGCATTAAAAAATGATTTGAACCTAATATGTTAGTTTTGTTGTGCTAATTACAAGTTCATAATTATAATTTATTTGCTTCTTGCTTGCTTGTGGTGCTTTAGTTTCCTTAGTGTAGGTGAGTGTCAAAACAGGAAATTGTCTTGTGTTTTATGTTGAAATTAATGACAAATAAACAACATAAGTAAGAACTGAAAAAAAACATAAACATGTACATCAAACCATAAACAAAGCCATAAACACAAGTTTTTTATGAAGGAGTTCACCTCTCCAGGGCTACATCTCCTTGGTCCAGCTCTATAGCTTGGGCCTCTTGTATTAGCTCAAATTTGGCAAAAGTGTTGTGTACATTAATCAATTGCTCCTGAAACCTATTCTATTGTCTTCAGAACATACAAATCATCTATAAATGACTGTCCAATTATTGAAAAATGACTCTGGTTGGTCCAAACTTGACCTCCTTCCCTAGTGGCCCTAAGCTCCCCTGAACTACCCTGTAGAAATCACATGTAGAAGTTGTTTTCAGCCTATGAAACCTATTCCATTGTCTCTGAATGCAAAAATCATCTAAAATTGACTATTCATTTTCACAATTTGGTTGAATATTACCTCCATTATGGAAAAACCAAATTTCCCTAGTTTTCCTCCACTAAACTAGAAGTTCCACTAATTAGCATGGCTAAATTGAGAAAATCCGCCCAAATTGGCATGCTCCGCCAAAAATTATGCTTCTTTAATATGCAGTTAGATTAAGATAAATATGGATTAAGTTGGGGATTAACACAATAAGCGTGTTTATCCGTTGGCTCTAGCGCTAGTCATATTGCAAGGTTATATGGTGGAGGGGTTGGCCGCACGCTGGCCCTTCCGTGCTCCGCCGGTCTGCAACAAGAAGGTTTAAGTAATAGTGAATCTGAAAAATTGAATAAGTACCAGCTCGCAACCCATTGGTAGGGCACGGGTTTGTTGTGGCGAATCCCCTTTCCACAATCATTTGTGCATTTTATTTTAAACGGACTTGGCATATAATTACACCATCAAACCTTCGGCCTTGGTATCTAGATGCCATATTTAAAATATTTCAACGGACCACTGGAATGCTTTTTGAACCATATTATATATTGCATCGAACCATATGATTGGACTTTTCACACTCTATATATATGCGGATTTGGTATATATATATGCGGATTTGGTTTAATGTGGAGTATTTTGAAACTATGGTTTAATTGCGGAATTGACTTTGGTTTTAATTTAAATTTTAAATTTAATATATATATATATATATATATATATATATATATATATATATATATATCATAATTAAATTAAATTAAATAAAAAATACAATTTTACCTTAGAACCATTAGGAATTTTACCCCCACATAAATCAAAATGGTGAATTAGAAAGTGTCGCTTGTCACAGCCTCAATGGAAGAAACCTGAAGAATATTCCGAGAAGATTCTTTTTTTCTGACTGGGATGCCACATCATCCCTATACCTGTTCTGCTCATTTTTTTTGCCTCTTTAGGAAAGCAAACAGCAGGCCATAATTTTCTCATACAAACTCATATTTTGATGAAACGAGTTGCATTGGAATCCTGGTGATGATCTCTACGTTGTCGTCCTAGTATCGATAAATTATGAAAACTTTGATTTTTGAGATAAATAATGAGCACCTGATCATTCCTCCCCATTAGAAGCCTTTTGGACCCCAAAATCTCTCTTGGTTAATAATTATGTGGATGAGGGCACTGTTCCCTCACCCTTCCAGTCTCTATCCACTGAAATTTTCCCAATTTCATCATTTGGATTCTTTTATAAAAGTTAACTTTTTCCTTGATTCTTGTGACATTCTCTTGCTGTATTTGACACCTTCATGCTGCAATATTTCTGAATTTGCAGAACATCTATCTATTTTTGTAGAAACCATCTTGTTCCTACCTTGTTCAACAATCAAAGAAAACTTAGAAACTTTCTCACCTTGAACACTGTCACCATGGAGATTTTTAGTTGATCTCACTTTGTACTTGCATCGACTCTTGACCAAGTCTCTTCACCATTTCCATGTACCTTTTAGAAACCATAAAAATTCATTTTTGGAACCCATGCCTTCTTTTCCAAAATTCTTTGTCACTTTCTCTTTGAACTTTGCACCCTCTTGCACCGACATCTTGTTTCCAACACCGCTCAATGCCAATGTTGACTGTTCCAAATGTTTTTTACCTTTCAAAGGAAACCTGTTAACATCCTGAAACAAATCATTACAAGTATAATCATCCTTATGAAAATTTTGATTCAACACATCTCTTTGTTTGATCATTAGTAATGTCAAGTTCTTACTTGCATTCACTATCCTCTTCATTTCACTTGCATGCATAAGAGACAAACATGTCTTCTTCTTATGTGCTTTGATTATGTACTCAATACCATCCTTAAACAAGTGGTACTTGTTCTCATGGCGATGAAATACAACTTTCCTATCATACAGATAAGGACTTCTCAATACAATACCAGATATTTCAAGCGGGACCACATTAAGCCCAACTTCACAAGAAAGTTTGAGTTAATGGAAAATCTTAGTAAGCACTTCCTTGTAACCTGCAAGTTTGCATCCTCGCAAATCCAAACCAAAGGATATGGTCTTGGATGTCTAATAGTTTCAAGGCCTATCTAATTTAACAAATCTTCAGAAATCAAGTTAGCTTGTGACCCACTATAAAAAAGTGTATCAATCTTGGTATGTTTAGAGACAACTCTAATATGGAAAAATTCTATTCTTGTATCTTCATCATGAGTGTAATTTGAACAATTTGAAGAACTAGTGCTTGCAACATGTTTACCTTTCAAACACATGGCTGTAATTTTTTTCTCATCTCCTGAATCTGACCCTAAGTCTTGTGCAACTATAGCAACAGTTTTGCCCTTCTCTTTGGATTTCAGTCTATTTGGTTTCAATTCTGGATGAAGTTGCCAACAATGGTCTTCATCATGGCCAATATTTGAGAATTTCTTGCATGTGAGTTTTTCCTTCTCTTTTTTTACAAAACTATTTATTTTTCCTCTTCCATAAAACTTTCCTTTCTCTTTACCCTCACTTTACTCTTTCTCCTCTATGCCTTGTTTTCCCCTTGCCTCTAAGTGTGTGGATTGTAACAAACTTCATCTAAATTTCTTGGGTTAAACATAAGAATAATATGATTCAAATAGGAATGTAAGCCTCCAATATATTTCAAGAGTGTATCTTGGGAATTCAAATTTACACCTAACAACAAAGCTCTCTTTCTAAACTCCTGGGTATAATCTTGAATTGTTGAACCCTTGAGTTGCCTAATTTTTTTCCAAATCATAATAGCTTTTTGCATGTGAGCTAAAGGATAAAACTGTATTTTAATGTCATTAATAAACTCAACCCAAGTGATGGATATATTACCATGGATTCACATTTCCTCTTGAGTCTTTGCTTCCCACCAGAATAGTGCTGCTCCTTCTAGCCTCAATGAAGCCAACTTGATCTTTATGTTGTCCTCATGAAGGTTTTGAATTTCGCAATATGACTCCAATTGATGTATCCAATTTTCAAGCCTCTCTGCATTTACCTCGCCATTGTACATGTGTAATTCAAACTTAATTTCCAATTTGAGTAATGGGGTTTTTCCTTTTGTGGCCTTTGAGTGAGTGTGAGTGTGAGTGGTCTTTGTGGTGGAAGTGGATGATGATGCATATAGGGATGATGAAGATGATGAAGATGGTGGAGATGGAGGTGGATTTCCTCCACTGCCCTTTGAACTCTTCTCTTCATCCTTCTTACTATTTGAAGATCCTTCTCCAAGTGGAGGCTTTGAACCTTCTCTGGCTTTTTCTGAAATGAATTCTTCATACATTACTTTAACCATTATTTTCATCTCTTTAAAGTCTCTCTTAACATCCTCTTCTTCATAATTTTCATGAGTCTCTTCATAGTCGAACATAATGGCTAAGGATTCAAGCTCAACCTTTGTAGCTTGTACCTCTCCAATCACTTCAGCCTTTTGTGCAATTTTAACCTCTTCAATCTCAACTGATGGAGATGGAATTTAAGGTGCTTCAGGTGCTGCTTTGAGTGTTCCTTTGAGCGAGGATGATTCTTTTTCATCTCTCTTCCTTATTTTCCTAATCTCAGGACTAGCTACCAATAGCGTCCCTTCTCTTCTCTGCAACCTTAACCTTGTAAGCATCACAAAAATTGCAACTATTAAAACTCTTCAAGCAAAGAAAGAAAGAAACCTTGTGATCTGATACCAACTTGATCTGAACCTGATATGTTAGTTTTTCTGTGCTAATTACAAGTTCATAATTATAATTTATTTTCTTCTTGTTTTCTTGTGGTGCTTTAGTTTCCTTGGTGCAGGTGAGTGTCAAAACAGGAAATTGTCTTGTGTTTTATGTCGAAATTAATAAAAAATAAACAACATACGTAAGAACTGAAAAAAAAACATAAACATGTACAAAAAACCATAAATAGATCCATTAACACAATTTTTTGATCAAGGAATTCACCCGTCCTGGGCTACATCTCCTTGGTCCAGCTCCACAACTTGGGCCTCTTGTATTAGCTCAAATTTGGAAAAAGTGTTGTGTATATTAATCAATTGCTCCCGAAACCTGTTCTATTATCTTCATAACATATAAATCATCTAAAAATGACTGCCTAGTTACTGAAAACTGACTCTGGCTGGTGCAGAGTTGACCTCCTTCCCTGGTGGCCCTACGCTCCCTTGAACTTCCCTGTAGAAAAATCACATGTAGAAGTTGTTTTCAACCTCTGAAACCTATTCCATTGTCTCTGAATGCCAAAATTATCTAAAATTGACTATTCATTTTCCCCATTTGGTCGAATATTTCCTCCATTATGGCAAAAACAAATTTCCCTAGTTTTCCTCCACTAATCTGGAAGTTATGCCAGTTAGCATGGCTAAATTTAGAAAATCCGCCCAAATTAGTGCGCTCCACCAAAAAGTCTGCCACTTTAATCTGTAGTTAGCTTAAGATAAGTATGGATTAAGTTTGGGCTTAGCGCAATAAGCATGTTTACCTGTTGGCTCCAGTGTTGGTCATATTGTCACGTTATATGGTGGAGGGGTTGGCCGCGGGCTGGCCCCTCCAGGCTCCACCGGTCCGCAGCAAGAAGGTTTAAGTAATAGTGTATCCGTAAAATTGAATAAGTACCAGCCCGCAGCCCATTGGTAGGGCGCGGGTTTGTTGGGGCAGAGGTCTATGGTTCAAAACCCGACCCCACTCCCCTTTACACAAGCATTTGCGCATTTGATTTTAAACAGACTTGGCATATAATTACACCATCAAACCTTCAGCCTTGGTATGCATATGCCATATTTAAAATATTTCAACGCACCATTGGCATGCTTTTTGAATCGTATTATATATTGCATCGAACCATATGATCAGACTTTGCACACTCTATATATATGCAGATTTGGTTTAGTGTGGAGTATTTTGAAACTATGGTTTAATTACGAAATTGACTTTGGTTTTAATTTAAATTTTAAATATAATATAATATTTAATATATATATATATATATATATATATATGTTTTAAAATATATAATATATTATATTATATAATATATATAAATATATATATATTTCATATTAAATCATAATTAAAAAAAAATACAATTCCAGAATCATTAGGAAATTTACCCCCATATAGACCAAATTGGAAAATTAGAAAGTGCCACTTATCACAGCCTCATTGGCAGAAACCTAAAGAATATTCCTAGAAGATTCTTTTTTGCTTACTAGGCTACCACATCATCCCTGTACCTGTTCTAATTTTTTTTGCCTGTTTAGGAAACGAATAGCAGGCCATAACCTACTCATACGAACTTGGATTTTGATGAAATGAGTTACGTTGGAATCTTGGTGACAAGCTCTACGCTTTCATCCTAGTTTCAAGAAAGTCTAAAAAATTTGATTTTTGAGCTAAATACTAAGCACCTGATAAAAAATGCATTCTTTAATGAGAGAAATTAATAAAATAAATAGCAAAACCAACCCTTGGTATGATAAAGATTATAAAAGTGCGAGGAGAGAAATTAAGGACATTGTTGATGAGTCTCTTAAAATTGGCAAGATAAAAATATACAAAGCCCTAACTAAAAGGAAAAAAATGCATTATATTCATAAAAGACAAGAAAATATCTTACACCTCTCTAAGGTAGGTCCTAAGAAATTTTGGAGGTAGATTCTAACTGTAAAAACTAAATATAATAATAGAATTTCTTTGCATGACTGGAATTACTATCTTAAAAAACTTTATGAATCTCCAAATGTCATAGATAACTTTGATACCCTGCTCACAACGGAAGAATTTTTCTCATTAGAAGACACAGATTGTGGGCTTAAGTGCTTGGCAAATGGAAAAGCTAAGAAATTTGAAGGTTACCAGGTAGAAATCTTAAAAATTGCAAGTCTTGCCCTCATCCCTCATATCCACAAGCTTTTCAATCAAGTAGTCAAGCAAGGGTTCTCTAAACCATGGACTTATAGCCTCATTATTCCTATTTTTAAAAGTGGGGATACAAATAACCCCTCTAATTATCGGACAATTACGATTAGCCCTCTCTTAGCCAAGTTATATTGTATTATTTTGGAAAAGAAGATGAGCATATGGCTTGAAAGTGAAGGTAAGTGGGCTAAAGGCCAAGCGGGTTTTAGAAGGCAACGCTCAACAATGGACCACCTCATTACGCTTAGTATCATTGTGGAGGAGTGTTGTATTGAATAAATCCAATATCTTTTGTTGCTTTTTTGAATTTATAAAGGCTTTCGATATGGTACCTAGAAATAACCTATGGAAAAGATTAGAAGAGCTAAAGGTTCCTTTCGAGTTGAGGGTTGCTGCTATAAGGTTATACGAGAATGTAATTGCCAAGTTTAAGAGCAATGAGGGGTGGTCGAAAGATATTAAGTGTAATATCGAAGTTAAACAAGGTTGCCCCATCTCCCGTACCCTATTTGGCATTTACATCGACAAGCTAGAAGGTTGTTTAGAGGAAGCAGGCTGTGCTAGCACAATCTTTGCTGGAATAGTCATCATCCTTCTTCTCTATGCTGACGTTATTGTTCTTCTGGCAAGGTGCCCATCTGATCTTGATAAGCAACTTAGACTTCTTCAGGATTTTTTCTCTACCATGGATATGATTATTAACACTGACAAAAAACAAGTTATGATTATCGAATCCAAGACGGACACTTACACTAAATTTGTGTACAACAATAACAACTTGGAGGAAGTGTCTTCTTACAAGTACCTAGGAATTGACATTCATCACAATCTCAAATGGAACTCTAGCATTGAGAAAATGATTAATGGAGGGTGTAAAGCTTATTTTGGTCTTGAAAATAATTGTAAAACAACAAACCTTGTGATGTGGGATAAAAAGAAGCTCCTCTTTGAAACTTTAGTCACTCTTGTTATCTTGTATGGATGTGAGGTTTGGGGTTGCAACATATCTAGAGAATCTTGGAGAAAGATTGAGCAAATCCAAAAGCATTTTATAACCTATAACCTCAAAATTAAAAGCAATACACCCTATCCTACTCTTCTTATAGAAGTGGGTATTTCCCCTATCGAGAGCCTAGCTATGACTAGGATCTTGTTGTACAAGCACAAAATCGATAACATGGGAGACTATAGACTTCCTAAGCTAGCTTTAAATTTCAACCAAAACCACTTAAGGCTCAAACGAGGTTGATATAATACCAGGGCCTGATTAAACCATTAGGAGATTGACAAAAATGTTGCATTGCAAAATATTAATAAGATTAAAAATATTGTTACTTCTAAGTTTAAAGAGAAAATGTGGTGTGAGAAAGATTTAGAGGCTAAAAGAAAATTAAGATATTATAAGGAGGTCATCAACCCTACTCTAGAAGATCAAAAGTATCTCTTTGTTTTAACTAGCTCAAAGAAAAAAATTAATATATCCAAGATAAGAACGAACTCTCATGAGCTCCATAGTGAAACAAGTCGTTGGGCAGTTCCTAAAACACCATGGGTGGAAATGATTTGCCATCTATGTGAGAATATGAACATTGAGGATGAAAATCACTTCCTCTTAGAGTGCCCTGCGTACACCCACATTAGATCTCAGTTTCATAATCTTTATTGCAATACCGACCTTCCTAGCCTTTTAACATGTCAAAATGATAATGAGCTCGGGGCACTTCTCTCTAAGCTCTTTGAGCATATGAGTACAATTTTAAATCAATCTAAATAATTCGTTTCTTTAGGTCTGATAGACCAAAGTTTGGTCTTAGTGGACGTTAACCATTATCATCATCATCATCATATTAAAATGATAACTTAAAATCATTTCAAATCTTCAGCTCCTCATTATCTCACAACATCTTTGATTAATCATTTTCTCTTACATCCTGCCACGACAATTTCAAAATTTTGGTGTATTTTAATTTTTTTTGAAATTTTTTTCTCTTTCTTATATTTTTTCAATTTATTTTATTTTAAAACTTATTCATTAAAATTTCATAATTAAATTAAGAAAAAAATTAGTTATATTAAATTATTCACAATTACATAACTAATATATATTTAAATTCCATAATAATATCCTTAAAATAACTCACAACGAAGAAGGTTTGAACTTTCCCAAATCTTTTATGCTCCGTAAATCTAAAAGATTATGCCTCTCTCTCCATTGCTCAATAAATATTCGTTTCCAAAGAATTTACATTAAAATTCTTAATACTAGTAAGTAGTGCAACATTCAAGAGGTGCACTTCTAGTTCGACTCGCCTTTCGACACAATAATTTGCCATATAAATTTAAAAATTTATAAAATTGTTAAGATTTTGATTTGAACTTATGAAAATTGGTTTGATTTAAAATTATGAAAATTAGTTGGGAAATGTGAAAATTATCAAATTTGATGAGTAAATTTGTTTTGAAATTCCAATCTTACTAATAGACAATAGTGATAAAGTACCTATGGCCAGACATCTTTATAAATGTTTCTATAAAATATTAGATAATATCTTCTTGACATCGTCTTATTATATATCAATAAGAAGATTGATAAACTGGATAACATAACAACTTGAAAAATAAAGATTCTGATTTAGGTAAACTATAACACACACAGGTGGAAACAGAAGAGTGTTAGCAGCTAAAGGTTAAGAGTTAGCAGATGACGTGGCATGCGCGTCACACAAACGTTTTCTTTCACATAAAGTGGCGGGCGCCGCATACGCGTCATGAACACGATTTCTTTCCAATAAAGAGTGAAGTCACTTTCAAGTCAACGTCAGCCACTTGAGTTTCTCGACTCAATCACGGTTTCTCGAAGTTGTCATGAGAGATTTAAGTAGTGATGGAACATGCAGTAATCTGTACATACTTTAAATTTCGCAACCAAAATAGGAAAATTTCTGCTTTAGCTTTTTATCACGTTGTAGTTTAAAGAAGTTACAATTTCGTTTTGAAATTGATGTTGGATTGTGAAAAAATGGGTAAAATTTAGTTGTTTATGTTTTTTATTAATTTCAATTATAATCATAAAAATATATCTGATTGTTTGACAACTAAATTATAATAAGTTTTTTTAATAATTAAAAAAAAATTAATTTAAATATTGCAATATAAATAATTTATATTGGAAAATTTTAATTTAATTTTTTTAATCTTTTAATTGTTTTATGTCTGTGACAGCTGGTTTAACTGCAAACTAGTTGTTATGTTATTTATTTTCAAAGAGACTAAATATTTATTTCTTTTGAGAATAAGATTACATGATAAACATAAATTATTATATTTTGTTGAATTAAAATTTAATTATGGAATAGTGGTTCCATAAAAAGTTAAAAGACTGATGATAAAAGTATTCCAAGAACTGAGAGTGGTTGAACATAAATGGGTATAAAAGTACATCCCAGTGAGGAAAAGAGGTTTTGTTCTGTGACTAAGGAAAAAGAGGAAGAGAGTGGAAATTCCTGAGCTGGTGGTGACTAGTGTAAAACACTCAACGTTCCTGAATCCTAGAAAAAAAGAGTACTGGACTAGGAGTCCTGAGGTCTTTTCTGGGATATCTGTCAACCTTCTCATCTCAGGTGTGGAGAACATGGGGGAGATGAGGATGTAATCGCCTCTCTGACGGTAGGGAGGACATCATCAGTGGATTTTGGAGTGAGATAAATATAAAAATTGCAGAAATAGTAAGAACTGGAATTTGTTGTTTAGAAATAATTCTTTTAAAATGCAGGAAATATTTTCTTGAAATTATGGAATAAATATTTTTACCCAGTGAAGGTTGTACATAAACAATATCTGTAATTCTTGTAAAAATAATCCAAATGTTACAGTAGCATTTTTTATGTAAATATGTGGGCTATGAAATAAAATTTATATATAGAAGTTACTACTTGTATTTCAAGGAAAAAAGGTAGTGTGAATAGTAAATATGTTACCAAGTTAAACCAATACAAAAACATCTACTAGAAAAATGCACCAAAAGAATTGTTAGTCTAGGGTCCTAGGTCGAAACCCTAAACCCCAGAACTAGTCGTTCTTATGTAAAATATGTTATACACGAACAGCAGAGTTGTATGCAACAACTCCAAAACCCAAATGGTCCAGGCATCCCTATTTAATTAAAGAACTGGAAAACAGTAAAGAAGAATAAGGAAGAATCTCCGCAAAGAAATGAAATACACGCATTTAAACTCTAGAAAGAACATGCATAGTAAAACCCAAAAGAGTAGCAACCAATGCAAAGAAATAACTATATATGAAACTCTCTTGCTATAACATTTATTAAAGAGAAAAGACTAACTTTATACGAGCAAGAGTGGTAGCCGCTATTCGAGCAATTCGTGAGTAATAATTTAAAAGTCTAGCAAAGTAACGCGAGTAAATCGATGCATATAAATTGTATTAAAAACAAAAATGTTCAATGCGGCACTTCTTTCACAGGGGTGAGCCATACTGAAAGAAAAGACAAGATTTGTATATCCAAAAATTCGAAGTTCAAGCCAATAACCATAGCAAAGTTTTAAACAATATTAAACATTGTTGCAGAGTAAAATATTCCTATCAGACAAAGCCGAGTACCCATCTGATAGCCAGGGTTAAACCCTTAAAAAAATTACAAACAAATCTCCAAGAATAACACCAGGCGGAGCCCTTAGATACATGGAAAAACCTAGAGGTATGGTAATGCAAAGCCATAAGACTAGATGCATAAATTCATAACGCCTCTAGTGCCAAAAAGCTAACACTGGAGGGCTTTACCTCGAGACTAAGAGACTATTAGCAAACTCGGTACCTATTAGCAACAAATGGTAGTATTAGTATGAAGTCGAAATGCTCCTGTGGGACGACAATGCACCAATAACACTTGTCAATGGTCCACGGAGGTTTGCCTGCCTCAAACCAAAACTCAAAGTTAGAAGCATAATACTTTTTAATAGTGGAAAATGACAAGAGTAAAGAACTAAAAACCAGGGTTGCAATACCTGGTAGAAACTTTTCGCCAGCTACGAATTGCTACCCTACAAGGAGATCTGGCTAGAGGAATTTTTTTTAATAAAATATATAGTTATCAAAATCGTGAGCATAATGTAGCAAAGAGAAGGTTTAATGACCTAGAGCTCGAGTGACTTACCGAGTGGGAAGTTTGGATGGTTGCATATGGAAGACAAAAACATACACCTGAACCTTGGCCATGACCTGAGATGTAGGGTATCCCAGCCGTGAAGCCGAACCCTGTAAACTTGTTAACCACAGGTAAAAGAAATTGTTAAACAAGGAAAACCTCCTAAAACTTAATAACTAAAACTGTTATGTCGTAAAGCTTGAGCTTTCGAGACTATGTCAATGGATTCCTCTTACCCACGGAGGTGTCAAGCAGGCCAAAGTTGAACATGATCGAAAACTAGTCGAGCAGGAATGGAAGTGGTGAGGTTTCAGAGGAGCAACGCTGCTGGAGTCGAAACAAATGAATGAAAAATAGTTAGGGTTAGCAGGGTCATTACCCTAAACGGGTACCGAAGGACCAGGACCGTAGATTTCCAACCCTAAGATCCAACGATGGCCAACAGAGCAGGTGTCACCGATAAATTCGATTTCCCATGTGAGGAGTACATCAATCCTTCCTTACCTTAAATGAAAACTTATGGTGAATTTAATCAAGCTGGATAACATTCAATTACCGAGATTCTGCCAATCTTCCCTGTCCCTTCGGGGTTAATTACAAAAACGTTATGATTTTCTCTTATAATTATTGTAGACTTATATTATATGTGGAAGGAAAACCTTAATCTTTCACAAACAAAATTTCCAAGTGGAGATAATAGGTTATGTTTATGTATAAAATTATATGGTTAAATAATGAAGTCCCGTGTGGATTAACCTTAAAAGTGCATTGTAAAAATAGTCAATGTAAAATCATGGTACAGTGTTTTTATAGTACCATCGTAATGCAAATAATTGTGGAATGTAAACCATGGTAATTCAAATAATTATGGAATTATAATTTATATGTATTATAATCATGTATAAAGGAAGAAATTCTTCTTCTTCTTCTTCTTTTATATGTAGAACTGTTGTATATGTTACAAGTGATATCAGAGTAGCATTCATATGTTGGGACCCAATGGGTCACCTAACGAGATAAACTGTTGTGTGTAAATGGTGCACAGAGAAAGAAAAAAACATAGTAGAAGACAAATGAGGAGAGGATCAACACAACAAACACCATGGAATGTAGGGGAACCTACACCCGAGTCCCATCCAAAAATGAATCCAGAAATGTGGATTCAGCTGAATGTAGATCAGCACCAGCAGACCAGTAGACTGCTGGATGAGTAGCAACATCAAACCAGTATACTGCTAAGCATTGTGCATAAGCTACAGGAAGAAATGGTCCAGGTTAGGAGTGATAATGAGCGCTTGATGCAAGAGCAGGAAAGGATACTCAAAAGCCTTTCTGATAAATAGAATCAAGGACTGTTACAACCCAGTCCTGACAGAGATACGTAGGAAGAAAATGAATGACAAGCTAAGGACCAAACCAATGATAGAGTGGAAAGTATTCATTCACAACAAAGTAATAAGAATAGAAACTATAATGATGTTGAGTCTGGTAATGTATCAGAATAGCAAAAAATTAAGAAACAAAAAGTGGAGTTACAAGGGGAATTCTGAAAGATGAAACCACCTACTTTTGATGGAGAAGCGGAGGAGGTGGCTGAAGCTTGGTTGATTAATATGAACAAATATTTCCAAGTTTATGAGTACAACAACAATATTAAAGCCAAGTTGGCCATCTATCAGTTGAGAGAAAAGGCCACCCTGTGGTGGGAGGAAGTCAAGAATGTCCGCAACATTGAAGACCAGGACGTGACCTGGGATGAGTTTCAACAACACTTTAAGGAAAAATATCTAACAAAACCTTTCTATGATGAAAAGTCCAGACAATTCTATGATTTGAGATTGGGACAAATGACAATGGATTAATACATAACCAAGTTCACTTCATTATTAAGATACACTCCTTATTTAAGGGATGAAAAGGCTAAGGTTCAGAGGTTCTTGAGTAGTTTGCCGACCCACATGAAGGAACAGATTGAGTTCGTGAATCCAAGGACCATGGATGAAGCAATTAGAAAAGCGAGGATGTGTTACCAACAGTCTAAGGCAAAAGGAGAAATAGGAAAAAATTGGCATCCAAGAAAATGGCAGAAAAGTAGTTCAAATTTAAAAAATGCTAGGACCAATAATTTTAAGAATTCTGCAAGGAATTCAATGAGCAAACAGTTTTGAAGAAATCATCAAAGAACCCGGTGGCCTACGGAAGAAAATCCCATAGAGGCTTCCAGCAAACATGAACAAGGAAAAAACTAGAAAACACCTTTACAGTGCTGGGGGTTTGGTGAGGCTCATTACTATAAACATTGCCCACAACAAGGAAGAAGTGAGACATTAGCTAATCTACAAGAAGCCTCTATAGTGGGAGATGTAGCCCAAAATATACCTAGAATAAACAAAGATTTGGAGGATCGGCAGGCGGATTATCAACCAACGATGATAGAACTAGAAGGTAAGTTACTTTCATAATATGTTTCTATTTTGGTTGACCTAGGTGCTAGTTTAAGTTATGTAAACCCCAGAATAGTAGAAATCTGTAAATTACAAAGTCATAAATTCAAAAATCCTTGGTTGGTACAGTTAGCCATTAGGGAAAAAGAAAATTTTGTGCCAAAATCACAAATTGTACACTAGAAATTGGAAACCAATAGTTAAATGTGGATCTGAATGTACTACCTTTGGAATCCTATGATGTACTACTGGGCATGGATTGGTTGGAGAAACACTATACACTGGTATATTGTAAAGAGAAGATTATATATTACAGAATGCAAGATGGAACTCGTCAAGAGATACAAGGAATCAAGAAACCCATATAGTTGCGTCCTATCACAACTTCCCAAATGAGTAAGTGTATTAGAAAAGGATGTCAGATATATGCCATTAAGGTGGGTTTTTCTAATTCTAAGGAGAAGACCCCTATGATGGAAAGCATACCTAGTACAATATTTCATGGATGTGTTTCCAGAAGATGTACTAGTTTTACCTCCAAGAAGGGACATCAATTTCACTATTGTGTTGATACCAGGAGCATCATCAATTTCAAGGGAACCATATCAAATGAGTGTACCGAAGTTAACCGAACTAAAAATGCAGCTACAAGAGTTGTTGGATAAAGGGTATATTTGATCGAGTGTGTCCCCTTGGGGAGCACTGGTTTTGTTTGTAAATAAATAGGATGGAACCATGCGAATGTGCACGGATTATAGACAACTCAATAAATTAACAGTCAAGAATAAGTATCCATTGCCCCAGATTGATGACCTGTTTGATCAGGTGAAGGGGGCAACTGTATTCTCAAAGATAGAATTAAGATGGATACCACCAGATCCGAATTAAAGATGAAGATATCTACAAGACTGCTTTCCGTACTCGATATGGGAACTACGAGTATGTGGTGTTACCATTTGGTTTAACTAATGCACCAACAACATTTATGAGGCTGATGCATGGCATATTCCGCCCCTTTTTGGAAATATTTGTGCTGATATTCATTGATTCAAAAAGCATGGAAGAACACAAGGAGCACTTAAGGATAGTGTTGGAGATGCTAAGAAGACATGAATTGTATTCCAAGTTCAGCAAATGTGACTTTTTCAAAGAGCAGATACAGAATCTAGGCCATTTCGTCTCCGTTGAAGGAATAGGGGTCGATCCAAAGAAAATTAAAACTAGTATGGAATGGCGAGTACCCCAAAATGTGGCAGATATCCGATCCTTTATGGGGTTAGTTGGATATTATCGAAGGTTCATTTTTCAAAGCTTTCCTTCCCAATTACATATTTGCAGAGAAAGGGGAAAGTATTTAAATGGACCAGTGAGTATCATAATAGTTTTGAAATGTTAAAACATTTGTTGACCACAGCCCCAGTGTTGAGGGTAGCTAACCCCAACAAATAATTTTAGGTCTGTACTGATGCTTGTAAGGAAGGAGTTGGGGCAATTTTATTGCAAGAAAGAAGAGTGGTTGCCTATGAATCGAGAAAATTAAAGGAGCATGAACATCGATATTCAACCTATGATTTAGAGCTGACGACAGTAGTGGATGCACTATGGTTATGGAGGCACTATTTGTTAGGAAAAATATTTGTGTTAAATACCAACCACAGTAGCCTAACCAACTTCTTTAAGCAAGCAGATTTAAACACTTAACAGGCAAGGTTGAATGCCTTCATCAACGAATTTAATTTTGATATACATCATGTGAAAGGCAAAGAAAATCGTGTGGCGGATGCCTTAAGAAGAAAACTACATTGTGTCTACGAACTTCGCTATAGTCAAATCGAATGTAAATTTGTAGATCAGATAAAAAGGGAAGCTAAGAAGGATCCTAAATACCGATTTTTATGGCAGCAAGTGGAGGAAGCCAACAGACAAGAAAAACCTTCTAACTATGGAATTAACAAAGATCAATTGTTAACCTTTAAGGGAAAGTTATATATCCCAAACTGAATGAGTTTAAAAGAGCTGACCATGGATGAGTATCACCGTAGTAATTACACAGGACACCAAGGATACCAGAAAATGCTAACAACAATAAAAAAAGTTTATTTCTAGCATGGTATGCGAAGGAATATTGTGGAATATTTAAACAAATGTCTGGAGTGTCAACAGGTCAAGGTGGAGCATCAACACCCAACCAGATTGTTGCAGCCTATACCAGCGCCTGAATGGAAATGGGAATTTATATCCCTAGATTTTGTTACTGATTTACCAAGGTCAAAAAGGCACAATGACTCCATTATTGTGCTGGTTGATAGATTGATTAAGGTAACACATTTCATACTTGTACAATCTATTTACAAAACTGTGCAAATAACAGATATCTTTATGAGAGAGATTTTTAGACTGCATGGCATTCCAAAGACTATTATATCAGATAGGGATGTGAAGTTTGCTTCAACATTCTGGAAGACCCTATTTACAGGTTTGGGAACCCAAATAAATTTCAGCACTGCTTATCATCCCGAGACGGAAGGACAAACTGAGTGGGTGAACATAATCTTGCAAGATATGTTGCACATGTACGTGATGCAACAACCAATGAAATGGGAGGAATATCTACACTTGGTAGAATTTTCATACAATAATGGTTACCAATAGTCTCTTAAGATGAGACCCTTTGAAGCTTTGTATGGGCAACAGTGTCATACTCCCATCAATTGGAGTTGCCCCGAAACCAAGTTGATGCTTGGACTGGAGATGTTGGCTGAGATGGAATCAGAAGTAAGGAAGATCAGACAAAATCCAAAAGCGGCTCAAGATCAGCAGAAGGTATATGAAAATAAGAAGATAACTTATCGAGAATTTGAAGTGGGCGATCATGTGTATGTAAGGATTAAACCAAAGAAGAGCACACTAAGGTGGACCTTTTGTGCCAAGTTGGCTCCCACGTTCTGTGGACCTTTTCAGATATTGGAAAGAGTGGGACCTGTGGCTTATCAGTTGGATTTACCCAGTCATATCCGAGTGCACAATGTGTTTCATATGTCTTTACTAAAACGATACGTGCATGACCCAAAGCATGTAATCCACTATAAAAGTATTCGGGTAGGGAAGATTAAAGAATCCTATCTTAAAATACCAAGTTTTATGAAGTTTTAATTCAATTTTTTGCTGAATGCAAGTCGAACCGGACGACGAATTTTTGGTCAAACCTCAACGTATACTCGATCAGAGAGAAATCATGCCCTAGAGGCGAGCCATCACCAATGTTAAAGTGCAGTGGAAGCACTTCAGCTCAGATGAGGCTACATAGGAAGATGAAGGATTTGTTCGTGAGGATTATCCATAATTGTTTGCTGAGCTAGAATGAAACACCAAGGACGGTGTTTACTTCCAGAGGGGGAAGTTGTGACAACTCACTTAAGTGAAAACTAGTTGTTAGAGACTGAACATTTATTTATTTTGAGAAAAGGATTACATGATGAACAAAAATTAATTATGTTTTGTTGAATTAAAATTGAATTATGGAATAGTGGTTCCATAAAAAGTTAAAAGACTAATGATAAAAGTATTCCAAGAACTGAGAGTGGTTGAACAGAAAACAGTTAAAGACAGTTACCTTTCCTCTGGGGATAAAAGTACATCCCAGTGAGGAAAAGGGGTTATGTTCTCATTAGGGGAATTTTGAGGTCTAAAATGGGCCTCCTAAGGAAATTATAAAATAATAGTGGAAAAAATCAAATAAGATTTTGATGACATCATCAAATTTTAGAGGGAAAAATGAAAAAACTACTTTTTCAACTCGTATTTTCAACTTATCTCCCAAATTTTTTACTCAAATTTCGAGCGGGAGTACTCATTGGATGCGAAATTTAATTCCTCGTACAAGGAGTACCCATGTTGCATACTTTCGATGGGTCCTACTACACGAAAAATGAAAAATACATAAAAAACGTGATTACATTTTTCGTGTAGTAGGACCCATCGAAAGTATGCAACATGGGTACTCCTTGGATGAGGAGTTAAATTTCGCATCCAACGAGTACTCCCGCTTGAAATTTGAGTAAAAATTTTGGGAGATAAGTTGAAAATACGAGTTGAAAAAATAGTTTTATTATTTTATTATTTTTAAATATTTTTACCCTTTTATTTAAGAAATGGTAAATCATCCCCCATGGTTGACATCATCATCTTGAATCATATTGGTTGTTGTAAAGTTTATTTTTGTTGTACATTTTTCTTAGGAGGCCCATTTTAGACCTCAAAATTCCCCTAATGGTCACTAAGGAAAAGGAGGAAGAGAGTGGAAATTCCTGAGTTGGTGGTGACCAGTGGAAAGCACTCAACGTTCCTAAATCCTGGAAAAGAAGAGTACTAGAATAGGAGTCCCGAGGTCTCTTCTAGGATATCTATCAACCTACTCATCTTAGGTGTGGAGCACGGGGGGAGATGAGGACGTAATCACACTGTAGGGAGGGCATCATCAGTGGATTCTGGAGTGAGATAAGTATAAAAACTGCAGAAATAGTAAGAACTGGAATTTTCTTTTTAGACATAATTCTTTTAAAATTCAGGAAATGTTTTCTTGAAATTGTGTAATAAATATTTTTACATAGTGAAGGCTGTAGATAAATAGTATCTGTAATTCTTGTAAAAATAATTCAGATGTTACAGTAGCATTTTTTTATGTATATATGTTGGATGTGAAATAAAATTTATATATAGAATTTAATACATGTATTTCAAGGAAAAAAAGTGGTGTGAACATTAAATATGTTACCAAGTTAAACCAATATGGAAACATCTACTAGAAAAATGAACCAGAAGAACTGTTAGTTCAGGGTCCTAGGTCGAAACCCTAGACCCCAGAACTAGTCGTTCTTTTGTAAACTATGTTAAACACAGATAGCAGAGTTGTATGCAACAACTACAAAACCCAGATGGTCTGGAAATCCCTATTTAATTAAAGAACTAGAAAACAGTAAAGAAGAATAAGGGAGAATCTCCGAAAAGAAATGAAATACATGCATTTAAACTCTAGAAAGAACGTGCATAGTAAAACACAGAAGAGTAGCAGCCAATGCAAAGAAATAATTATATGTGAAACTCTCTTGTTGTAACATTTATTAAAGAGAAAATACTAACTTTATACGAGCAATAGT
This sequence comes from Pinus albicaulis, assembly GCA_034641835.2. Lineage (NCBI taxonomy): Eukaryota > Viridiplantae > Streptophyta > Pinopsida > Pinales > Pinaceae > Pinus > Pinus albicaulis. Next base: position 1,511,624,183 of record CM076570.1, on the reverse strand, counting down.
GATAACGTCTATTCGAGCAATTCGTGAGTAATAATGTAAAAGTATAGCAAAGTAATGAGAGGAAATCGATACATATAAATTGTATTAAAAACAGAAATGTTCAATGCAGTACTTATTTCACAGGAGTGAGCCATAATGAAAGAAAACACAAGATTTGTATATCCAAAAATTCGAAGTTCAAGCTAATAACCATAGCGAAGTTTTAAAAAATATTAAACACTATTGCAGAGTAAACTATTCCTCTTAGACAAAGCCGAGTACCCGTCTGATAGCCAGGGTTAAACCCTTAAAATAGTTACAAACAAATCTCCAAGAATAACACTGGGAAAAGCCCTCAGATACATGGAAAAACCCAAAAGTATGGTAATGCAAAGCCATAAGACTAGATTCATAAATTCATAACGCCGCTAGTGCCACAAAGCTAACATTGGAGGGCTTCACACCGATACTAAGGGACTATCAGTAAACCCGGTACTTGTTAGCAATAAATGACAGTATCAGTATGAAGTCGAAATTCACCTATGGGACAACAATGCACCAATAAATCTTATCAATGGTCCCCAGAGGTTTACCTGCCTCAAACTAAAACTTAAAGTTAGAAGCGAAATCCTTTTTAACATCGGAAAATGACCATAGTAAAGAACTAAAAACCAAGGTTGCAATACCTGGTAGAAACTTTTTGCCGGCTACGAATTGAGACCCTGCAAGGAGATGTGGCTAGAGGATAAACTTTTAATAAAATATATAGTTATCAAAACCATGAGCGTAATGTAGCAAAGAGCAGGTTTAATGACCTAGAGTTCGGGTGACTTACTGACTAGGAATTTTGGATGGTTGCATCTGGAAGATGACAGCATACACCTGAACCTTGGCCATGACCCGAGATGTAGGGTATCCAGCCATGAAGCTGAACCCTGCAAACCTGTTAACCACAGGTAAAAGAAACTGTTAAACAAGGAAAACCTCCTAAAACTCAATAACTAAAACGATTATGTGGTAAAGCCCGAGCTTTCGAGATTGTGTCAATGGATTCCTCTTACCTTCGAAGGTGTCAAGGAGGCCAAAGTTGAACATGATCAAACAATGGTCGAGCAGGAATGGAAGCGGCGAGGTTGCAGAGGAGAAACGCTGCTGGAGCTGAAACAAATGAATGAAAAACAGTTAGGGTTGGCAGGTTCATTAGCCCAAATGAGTATCGAAGGACCAAGACCGTAGGTCTCCAAACTTGAGATCCAACGGTGGCCAACGGAGAAGGTGTCATCGATCAATCCGATTTCCCATGCGAGGAATACAAAAATCCTACCTTGCCTTAAATCAAAACTTACGACAAATTTCATCAAGTCAGATAAAATTCAATTACCAAGATTATGCCAATATTCTGTGTCCCTTCGAGGTTAATTATCAACGTTATGATTTTCTCTTATAACTATTGTAGAATTATATTATATGCGGAAGGCAAACCTTAATCTTTCACAAACAAAATTTCCAATTAGAGATAAGAGGTTGTGTTTATGTATAGAATTGTATGGTTAAATAACGAAGTCATGTGTGGAGTAACCTTAGAAGTGCATTGTAAAATCATGGTACAATGTTTTTATAGTACCATCATAATGCAAATAATTGTGGAATGTAAACCATGGTAATTCAAATAATTGTGCAATTATAATATATATGTATTATAATCATTAATAAAGGCAAAAGTAATTTGTTTTTTATGTAGAACTGTTGTGTAGGTTACAATGTCCATCATTTTTATTTCATAATAGTTTATAAATACATTAATGTGTTTTTAATATATATGGAAATTCAATTTCCTAAAATATTTGAAATCACTTAAAATTTGCAAAATATATAATTAAAATTTCAAAAACTTATACAATGAAAATACATGATTTATTTTCCAAATATTTTGCGGTAAAAAAAAAATTAAATTGTGAACTTTAAATAATTGTACAATCATGAATTGTGTTATGGACTTATCTTGTTAAATCATTCTAATGTTAAATTTTCCATGTAAATTTTTATAATTAAATTGTTGTATTTTTATTTGGAAAATATAATTCCTACTTGTCTCAGTTGTGATTCTATTCTTTAGATGTGAGTGTTTCATATATTGGTGTGTTGTTAAGATAATCTACCTATCTTGAAGAAACACTACATGTATTTATATGTAAAATTATTTTATTAATTTACGTAGTGATCAGTTTTTCAATTTGATATTAGAGCATGTTTGAGTATGAAAATACATGTAACATTATTTGATTAAGTTACGTAGTGATTAGTTTTTCAATTTGATATTAGAGCATGTTTGAGTATGAAGCAATGGCCTCCTAGGCCGAAGTAGGGAGAATTTTAAGGATGGAAATGTATATTAAAGTTTAAAAACCTTGGTGAATCTCATTAGTCCATGATATGCAATTTGTAAAATGTTTGACAATATTTTTATAAAACTATTCAAATTTCTAGTAATTTTATGTAGTCTCTATATAAAATGTTGGCGAATTATAAGGTTAAACAAAATTATATTATAAAATTTGGGCCAAATATTTTTTGTAAAAAAGGAAATTAACAAACCTTTTTTTTAAAAGAAATATTGAAAATTAGCCCACCTACGAATATTAGCCTCTAAAGTATCCTTTGCAGAAGGAATCTAAAGTATCCTTTGCAAAAGGAAATAAGAGAGTATATATGTATTATTTTTTTTAGTTTTTTTTGTTTGTCCCTTCATTCAAGTGGAGGTTGTTCTAGACGAGTGTTTCCACTGTTTTAAAGTCTTCTGTTGACTGTGCTACTGCAGATGACCCACACTGTTTCATCTGCAGAACGAACAACACTTCAGGTGGATTCATGTGAATCTGGAAGAGTGGCTGGTCCAAGGAGGTGATTCGGTATAGTTCAATATTGCTGGTCTGTGTACAGTTGAAGTGCTTCAATGCTTTAGAGTGATTGAATTCTGTTGAGAAATCCTCTTGGAGCAGAAACTCTGACAGAGACAAATCAATAACTTTGTGGGTAATCCTAGTGAGAATTGCATTCAAGCAAAAAAAATTTGGGTGATTTTCACAGCTGGTTTGGAAAAAAGGGAAATGGTCAACAGTTTAATGGATCTGTTGGTCGTGTCTTTATCAATGGATCTATCTCCATTCCTATGTAGAATAATGTCCCTCTGCAAAGAGAGTTTAGGGATATATATTATAGACATTATTCCCATGTATGGCAAAGGCAGTGTCGGCATCGAATCTGAAGCCGTAGGAAACATGTTCCTGGGATCCATGATAACTTGTAAATAGAAAAGAAAATTTTGGGTGTATGAAAAAAAAGACTCTGCACATTGGATATAAAAGTCAAAAGGTATCATGATATTTTAATGGGAGTATTTTATTTGATGTGGTGTTTTTTGAGGCGTGGTCACAAATCAAGTATACAACCTCTTTAATGGCTATATGGTAAAGAATAAATTCATTATTTATGAAGTTATTGGTTCATGTGTTCACGTGCTGATTTATGATAAGCATTTTTTATTATTGAAGATAATTTTATTGAGTTTATTTTGTTAGATTTGGCTATTCTAGCAAATCACACTTATGTGAATATTGAAATTTAAGATAAGTATTGAACAATGATGTTGAAGATTTCAAAGACAATGTTGTGGATGATATGAAAGATTTCAAAGGAGGAGGTAATAGACTAACAATAGAGGTTAAAGGATGATGGATAATAAAGTGAAAGTTTGTGTGATTTTGTGGGATAGACTCACTAGCATGTTGTATTATGATTCATACATCTTAACTGTAAGAAAGTCTTGGATGTTTTGTACTGTTCTTTGTAAAGTATGTACTTGGTGACTTCAAGATTTGGAGTGTGTAATGTAAGCTCGATGGGGCATGTGTACACCCATGAATTTCATGGTAATATTAAAACCACTTTGTAATTGCAGGTTTGTGGTCAACCATAAACTACTTTGGAAGTGCAGGTTTGTGATAAGCCAGAAACCACATGTGAGAGTGAATTGGACAGGGATTCTTTCAGGCATGGTTTGGGGTCAGCCAAAAAATCCCTGAGCATGGTTTAAGGTCAGTCAAGAAACCCTGGGCATGGTTTAGGTTCAGCTGATAAAACCCAGTGCATGGTTATGTGTAATTCGACAAAATCCAGGTTGATAATGATGGAGGGGGATTTGCAGGTGCATGTACAAGTATGCATATAAGGGTTCACTAAACCATGTACATGAAGGACATCATAGTAGACTAGCGGTTGCAGCGCAATTGGTACCCATGCACTCCGGTAGATGGTTGTTCCTTTATATGGACGTCGACATATTATTTTTATCATGTTTGTAAACACCAGAACCACAACTAGACTTTTCGAATTGGGATCGAGACAAGTAGTCATTAAGGGGGTGACTTGGAAAATATAATTCCTACTTGTCTGAGTTGTGATTCTATTCCTTAGGAGTTTTTTAGATCTCGATGTTTCCTAGATTGGTGTGTTGTTGAGATATTCTCTCAACCAAATGATTGTGTGTCCAAGATAGTCTCCCTATCTTGAGACAACACTACATGTATTTATATGTAACATTATTTGATTAATTTCTGTAGTGATCAAATTTTCAATTTTTTTTTATATCATAACATATAAATTTTATGTGTGATGAAAATTTTATATATATATATATATATATATGACATGTACAATGTAATTTATTTCAAATTCTGAAACACACACACACACATAATTGTTTCTTAAAATTTATTTCTTTGCAATTTTGAAATTAAGAAAATCAATAAATACAAATATATACATATTTATTTTTAATTCTTTACCATTAGCAATTCTTTCTCCTTTCTCAGGCCATTTTATTCAATTAGAAACTCTCTCTTTTCTCGAGCCATTATGCATTTGTTAGGTCCCTATATTAATAGTGTAGTCCCTTATTGTTGTTACTGTAGCCCCCTTATGGTTATTGTTGTACCTCTGTAACCCCCATATTTTTATTATTGTGCCATTACATTATTATTGTTAGGTCAGCTAGGATTATAATATGACCCCATGGAATCCTATAGAAATGAGGTTTTGTCATTTGTATCATCCAATAATTGTTCATTTATATAGTGTAAAGGAGGTCTCCCCCTCAAAGTGGCTTATTTCTAAGGTGTTGATCTCTCTTTTCTTCTATTTTTAGAGCTGGTTTTATAAAATTTGGTATGAGAGCTTTGGATTATAGGGTTTTGCTGCTCCAAACACGTCATCGTGGAATTTTTGCTATAAATTTGTTTCTAAGAAGGTTCAGAAGCTGAAATTTTTACAGAGAGAAGCCGAAATCCTGAGGAACGTCGTGTAAAAATTTCAAACCTTGGTTCACAATATTTTCGGAGATATGATCTTTGAAGTTAAAGTTTTTTTAGGCTCCCAAATTTCACCTAAACATGCCATCATGGAATTTTCGATGTCAATTTTTTTCTACGAAGTTTCAGAAGCTTAAATGTTTACAGAAAAAAACTGAAATGCTGAGGAATGTCGTGTAAAAATTTCATATCTTGGTTCGCAATATTTTCGATATATGATTTGTGGAAGTAAGGGTTTTTTCAAGTTCCTGAATTTCATCTCAAAGAGGTGACCGTGGGAAAATAGTCATAACTCTCTCTCTGAGCATCGTATTGGAATTATGTAAAAAGTGGCTGCAATTACACAGATTTTAGTTTCTCGTGTATCAATTTTAGAGCTGAATGAGGAAAAAATGACACGTGGCACACTGTACAATTTTGCTCTACTGAACAAGTCCATAATTAGGTCATTGTGGGAGATTGGGCATAACTTTTCCTTGAAGAATCCAAATTAGGTCAAACCTGTGGCATTCGAAAGAGTGTTCAAAGGGCTACTACATGGCCAAATTTCAGATATTGAAGACAAAAATCCACAGAGATAATTCAATCTCAATATCGATCTCCTAAAAAGCAAGAAAAAGGTGTGTATTGTTTTCGAATTGCATAAGTCTTGTTTGAAAAAGTGGTTTGAAGTGATTCCAAGGGCATATTGAAGCTTTTTTATTAGTATTGGGTTCTATAATGCCTCTCAAAAATAATTCCACACCCATTAAACCCTCAAAAATCTCTACTATGACGCATGAAGAGGAGGACTTACAATATGAGATATCAAGATTATGGTACCAAGTGCAACAAATTTCGATCAAAGAGAAATCAAAGATGACATAGATGGTTTAAAAGAAAAAGTGGAGGTTAATTTGGAAAATTTGAAGGATCAAATGAAAGTTTATATGGATGATAAAGTAGTGGGATATCACATCGAGCATCAACAACAAGTTCTCCAACTCTCAAAGGATAACCTAACTTTGGTGCAGAATCGAATGAAACAATAGGAAGATCGACATCGCAATGAAATAAGTTTTGAAGCAGTCACAAAAACAAGAACTCGAAAACTACCAAGTCAATCAATTTCAGATTATCTCAACAAGTTAAAGAACTTACCCATGGAATATTCCACATGGGAGGAAGAGAATTTTATACATAAGCATCCATAAATAATCAAGCGTTGAGGGCAACACTTGTTTGAAGGAGAGGGGCATGTTAGGTCCCTGTATTACTAGTGTAGTCCCTTATTTTTGTTAGTGTAGCCCCTTTATGGTCATTGTTGTACCCATGTAACCCCCATATTGTTATTATTGTGCCCTTACATTATTATTGTTAGGTCGGCTAGGATTATATTGTGACCCCATGGACTCCTATAGAAAGGAGGTTTTGTCATTTATATCACCCAAGAATTGTTCATTTATGTAATGTAAAGGAGGTTTCCCCCTCGAAGTGGCTTATTTCTAAGGTGTTGATCTCTCTTTTCTTCTATATTTTGAGCTGGATTCATAACAACATTTGTTATGACCCCCCATTCTTCACATAGGGATTTATTTTCTAATTAGGCATTCAAATTGACTGCAAACATAGATTCCAATCTAGTTGCCTTACATCTCTCCATTTTCTTGTGCATTAAACTCAATATCTATTCAAGGCCATATCCCCTCTTTCTTATATGTGTATGTTCCCTTGCCGAGTATTGTCTTATGTTCTTTGAAATAAATTGTTTTATCTACATGGTTGGTCATATTTAATGTTGGAGTGATCTATTATGCAAAGTGTAGAACTCAACTTTATTACTAGAACAATATAATAATATTTATGGTTGGAGCTAAATACTTTTATGGTTTGTGGTAGTGGAACTAAGGAGTTATAATATTTGGTTGTTGGTTATTGGAATTAGCCAAAGCATAGCAATGCCAATTTATTAGGCATATTTAAGAATTTTTACATGTGGTGAATGCACTCACAAAAAGATCATTGTACACATTTACTTGTTTGGATTTTGAATAACATTAGCATCTAACATTGAATCATTCTAGAGCAATGTGGATATTTATTAATTGTAGAGTGTTATATTGGGGTGGAAAGAGGGGGAGGGATCCTTTTAAATCCCGAAGGAGAAATAGAAATAAGATATGCTTGGGGTATGGGAATAAAGAACAATAATCAAGCAGAGGTGTTGGGTCTGATGTTAGGACTATCTCTAGTACAGGAAAAGGGAATTAGGCAGGTGGTCATCCTAGGATCCTCCCTATTAATAACCAAGCATATGGTTAATGGGACTTCATCTCAAAACTACATTCTCAATCAAATCATAAAAAGAACAAAAGGAATATATTCAACCATGGGAGAAGCCAAGTACTATCATAGCGGGCATAATAAAGAAGCAGATAAACAGGCGAACCAGGCCTACCTATTGACAGAAGAGACTAGTATGGTGAATGGTGAGGAGGGAAGACATATGATCCCCTAACTATGTCAGTATGAGTATGAGAAAAATAAATGGGAAGATTATCACTCCTAGAGACCAAGGATTAAGAAATAATATTTTTTAATTCCTAAAGAGATGGAGAACTTGGAGGAATCGATTTTGGTGGCATTGGCTAGTTGATGTTGTGTTTGGACCTTCCTTGACCTATCTTCCCCCCTTCATTCTTCTTACCCATCCCCCTTACTCCCCCTTTCCTTCCTGGAGGTTTGAATCTCCTTAGTATTTTTCCTCTCTCTCTATCTATTTATTCTGTTGCCTAGCCGCTCCCTTAAACATGTTCATTCCCTTCACCTTTCTCTTGATTCCTAAGCCTACCCCTCCCTCGACCCTTTCACAACTGCCTCCATTGCCATGGACTCCCCATATCCCCTCGGGCCCTTATTTCCTCTGTCCCATTGGGCCTCCTTTCCAATACGTGTTCATGGAATTTCGTGGCAATCTCTCCATGGGGGTGGGACGTGGGTTTTATACATGTAATTTCTAGAGCCATACATGGAATTCAGTTGTTTACACTGCACACAGGAGCAGTGGATATGAGGGATATTGGACCCGGTGCGATGGTGGATGTTGGTGCATTCATGGTTAGAGCATGAAAATTATAGAAATACACAGATGGAAATTAAACCCAAGGTGTAGGAAACATCAGTTGGCATGGAATAACCTTCACAATAATAGGTTTGAAGAGGATTCAAGGTAAAAAAGTGTTATTGAAGTTAATGGGGAATTTTGCAGCATGAAGCGATAACAATATGAGGTCAGTTGCGACAGGTTCAACCCTTATTTATATATATGCTCCAGGTTCTTGGATGACAAAAAGTGGAATTCATTGAGTAGGTTTGGTTGGAGTTTGTTGTGGAGGCAGAGTATGACCCATGTTGTGGGCATTAAAAATGTGGGGTTAGTGTTGTGCGCAATTTTTTGGGTGCTTGGTGAGGAGAGGAATGTGGGTGGTGGAGCTCGGGGGTCTGAAAATTCTAGAAAGTTCAAGGAATTATGGGGCGCGATATTCCTAAGAGATTATGGGGATGGATCTGGTTCGGGGGTCGGTGAGAATTATGGTATATGGATCAGAGCGGGTAGTATTGTCAACCTATGGCATCTTGTCTTTGTGTGTTCTTAGGTGAAGGTTCCTGTGGTTACTGTTGGTGTTCATATATGAATTATGGAATTCACCCTTCCCCACATTAATTTTAAACCCGGGGGTGGTAATTGTTTCAAGGCTACCATGCAAATTAGTCTATGCAGGCCACATGTTCCCTACCCAACATTGAGCATTCAACAAACATAACAATTGAATAATAAGAATCTAATTGCAGTAACAACAATATGAAAGTAAAGCAACATGAAATAAATAAATCATTACAACAATGGAAAGAAAATCATAACAAATGTAAATTTTTGGCTTGAGGGGTCCTGACCCAGGTTCGGTGTGCAAGGTTTGCCAACAAACTCCTATGCTACTGGCCCTTTCGACAGTGACTTGCTTGCGCAGGTCACAATCTCACCCGAAGTAGTATGGGTGGGTGCTGGAACCAGGTTTCCGCACCCTAAGAAAGGGAAGTTAAGGCAAGCAGGGCTGCATTCTGTTCAGATTATCTCTACGCAAGGTCGAATATATGTCTAATTGCATCCGCGTGCACTAGATCTACAATTATATGCTTCTTATAACATTAACACAGCATTTCATACTCGAACAGAACAGATCTAGATTTACTTCAATACACAGACTTCGCAGCAGGATATAACCAAAACATAATAGATCAATCATTCAATATATAGACCTTCACAACACAAAAGATAGAGAAATGCATAACACAGTATTTACCATCAATTCAACAGTACTTAGATTTAGATCCAATAATCTTGCATATTCATTCATCCGTTACCCTTACAATTCCCTTCCCAACCTACGCACACAGTAGTAGGGTCCACACACAGCTGGACTAGGATCTCCGCGCACACAGCTAGCAAGAGTTCGTTCCCAAAAAACCACAACAGATTGCTTACACAACAGATCGCATCAATAGCTTAGCCAATTCTTACCTCTTACAATCCGAAATGCTTCTTTATTTATAACAATCTAGCTTTAACATTCCTATGGTCCGCAACCCATGGTTTTCAGACCCCTAGTTTACCCCTTTAACCCCATTACAATGCTTTCGGGGCTTTGACCCGCCCCAAAACCCTTACGCTATATACTAAATATAACAAAAATAACCAAAATGGACCGGTTTCATAGCTTGTTAGGAGACCCCATTCCAACAGTCCCCCAACACAATCTTGTGACTTGTCTCGAGTCACTTTGGTGGCGCGCCTTCAATCTGCACGCGTAATGTAGCCAGGGAGCAAAGGAAGGGTGGAAGTACTTCCTTGCTTCAGGCCGCCGCGTGTTGCGTAATATTGATCATCGTCAGAGAAGCAAGCCCATCGAGATCCGGTCCAACACATTCCAACAATCAGTGAAGGTGTGCCATGGCGGACTACGCATCATGTGCAAGCTGGAGTGCAGCATCAGTCCCTGGTTTCAACTTTTTGTACGCAATCTTCTTGGAGTGACGAAGTTCCTCAATCCGGCGCATGGCGGCCAGGCGCTGCGCGTGGCCGGGGGGAGGTGTGGAGGCCCGAAGTCAATCTAGAGCATCTTCTACCTGAGTCAACTCCCTTTGGGCATGCTGAAGAGTGGGGTGGTGTAGTGCTTTCATCCATAGCTGCATAGCCTCTTCAAAAAATTGGGCTTCCTGCACCAGTTGTTCCTGAATAATGCATATGGCATTAGTGACCACGGCAATTTGCTGGGCGTGTTCTTCCGGGGTCAGGTCATACTACTTGCGCCTTTCTTGGCCACAACAGTGTACTTCTTGCAGTAAGCTGGTAGACAGGCTTCGTATTTCTATAGTAGAGAGCTGTGCTAAGTCGACTTGTATGTCCCCAGAACTTGGTTCAGAAATGACAGTGCGGGGGAGTAAACATATGTTGCTTCTAGCGAGTGGGGCCTGAAAATGGCGGAGATGTCGTAGCAGGTTTCGGTACCATAGGGTTCCTGTTGAACTCGGTTCACAACCAATCCTGCCGAGTGGCCTACGTGTACTCCTATTACTGCACTCAACTTCTCCTGGCCCTCTTATCAGTTCCTCCTGTGCGTTGGGATCCATGACGAAGAGACGAGTGACATGAATTGTAGAAATAAGTAGAAAAAACCATAATGCAGGTAACCAATACCACTTGACAGTTGAATAAATAGCCTGAGCGATCATTTTCCAGCCATCCACACCCCAATCAAAGCTACTTAATGGCAAGGTAGCTCGTATGTTGCGCGTACCCTCAATCGTGCTTATCATAAATGGTGATAGTGATAATCTACCGCCCTTTTCCTGCATTTGTAAATGTCTTTTCGCATTAACCTGGGATGAGCTGATATTCTTCCTTTGTATCCAAGGTTGCGTCCTTGTGATGTCAGGGCGTGGTTAACGCGTTGGAGGTCTTGGTGTATTTCGACGGAAGGTTGACAGACGGTGAGCTTTTAAGTCGATCGAGAGTCTTTTTGAGGCAGTTATGTCGATCGCGGAAGGATTATTTTTGTGCAGGACAACTGTGTGATTTAATTCTTCAGTCACCTGTAAATTCTCCTGGATACTCATGATTGTAGATAGGTCTATAATCTAGTTGGACAAGGGTTGAACACACCTTTGAGTGTTGTGCGCAAGCAGGTCACCACGTGGGTTGACCAAATTTGGGGCCCATTTGGCTAAGGGGGTCTCTATATGCAGGATTACCCTACTCCAGTACTTCGTCCGGGCAGGGGAGACAGGTCCCTGCATAGGTGCTTCATACAGGGTTAGTGATAGTGCCTCGGAACTATATTCCGTGGACCCCTTAGGCTTCACAAGCTTCCGAGTGTCATTTGTGGCTTCTTGGCAAGGCAAGGTTCGTTCCATGGTAGAGATGCGACGGAAGCTTCTGACAGTCTGAAGCCTGCGAAGCGTCGAAACCTCATGCAACCGGCTCTACCAATTCTCCAGCTCCTCATTAGAGTCAGAAAAGCATTCACTATCCTTTTCCCAACAGATCACCCCTTGATCCATGGGGTTAACCCGATCTTCATCTTGTGCAGTGATGTTATAGATATGATCTAATTCCTCCTTTGTGTGGATAGGCTCAATATACCGGGCACCTTCCATGGGATCTAGGGGTACTATGACACGCGTACTTCCGCTTTCAAACACCATGCCTCGTTTCTTTAGGTTAATAATGCCTCCCATGTCCATGGCCCAATCTAGTTCGAGGAGCGCAGGGTAGGGGTCCGCATCTTCAACTATCTCAATTACTTCAAAGTCAGCTAGGACCCTTGCCCCTGCAATGTCAACCATAACCTTTGGTAACCTACCCAAGGAAATGATTTTCTGTTGGTTTTCCATGCGCAGCTGGATAGTAGACCATTCCAATTTGGGCTTCCCCATTCATTGCCAGGTTTTCTTAGGTAACATTAGCATCAGATCCTAGATCCAAGATAACTTGATCCATATCATAGTTCCCGATTTGTGCAGTTACCCGCATTTCTTTCCCTGTGCGTTTCTTAGAGCTGTATAGTTTGTGCACATCCTTGGTCTCAGGGATCAATGTAGGCCAAGCTGCGTAGGTGTTCATTAAAGCCAGGAGGTTTCTTACGGCCTGTGGGTTCTTGAGGAATTTTTTACATTCCTTCAAAAAGGTCCCAATTTCTTCCTCGCTTTGAGACCACGCATGGGCTGCTAGTAGTGCCTATTCTTCGCAGGGTACCTCCTTGCTTCCCTTGGTTTCCATCCCACTACGTGTTATGACCTTTACACTTGGATCTGCTTCTCTTTGATCAGTTTTAACCCTCTGTATGTTCTGCGTAGGGGTAGGCTGCTTTTCCTACATTCTGGCTATCAAGATCAGGCAGTCTTCTACCTCATGGTCCAGCTGTTTGCAGTATTTACACGACAGTCGGGTGGGGTTAGGGAATTCTCTGGAAAAGTGCCCTATTTCTCCACAATTGTAACAGATCAGTTGACCTCGTCCTCAGCCTGCACTTCCCCCCTGGCCTCCTTTGCCTCGGGCCAGTGATCCTCCGAATTGTGCAGTCAGTCTAGGCGAATTAGGGTCTGATTTCACCTGATATAATTTCTCGTGATCTATCATCAAGTCACACCGTTCGGAAATTCTGCTCTTCATGTCCTACGGACCTACAGAATCAACACCATTGTTGTTTTAGCTCTGGTACATATGCACCTAGCCGAGGGCAATGGTTCGTATCGTGGAGGCCTGCTACCCGAAAATCATCACACCATAGCATAGATCCACTTGATCCTGGTCGCAACAGGGCAGGTTCCCTACTTACCCCTGGGCGCAGCGGGCTGGGTTCTCCATCTTGGATATAATTAGTCAGTAAAGGGCATTGATCCTTTGTGTGACTAGACATTCGGCAACGTATACACTAGAGATCCGCGCAGATGTCTTTTCCTCGCTCTTTTCGTAGGTTTTGTATCTCTAGGTGCATAGATCCAAGTTGTTTCTGGATCTGTTGGACTCCGGCCGAGGTATCCTCCCAGGGAGCAGCTTCTAACTTCATAGCGACTTCTATAGCTTTCTCCTGTGATTCAAAGGTCTGCTGATTCATTGGTGTGCGTAGGTGAGGTAACAACATGGCAATGAACCATTCTATATGTTGTCTATCATCATATTCGAACCCTCCTTCCCTAATTGCCTTCTTGAGCCGTTGGTCCGCCTCCTACACTGATTCAGATGCCCCTTGTTTGAAGTATTTTACGTTTGTCACTAACTTGGAATAGGACTTTGGTTTACGGAATTGTTGCTTCAGAGCATTCTTAGTATCCTGAATGGAAGCGGTTCCATTCTGGGCAACATAAGGTCCGTGTGACTCCTATGGGGATGAAGATAATCATTCGGGCGCCTCGTACTTAGCACGTTCTTGGTGAGAAAGGGAGGAGAATTAGGGAGTTGACATCCGTTTTTCAGAAAAGATTCAATTTTCCCGAGGGCACAATTGAGCTTTACGCCGGGAAAGTGAACAACATAGGGCTTTGTGCAATTGCTCACGCTGGATCTTTGCACTACAAGCTGCTTGGAGGTCTTGCAGTTCGAAGAGCTTGCTATGGAGTGTTGCGGCTTATCATGTTCTACTTCCATAATGCTTGGTGAATTGAATTGTTTTCTTGAATTATTTTTTGTTTTTTTTTAAGCATGTTGAGCCTGATCAACTTAGCATGTAAATGTTATTTGTTAGAACCGATCACTCTAACAACAACGAATTGAAGATGGAAAGATTCAAGATGAAGATGCAAAGCTTGGATATGTTTTTAGAAGAAAGTGATTGAAGCAGTGGAAGACAATTTCAAAAGATTGAGAAAAGGAGAAGCAACAATTATTGTGATGGATAACAATCGAGTTTGTGTGAGTTTGTGGAATAGACTTATGATCATGGTAAAGTATGAGTCACACATTGTAATTGGAGTAAACCTACATGTCACATATTTTTAGTTGTGGTCTTTGAAATGTTTTATGTACATGCTGTAAGACCTAGAGAGGCATGCATACTCTTTGTTATGTGTTCCCTCTGTTAAAGAGTTTTAACACCCTGGAAGAGTGTGTCATGCGAGATGGATACACTTGGGTGGGCCATAGCCATATTGGTTTTAGACTCCATGAGATGAAATTTTATATCTAGGTGGAGTTCATCGAGAGGTTGGATGAACCATGTATGTGAAGGACTTCTTAGTAGACTGGCGGTTGCAGTGGTTGGGAATCCATGCATTTCGGTAGATGGTTGTTCATTTATATGGACATCGACAATAGCATGAACAAGATACAAAGTGTAATTAGCAAATAGAACTAGTGTAATTACCAAACAGAACGAGATGTAGAATTTGTAGATGGATATTGAGACAAGTAGTCATTAAAGGGGTGTGTTGGAATATGTAATTCCTACTTGTCTTCAGTTGTGACTTTCTATGTATAGAGTCTGTTCCTAGTCTATAGGTGTTAGCTAAATCTAGGTTCCTTGTTTGGTGTGTGGTTGAGATATTCTCTCAACCAACTTATTGTGCATCCAAAATAGCTTCCCTATCTTGAGACAATACCTCAGGTATATATTTAACTCTATTCAATTAATACAAGATAATATGCATGCTCAATATTTAAGTTTCCTCCACCTCCTTAAACAACTCCCTACTTAAATCTCTCGTGACAACTTCAAGAAACCTAGACAACTTCCAGAAACTGTACAAGAGGGAACAATACTCGTGATTGCGTGAAATGCAAGCGGTTGATGTTGACTTGACTTGAAAGTTACTTCACTCTTTATTTGAAAGAAATGGCATTCATGCGGCCACTTTATGTGAAAGAAAACGCGCCCCATCTTAACACTTAACCCTAAGCTGCTAACACTTTTTTTTTTTAAATCCCCGTGTGAGTTATAGTTTACCTATGTTTGAAAGGGTTATGGTTGAATGTGTGTTATAGTTTACCTATGTTTGAAAAGGTTATGGTTGAATCAGAATCTATGTGTGAGTTATAGTTTTCCTATGTTTGAAAGGGTTATGGTTGAATCATAATTTTTATTTTTCAAGTTGTTATGTTTATGAGTCTATCAATCTTATTGCCATATAATAGGACATTGTCAATAAGATACAGTGCAACATTTAATACAAACATTCATAAAGATATCTCGTAAGATATATCTATTTTATAGTATTTAATTTTTGTTGAGTATTAGCTTGGTTGGAATTTCAAAATAAATTTTCTCATCAAATTTGATAATTTTCACACTTTGGATCCATTTTGAGAGTTTCAAATAACGGTTTTGTAAATTTTTAAACTATTTTTAAGGGAACTGTCTAAAGGTGGAGGAATTGCTCAAACGACCAAAAGTAGTTGAAATCAGGGCAAAACCTCTGTACATATTTTAAATATCACAACCTAAATAGGAAATTTTATGTTTTAGTTTTTTTTTTTTTTTATCGTGTAGTAGTTTAAAGAGGTTATAATTTGGTTTAGATAATAAAGGAAATTCAAGTAGGATTTTGAACAAAATTAGCAGATTTTTTTGTGAGTTTTGGTTAGAGCTATTAAGCTTCATGGTTTTGGGTGCTACATAGGTTCTTGATATTACTGAATTCATTTCCACCATTAAAAAAAAAAAAAAAATTGATTCAAAAACTCCCAGAATTTTGCTGTCCACTAAAAATTGTGACCTCTATAGACACTATTTTTAATTTATTTCAATTATAATAATAAGCACATATTTAATGATTTGACAACTAAATTATAAACTCTCATAATTTAGCAATCCACTAAAAATTGTGACTTATATAGATAATGTCTTTTATTTATTTCAATTATAATAATAATCATATTTCAATTATAATAATAAACACCTATTTAATGATTTGACAACTAAATTATAATATGTTTTTCCAATAACTAAAAAAAATTACATATCTTAAATATTACAATCTAAATATTTTATTTTGAAAAAAAAAATATTTTAATTTTTTAATCTTTCAACTACTATTATTATTATTATTCAATTTCCTTAAAAAAAAACTTAAAATATATAATTAAATTTACAATTAACTAAAATATTTCAAAAAAACAATAACTTATAAAGTTAAATTACATGATTTATTTTCAAAAGATTTTTTTTTGGTAAAAAACATATATTCAAATTTTCGAATAAATTATATGAACTTGAAATTATATTTAACAATCATTCTCATGTAAATTTTTTCATGTAATATTTTATAATTAAATGATTATATAAAATTGATGTCTCATCAAAATTATATATATAAAGTATTATTTGTGTTTATAATATTTGTTTTACTTAAATATAAATAATATGTATGATCTCATAACTAGCTGCTCAATTTTCATTTTTTACAATTTTGAAAATAAAAAATGTTATATATATAATTTTTTTTAATTTTAAAATTGTAAAAAATGAAAATCAAGCAACTATATATATATTTTTTAATTTAAAAATTTAAAACACATTATAATTAAATAAATTTATATATATATAATTAATGTGTTTCTAAATCTTTATTATTATTCTTACCCCTTTCCATTATTCAATTAATAGACCCAATATCTATTAAAGGCCATCTCCCCTCTTTTGCGTATGCTCCGTTGTGTATGGTCTTATGTGCTTTGAAATAATTGTTTTATCTCCAAAGTGTATGGAGAGGGAGTGTGTGAATGAAGTGCTTAGGAAAGCAATCCAAATGAGATTCGTTACTATTAGCAAAACATGGCTAGTTATATTTTACGTTGAGTGACTTATTACACAAAGTGTGGAATTGACGTTACTCTCTATGAGAGTAATTTAAATGAGAATCATTATTATTAGCACAAACATGGTTGGTCATATTTTATGTTGGAGTGATCTACAAAATAAACTTGTGGAACTGAATTTTATTACGAGAACATTATAAAAATATTTATGGTTGGAGGTAAATACTTTTATGATGTGTAGTTAGAGCTAAATATTTTTATGGTTTTTGTTAGTGGAATTAAGGGGTTATAATATTTGGTTTTTGTTATTGGATTGAGTCAAAACATAGCAATGTCAATTTATTGTGTATAATAAAGATTTTGTAGATATAATAAAGAATTTGTATATGTGGTAAATGTATTTTTATACGGAGGAGATTGTGTATACATTTACTTGTTTGGCTTTTAAATGACATTAGCATCTAACATTGAATCATTTCAAGCAATATGGATAATGAATATTTATTAATTGTAAAGTGCTATAATAGACTCTCTTTAAAAGTAGAATTATATATTGTTATTATGTTGATTATAATTTTAAAGAGTAGTAAACACAATGTATTCATTTCATTTTATGATTGAGGAAAATAAGTATGTCAATATATATTGTACTCATGAATAATTTAGGTACATTTAATTTTGAACAAGAAGCACTTAATGCACTCATAATCATATTGAAGATATTGACTTATGGGTCCTAATTAATAGTGCATTATTAGTTGGTTGTTGTGTGTAGACTATAATGAGAATAAAGGCTTGATTGCCATTATGAAGATTGATTTCCATATTCAATAAAAATAAATTACAAATAAGTGAAAGTTATTTTCATAACTTATTTATGTTTGTGAAGCAAGTGGGTTGTAACTTGGAGTAGTTGAATCCTTAACCATGATGTATTTTCCAATTCTTCTAACAAAAAGTAAACTCAAAATAGGTGAAGTGAAAAGAGAATGATTGAAAGACTCATAGGCTATTAATGTTCAACATCAAGAAGAGAAAAAACACTTGAAGAAGAAGGTCCAAATGTTTGATTGAAGAATAATAGAGATGGAGAAGAGCAGTAAGACCTCAACAATACTATCTCCATTTTCTAAAAAGGTGATTTGATGAATGCCAATGCTCCTTCATTGTAGTAATGGAAATATGGGAGAATATTAGGGTTTAATATGGGAGAATATTAGAGTTTAACTTGTGAAATTGGGAGAGAAGGTCATCCATATGGATCACTATAAGAAGAACAAGCTCACTTAGATGATAATAATGTTGAATTTTGTAGTTATGGTCAGTCATCATAATTAATATTTTAGTCCTTGATGTATTTATAATGATAAATATAAAGCACATCCTTCATGTTATTGTCAAAAGATAAAACATATGACACGTTCTTCATGACAGGTTGAAAAGAGAAAAGTTATAAATTTTAAATTTGACTCGGTAAATTTAAATTTGTCATTTTCTAATTTTTTTTTTATTATAAATCTCTTTAATGACAAACCAATCCAAATGCCCAAAAGAAGTTAAGCAAGTACAATCAAAGGCAAATCCAATCACCTTAAGAGCAAGCCTTAAGAGCAAGTAGTAAAATACTATAAGATTTTGATACAGTTCAATATTGAAAAGAGCACATTTTTTATTAAATATTTTCTATTGGAACTTGAAAGAGCATCTTTGAAGATTGAGAAGAAATCTATGTTATAAAGGCTATAGAATTTGTAAAGTTGACATAATGTAAGTGATTTCTCTTTATATTCTAACTTATAATGACATTTTTTTTACTAATTTTTATATTCAGTGATCGTATATATCTCATGATTAAATTTATGCCTCAAGACATTTTCTTTGCAACATCTTGTGCAATTTCTTGTTACTTTTAAATTCAAACATTACATTCAATTCTTATCCCTCTTCATCTTAAATCCTTTATACTTTTAAGTCATTTACACACCAAAATAATTAACTTTACATTAAAAAATATATATATTCTATATATATTAAAATAATAACCTAAAATCATTTCAAATCTTTGACTCCTCATTATTGAACAACATCGTCCAGTTAATCATATATTTTTCTTAAGTATGAGACATTACTTTCAAATCTTAAATTTCTCACCAACCAAAATCCTTTGCAATTCAAAACCCTCAAAATTTTTTACTTAATCCCTTTGTAATCCAAAAGCTTTTTATCCCTTTGCAATCCAAAACCCTAAAAGTTTGTGCTCAATCCTGCAGTCGCAATCTCAAATTTGTAGTGTATTTTAAATATTTTATATTTCTCATTTTCCTTCTTATATTTCTTTAATTGAATTGAATTTATTTTAAAAATTTATAATTAAATTAAAAAAATTCTAATTATGTCAAAATTATTCACAATTACATAACTATATATTTAAATCCCATAATAATGTCATTAGAAAACTCACCACAAAGAAAGTTTAAACTTTCCCAAATCTTTTATGCTCCATAAACCTAAAATATTATGCCTCTCCCTCCATTGCTCAATAAATATTCGTTTCTAAATAATTTATCTTAAGAATCTTAATACTAGTAAGTATTAATAAATGTTAGTATATATGGGGACTCTAAGGTAATTATTGGGGCAGTGAATGATACCTTTTCTCTCTCGGCCCCCTCTGCTCAAGGATGGATGTTAAGAATTAAACAGCTCTGGGCTATAATGAATTTTCCACCGATTTCACACATTTTCCAGGAATTAAACACCAAGGCTGATGTTCTATCAAAGAAAGGCCTAAGTATGGAATTTGGCATCATGAATGTGATTCAATATAGGGGTGGGGTTCGGGTATGGGCCATTGACATACCCATTCCTTGATCGGTTTCTGTATCTAGATGGATGGGGCTCTTTTTGTACAAGATTATGTTTTTTTTCCCTTCATCTGCGGTATCTGTCTACAAGCGAGCGTGAACTATCTTTCTCTCGACGTCTGCAAGCGAGCGAGAGCAGCTCATATGTTGCTATCTTTTCGGGGCGAAGATGTTTTTGTATTCGGCTGGATGCAGATCTTTTATATTAATTGTACATAGTTGATGTCTTCGTCCATGTATGATGCTTTTTTTTCTTTCGGATTGGGCTGACTTTTGTTAACAAGTATATGTATCGCTTGATTACAGATTAGGTTTGGAATATGGTGAACCGATATCTCTTGGAATATATGTTTTCCCACTTTGGGGATAAATTGGCAATTGTTGCTTATATTTCTGTATGAAATTAGGTTGTCCATTGATTCTATGTACTGGTCTCTAAGTGGCATTATCACATGTATGTTTTTGGTTTAATGATGCCATATGTTTGATATTATTGTGAATGAGTCTACTCTTTGGTTCTCTCATCTCGCAACCATATCTCAATGTCTCAAACATGTACTTCTTATTTCTTATTAATAGACAGTGGTTTTTTTCTTCTGAGAGAAAAAAAAAAAGTAGTGCAACATTCGAGAGGTGCACTTCTGGTTTGGCTCGCCTTGCGACTCAATAATTTGATATATAGCACTTCAACGCATAAAACTAGAAAAAAGAGTTGTCTAACGAGACGGAGGAATTGCCTGGACGGTCAAAATTGGCTCGAATCCGTGCCAAAAAAATTTAAGAAATCTTATAATAACAGTGTTTGAATCATGAATTTGATGGTGGAAATAGATTCAACACCATCAAAAACCTCTAGGACACCCAAAATATTAAATTTTTATAGTTATAAAGTGGATTTACAAAAAAAATTGCCGGATTTTCTTAAAATCTTACCTGAATTTCCATGATTTTCAGGGCAAAAAAGCAGTCTAGTTAGACTACAGCCCAGAAAATTCCTCCATCTGCACCAATAAAAAAAATCATATATATATACTTTCAGAATAAGCATATTACTCTGTCTTAAAATTTATAAATCTATTAAAATTTTGGTTTGAAAAAATTACACATTTATTAAAATAAAAAGGGTAAAGACTTATAAAAACTATCACATTTAATGAGTGAGTCTATTTTGAAATTCCAACTTTATTAATAAACCATAAATTTAAAATATTATAAAACGAATATATACTTTTATTAAATGTTATAGGATATTTTCTCAACCTTTATTATTTCAATTATAATAATAAGCACATATTTGATGGTTTGACAATTAAATTATAATAGATTTTTCCTGTTAGCCACCTATAAAATTTGTCATATCAAATGGTGGCTAAATCATTTTTTAAGCCTTCAAGAAATAATTTCATACCAAATTGTTAATTCTTAAAGTCTTATGAAGATAACTAATCCTTTAGTTAATCTTCACTAATATTTCCCTCATAATCCTGAAAAATTTGCTGTTTGCAAGGAGAAAGACAGCTCAAAAATCCATTTTCCCCTTCATTTTACCCCTCCTTTCATTCATAAAAGCCCCATTTTTATCCCTTCTTTCCTTCATAAAATTCCTCCATAAAGCCTCATTCAAACTTCAAAATCACTTAAAAACCCTTTTAAAACCTTTTACTCTTCCTTATTTGGTTTTAAAATGCCTTTTTTCCCCTACCGGAACCTTCATTTTCCCTTAACAACACTGTTTTTAAGGCCTAAAACAGTCTAAAACCATATGAACTTTCTTCAGCCCCCGAGGGCTTAAAATCTATAGCCATCTGCCTCATGAGACCATAATCCCCGCAATCGGGCGCTAAAGTCCTTAAACCCTCGTCCAAAACCTCACTTTCCTTTGTTATTTCGTAAAAACCCGACTTTCTTTGTTATTTCAATAAAACCCGACAGTTCAAATCTTCAGTGAATATCGACCATCGATCTAAACCGATCAATGGTCATCGGCCTATCGCAAATCGGAAATCGCAGTTTCCCCTAACACTTTGCCCTTTTTCCTTCTCTGATGCTGATCCCCCGATTGAATCTTCGCCGTCGAATCCACAAGAATCGACGGCTAAGATTTATTCGCACTCTGCCCATAACTTTCCTCCTTTACCCCTCCGATTGAATATTGACCATCGATCTTACTCCCAGATTCAATGACCAGCATTTAATCACGCGTCACAAACTCGGAAACTCCAATGCGATGAACCCTTCTCCTCCGATCCGCCGATTTAATCTGGACCGTCGAATCCACAAGAACCGACGACTTAGATTAAATCGTGCGCTGCTCAAAGGACCTTACTATCGCAGCCGCCGATTACTCCACCATTGATCTCTCTCATATCTAACGACCAGCGCTCAATCGCATCGGCGCATTACATTGTCACTTTGCTTTTTCCTCCCGTCTATTGTGATCCTGCGATCAGATCTCCGCCGTTGATTTTCTCCGATCGGACGATCCTCATTGCACCCAATCTCCGCTCGATCTCCTGCCTCATATTCCCTTCAATGCTCCATCATTAAATCTGGACCGTTCCTTCCTAAGATCTAACGGTCCAGATATAATCTGATAGGCCCAACTCCTTTGGGACCTACCTCCCTCATCGATAGATCTCAACCGTCTATTCCCATGATCCAACGGTCAAGATTTAAACCGCCTTTGACCCTGCCCACCTTTTTCGCCCGCACATCTTTTCCCATTGCGCTCTCATTCCCATTGTCAGATCTCTCTGCCCTTCATCTGACGACTGAAACTCCATATCGCATAATTTTGCGCCCGAACGTTAATGCCAAAAAATTACGCGATATGGGCGGTATTTAAAAGACATGTGTCAAACGCTGACCTATATCACGTTTTTTTGGGAAAATTTTGAAACCGCCTCAGAGTTGCATGAATACCACCAGTTGTTTTCCACTTACCACCCTCTTCCACAATGTAATTCTTCGTTAAATCCTAGCAGTCGATCGATCTGATCTGACGGTCATAACTCAACCTAATCACAAGTCTTTCGCCCCCCACCTCTGCCCCCAAAGGATTTCCTCGTCAATCTTGATCATTCATCCTGTTGATCGAATGAATCTCATCCATTCTCATTCCCATTTCATCGCCCATCCCCTCTATTAGAGTCGGTCTTGTTATCCCTCCGTCAGAGATCATTTCACTTTCTGCATTTCATTTTTAGGTGTCTCGCTCGATTCACTCAGTTGCATTTCGCTAGGGACATGTCATTATCTGATGGAAGGGCCTTGTTGTTTATTTTTCTCCTGTCATGTATCTATTGGCTTATGATTGATCATTAAAGTTCATCAGAATTCATCAAACTCAATGTTTCAGTCATTCATAGTCATGGATGGTCTTTGGTCAGCAAAGAGTCTTTTAGAGTTTTAGGTCTAGGGTTTTGTCGATTTAGTCTGCATGAGAGGTTCCAAATCAGTTTCCATTACAATCATCAAATAATGCTCAAGAGTGATTCTTCTTCAAAACTCTGTTTTGAAGAAGAAATCATTAAATTTGTTTTCAAATATGTAATTATTCAAAGTTTTCCAGTTGAAGATGTTTACATGCAGCCTCGCCATGATCCTTTGCCGAATTCAACATCAGTCATCTCTGCAAGAATAACCAAAAAGAACCATCATTCAAGTCATAAAATCAAGGAGGAAATAAAAGGAACGGAGCTTGCATTAAAAGTAAAAGGTGCCAATTAGTTAATGGGTTTCTAAACACAAAATTTGAGGTCTTGATCATATAAGACATTTTGATGTTTTTTCTTTGCATCCAAGGAAACCTCTCCTAAACTCTGTTCAGGAAACTGCTTGGTACCATTCCTGAGGGGTTCGAAAACTTTTTAGGAGCAGATTTCCAAGACTACTCATTGAAGTCTACAAAGTGTATTTCTATCAACATTCGCGTGTCTAATTAGGCTTGAATTTGCAAAGGCACTGTAGGTGGAAGGTGAAATTCTTGAAACGTGACTAATGAATTCTGTTGTTGTCTTTGACAATCCATTTGCACCAAAAGGCATCAAAGAAAACCGAGCTAAATTATCAAAGAGTGAAAACAGTGTTTGAAAGGTCGAATTGTGCTGAAGGCAACCTGCGCGGCGCGTTGGAGGTGGGCGCGGCGCACTGGAGAAGCGCGACGCATTGGGCGCCTCCGCACAATGCAATTTTACTCCTACGCGGCGCATACATCCTGCGCGGCGCGTTGGGATGGTACGTGGTGCACAGAGATGACAAGAAGATTTTATCATTGCTTACAACGAAACTCCAAAATTCATGGCCTCTCTGCCCCAAAGTAAATCAAATCAGCTTTGGCCTTGGTGTTGTCCTTCTTTCCACTCCATATAATTTCAATTTGAATGCTAAACTTCCTACCTATCTTGCCTCATGAGATAATCTGTGTCTTTGATTTAATTTCTCTGCTCATGTTGTTCTTTGTCCCATACAACCCTGCAAACCCAGTCATTCATCAAAATACCTCTTTCATATTTATTTACTAGCCTAAAATCAGCATTCATTATAAGTCATCTCAGGCCTTATTGGATATCTTTTACTGAGTTGACCCAGAGAGAGCCCTCTCCTGTCCTCGTAGGGCTAGCTACGAGGCTGAGCATGGTTTGGTGTTGTCCTTCTTCTACCTTATTTCAGCCTAAGGTGGATTTGGGAACTAACACCCTCTGCTCTCTGAAAGACTCCTTCACAAGATCTTGATCGTTCATCCATCTAATCGAATGGCTCACATTACTTCTCAACCCTAAGCTTTTCCCCCTCCATCTATCCTTCGAAGATTTTATCTTGAGATCTCCACCGTTCATTTCTTTTATCTGAAGGCCCTGATTAAATCTTCCCCCCAATTCATTTACCATCACACATTTTCCTGGGCATTTCACCGATACTTCTCCACCGTCGATCTCTGAAGATCAACGGTCCCGATCAAACCTTTTTTCCCATTACATTTCTCCCCACCATCTGAACTCCCGATCAATCTCAGCCGTTGAGTAATCCGATCCAATGGCTCAGACTTAATCTTAACTTCATTCACCCAACCGCCTCCCCATTGAACCACATCGAGCAATCTCGACCGTTGGTTATTTCAATCCAACATCCATGATTCAATCTCATGCCCAAAACCTCCAAAGCGACCTTAACCTATTTTTTCACAGGATTTTCTTAATTTTATTCATTTTTTGCAGGTTATTAAGATTTCAACCATAGTTTTAAAGTAAAACAAAGGTCAGGGATGATGATCCCCAGGCCATTATCCATGAAGACAAAGAATCTGCAGGGTTCCAAATATGGTTTTACCCGTGCCTCATGAGCACTGGTAACGTTATAAAACCCTCTGCGCGCCTACAAAAACAACAAAAACACAGTGAACCTTAATTTTACAGAGAGTATCAGTGTTAAAGGTGAAGATCAGTGCATAAGTGATGATTAAAGATTTTAAATAGAGTTTAAAGGGATTAAGGCACCAATTCGACAAATCAAAGGCCTAATCCACAGTCAGCAAGGAATAAAGGACCGAAAATGAAGATCAAGGCCTAATTAGGCCTAAAACACAGACCAAAACAGATTAAAGATGTTTTAACAATAAAAAAAGAGATATATATGTCTGAGAAACCTCCACTACCATATCAGAGGCTAATTGAATCCTCTTCAGCTACCAGAGTGCCACCTGCAGCCTCAATAAATCAAAGAAGGCATAGTTATTGCCTTAGTCAGTGATATTTTTCCAGAGTCATTGCCAACCTACTTAAAGAGTTTTAAAGTCAACAAAAACTGCCAAGAAGATCAAATACTTAATGAAAACCCATTAATACAGAAGAAATATCATAAATCTTCTCTGTTGAGCCCCTCAAAGGCTGAGAAGCATTAACTTGTATTAATTGAACTAGAGATCTTTTATTTTATCCCACCTCCTCATTTCTTCTATAAATACTTCTGAAGAAGATGAGATGTGGGTTGGTTGCTGAACTTTGATGTAATACTTGTTGCTTGAAACTTTCTACATGTAAATAGTTTTCAGAGGCTCTTGAAGCTCTGTTTGTGATCAAAGAAGTAAGGCTTAGAAGAGAAGATGATTGTTGTACTGAAACATTGGACTTGAAGTATGTAACTGGATTGACATCAATATACAAGCTAATTCTTGGGATCCTAGTATATATCATTGGTGAAGTACCTCTTACTGTTATTGTTTTCCTTTCATGTATGCCATTTTGTTCACTTATTCTCTAATAAAGAACAACAAATATAGAGTTAGGATTTACTGTCAAAAGTACCCTACTCTCACTGATAAGCTTTATCTTTATGTTTTCCTCCAATTGTGTATTTAAGAATGACTTAAGTTAAGTGTAAACATTATCAAGGAATGTTGGTTAGTCCATGTCTTGATGTGCAAAACTTGAAAGGAAGTTCTCGAATGATATTTTCTTTACATGCTAAGTAGAGTTAGACTAGAAAAGTTTATGGTTTGCTCTGTCCTCTAGTTTCCTTCTCCAAAGGTTGTTTTGAAGGTTTCCCCAAGAGTATGCTGAAGTAGGTTTAGATTTTAATGTATCTTGCTTGATATTAAGCTACACTTTGTTCTCTTATCTGTTTTCATCCTTTCTGAAAGTAATTATGTGGATTGCTCGATTGTTTGTCTGATAAGTTAGCTTTAATACAAGCTTGTCCAAAGAAGTTTATGGTTAGCCCTATCCTTTCGTTGGTTTCAAACAATTTCTTAAAAGGCTTTTCTTGTTTGGAAAGTTGATAAATCCTTGTTGAAATTATTGACTTTTTCCACCTTCTCAACACTTTTAATGTTCCATTCCATCATTTAATCTAAAATATCTTTTGATATAGATGACTTGCCCCTTGGACCACTCTTGAAATTGTTGCACAATTAAACCCTTTTATGACTCCATAGCCCAATGGACTAAGTGTTTTTTCATATCTATCCTATTAGTTGAATCTTCTTCTGATTATTCACACATTCACTCCTTTGAAACTCTTTCATTTTTAGGACTTTCCACACAATTAAAAATCATGCTCAACCATCCAAACAAAAAAAAATCCCTCGTTCTTCATAACTAGCCTAATATCATATCAAAAGCCTTAAAGATAAATCAATCTTTACACTTATAGAGAGATCCATCTCTGGATTCAGGAGGGTTAGATCCTAGAATCCCAAAGTGGTTCAAATGTTGTCTCTGCAGCTTTAGTCTTGCCAATCTATTGAAATTACATAGGCCCAAAATTTCTGGCGACTCCGCTGGGGATTTTTGAGTGAAATTATATCCTATACATGCTTAAGGACCTCAAGAAAACCCCTTGACTCAAAAACATTTTAGTATGTTAGCCAATTGAGCCACCAGAACCAACATTTTTGGCGACTCCGCTGGGGATTCTTAGTCAATTTCATCTTAGACACCCTTAGGACCTTAAAAATCCCCTTGATTCAAGAACATTTCATGTATCAGCCAGTTGAGCCACCAGAACCAACATTTCTGGCTACTCCGCTGGGGACGTCTGAGTAAAATCCTTGAAACAAGACACTCATTGTTCAGTGCAGTATAAGTAGCTCTCTTCAAACACTACCAAGCAAATGGTAATCATGATAGGACTTATTTGAATCAGTGATAAACTAAGTAACCCTTGGGATTCTCATAGAAACTTATCAAACCTTGAAGGAATCAGCTAGCTAAGCCATAAGAGTAAACTCACTTTGTCTCATCACCCTAGCTAAGTGTTAAAACATATTTAGGACACTCTTAGAACCCATAGGACTGAAAAAACTCAGAAAACCAAATAATATTTCAGATTGGTTTCAAATATACATGGTGGTGGACCATATAACATTTTATCTCCAAAAGAGCTAAAAATTTCCACCTGGTGACTCCACAATCCTAAACAGACCTTAAGACTCCACTGGGAAACCCATTACTATCATAACATTATTTAAACTCAGTTAAGAAAACTTTGAGGATAAAAGTTTTCTTGGTAAAGATCAGTTAGCCTCCTAAAGATTGTCATATTTGGTTAAACTTTTCTTGTTAGTTGGGTTTGAAAAACATAGCATAGTGGCTCCTAGAAATATTCATACTAGAGCCTATCCTGACCCAAATCCCCCTAAGATAGTTGATAACCCTGAAAGAATACTTAGGAAGTCTCCTAAGGCCAAGTCTTCAACTATTGTCAGACCCTTCCATAGAGCTAATTCTGTCCCTGATAACCTTATAGCTCTACAAGTCTCACAAGTTGACTTAAAGAATCCATTCAGAACTAGGTCACTTGATGATATAGATCAGATAGATTTAGAGCCTTCACTTTCATCCCAAGATAGGAGTGAACATCCTGATAGTAGAGAAACTACTCCACCTGATTCACATTTCATTCATAATTTTGGTTTCTCTCATACTAGATCTACTTAACAATCTCTTGCTAGTCCATCCACTTCTATTATCCATACACCCTCTGTTCAAACCACCCCATTCCATCAACCTCCTCTCATTTCACATCCTCCACTTTTAAACCCCCCATTTTTCCCACAACCTCTTATCATGGCAGCATGGTATGCCCCTCTATTCCTTCCTTTAACTTTATTCAATCTTCCACAGGACTATCAGTCCAAGATACCATTGTAAGATGCCAGTGGTGCTACTACTGCTTCACAATATGTGGACAAAATGAATGACTACTTTGACAGAAATGAGATTGATGATGAAACTATCAAACTTAGATTGTTTGCTCAAAGTTTAGGGGGGAGAAGGAAGAAAATGGTTTAAAGGCTTAACCCCTAACAGTATCAATGACCTTCAAGCCCTCCATCAATTATTCCTAAACAAGTGGGAAGTCAAGAAATCCCTCTCCAAATACTTTCAGATTATAACAGCCTCAAAAGAAACACTGGGGAAAATGTCCAAGCTTATTGCACTAGATTTAATAGTGTGTATAATGCTCTTCCCCCAGAATTGAAACCTCCACAAGGCTCAGCTTTAAACAATTTTCCTGAAGAATTTGATCCTGAAATGGCCTATCAGCTGAGAGAGATAGATCCTTTGATTCTTGAAGATATGAAAAAAGGAGCTCTTGCTGTGGAAGTTAACTTAATGGAGAAAAGAGTAAGGATGGGGAATGAGAAGAAAGTATCCTTTAGAGAGGAATCTACACCTTCCACATCTAGCTCAAAGATGGAAAGAATGATGGAGGAGATGATGAAAAATATGAGCATACTTGAGAGAGCACAAGCAAGTCAAAATAAATCAGCTCCTCAAAACAGAAACCAATCTCAAAACCAAAATCAGAATTTTAGGAGAAATCAGCCTCAAAACATACCAAGAGACCCTGATCAGGATATTATACCTCCTTTTCATCAAAATTATGTAAGTGAGGTTGAAGAAACAATTGAAAAAATAGAGGAAGATGACATAAACATGTTGGGAGTAGACAATGATACTTTTGATGTTCATTACAATAGAAAACAAGGTCTTTACACACCCTATGATGATAAAAGAGCAGAGGATGAATATTACTATCAAGAGCTGGAAAAGGTCATCATAGAAACTCCAAAAGAGTATGACCTTAGGAGTAGAAAGAATCAGGAAACTCCCAAAACTAAAACCTCTAACAATTCTGCAAAAAACAACCCTCTGATTAAACCCAAAAACATTAAACATAAAGATAAAACAGTGGCTGTAAATTCTGATAAGAATAAGGAAAAAAACACTCAAATTAATGAAAAATAGAGTGCAGATCTTAGCAGCTTTAGCACCTCAGCTAGTGCCCCTACTAAAACAATTTTGACCAATGTAAATAGAGAAAATTAGCAAGCTAATTTTGTTGATAAAGTGGTGGTTTATAAGGCTGAAACAAACATTGTGAAAAATCAGCTACCTTTTAGTTTGGAGCAGGAAATTTCCAAAATAAAAATATATGATCCTCTTACTAAATTAGCCACCAAAGATGTATATAGATCACAAATTTTGAAGGCTTTTAACATAACAGAAAATAATGACACTGTCAATATTAATGATGACCAACCAGAGCTTTTACTTGGTCCTAAGATTGAGGGAAGATACCAAGAAGGACCAGTTCCGCCTTTTTATGTTAGTTTGAAAATGCATGACAAAAGTTTGCACAATGCCATGCATGACTCAGGGACCTCTCATAACTTAATGCCCAAATCAGTAATGGAGAGCCTAGGCCTTGAAATTACCAGACCATACAAAGATCTATACTCCTTTGACTCCAGAAGAGTGAAATGTTTAGGTTTGATCAAAGACCTTTGTGTAAAGTTAGCACAAATTCCAGCCAAGTGTTTAGTGATGGATATTGTAGTGGTTGATGTACCCCCAAAATATGGTATGTTGTTATCAAGATCTTGGGGAGCTAAGTTACAAGGAACAATGAAAATGGATATGACATATGCTACCATCCCTGTTTTTAATCAAACAAGAATACTTTATAGGGAATCTCATATGTAATACATGGTAAGTAGCCAAGAAATACCAGAAAACTCTCCTATCTATTCTGTACATACAGGCCTTGACTCATTTATTCTCTTCAATCATGAAATATTAAATGAGCAGGAAACCTTAACTGATTTAGTGGCCACTCCTCACTGTAATGTAGTGGCAGACATAAAAAAGGAAGGAGACATAACATAAGGGTCAAAACAGTGTGTCAAAATAGAAAATCACTATAAACTAATTACGGGTCTTGAGCTACAAAACAGTCATCCGTTGCTTGTCAACTTTGAGAACCAAGAGAAGAATCCTCAACTTAATGAAGAACATGAGCAACTAGAACACTTTCAACACAATACTGACTCTCAAGAACAAGTTGAAAACACACAAGATAAAGAGGATAGTAGTCAAACTAGTAATTCTGAATCTAGTCCTCTTTGGAGTATGAATTTTGATGGGTCTTGCACTAAGAACAATGCAGGTGAAGGAATTTGGATACATAACACTAAAAATAGTCACACTGAAGGGCATTCCTACAGATTAAATTTTCAATGTTCAAATAACATAGCTGAGTATGAATCCCTCCTTTTAGGCCTACACTTGTTGAAAAAATTAGGAGCCAAAAGGATAAAACTTCATGGGGATTCAGAGTTGATTGTTAGGCAAGTGAATGGGGAATATAGTGCCAAACACCCTAGACTTAGAGCCTATAGAAATGATGTCATGGACTTACTAATAACATTTGAGGAATCCCAACTTATCTTTGTCCCAAGAGACCAAAATATCCTTGCCCATAGTTTAGATTTTGCTGCTAGAACATGTTTAACACCTTATGAAACCAAACAAGGCACTACCCAAATAAAATTTAGACCAGCTGTCCCAAACAATGAGAA
The DNA here is from genome assembly GCA_034641835.2 of Pinus albicaulis. Classification (NCBI taxonomy): domain Eukaryota; kingdom Viridiplantae; phylum Streptophyta; class Pinopsida; order Pinales; family Pinaceae; genus Pinus; species Pinus albicaulis. The sequence continues at coordinate 1,511,592,824 of CM076570.1, read as the reverse complement.
ATATTGGCAAGTGTTTGATGGAGACAAACAAATGGAAGACTTCTTACAGTCCAGAAATGAATTTGAACTACCAAGTTCAGATTCAGATTATGAAGATGACTGTTCAATTGAAGAAAACCCACTTGATGAAGAAGTAAAGTCTCCAATGATTGCTGATATAAATCTGTTAGATAATAAATTTGAACATAACACATAAATTAGTGCAGATTTAGGAAAAGAAGACTTAGAAAATCTGCAATCTAACAATCAAAGTTTTCCAAGAGGTCTGGTCCCTTTAGAAGAGTTGTTTGATTTCAATGATGTTGCCAAGAAACCAAAACTGGAGCCTATTGAAACTGAAGTAGAAGAGTGTAACATAGGCAGTGAACTAAAGAAAAAAATGATCAAACTGTCTAAAACTTTGCCAGCTCACATCAAGCTGAAATACATTGAGCTGTTTAAAGAATTTTCTGATGTTTTTGCATGGAGTTATGAGGATCTAAAGTCCTATGACACAGAGATAATTTAGCATAAGATAACCCTCAAGGAAAACCAAAGGCCATTTAAAAAAAAACTATGCAGAATAAACCCTGTTCAATTACCTTTGGTTGAGAAGGAAATCAAGAAAATGTACGAAGCTGGAATTATTGTTCCTATTAGATATTCAGAGTGGGTGTCTAATCTAGTGTCAGTTAGGAAGAAAATAGGAGAAATAAGGCTTTGTATCGATTTTAGGAACTTAAAAAAAGCTTCATTGAAGGACAACTACCATTTACCCAAGATGGATCACATTTTACAAAAGGTAGTTGGGTCTAAAAGAATTTCTTTGCTTGATGGCTTCTCAAGATACAATCAGATTTTAGTACATCTTGATGATCAATTAAAAACAACCTTTACTACACCTTGGGGCACTTTCATGTATGTGAAAATGCCCTTTGGTTTAATGAATGCTGGTGCTACATTCCAGAGAGCCATGGATATTGCATTCTCAGAAGAATTAGGCTACTTCATCATTATTTACCTTGATGATATCACTGTTTTTTCCAAAACAGATGAATAACACCTAGAACACTTGAGAAAAGTCTTTGAGAAATGCAGAAAATATGAGTTATCTTTAAATCCAAAGAAAACAATGTTTGGTCTCCAAGAAGGTAAACTGCTTGGGCACATCATATCAGAAGAGGGGATAAAGATAGGCCCAAAGAGAATTGATGGTATTTTGCAAATCAACCATCCTAGAAACATCAAGGAACTTCAATCTTTCATTGGAAAGATTAAATTCTTGAGAAGATTCATACCCAACTTAGTTGAACTCCTTAGAAACATAACAAACATGTTAAAGAAAGAAGGAGTTAAATGGACCTTAGAAGCAAAGAAATCATTTGAACTGGTAAAACAAGCATTAACCAAAACACCAGTTCTTATAAGTCCTGATTTTTCAAAAGATTTTTTCATTTTTTCATTCGCATCAGAACATACAGTGGTTGTTGTCCTATTGCAGAAAAATCTAAAGGGACAAGAGCAACCAATTGCATTCTTTAGTAAGGCATTGAGAGATGCACCTCTGAAGTACAATATCATGGAAAAACAAGCCTTTGCCTTAGTCAAAGCCTTAAAAGACTTCAGAGTTTACATTTTACACTCCCACATAATTGCATTTGTGCCAAACTCAGTTGTAAAAGACATTCTAACACAGGACCCAGATGGCAAAAGAGGAAAGTGGATAGCTGTGATACTTGAATATGATTTATAAATCAAGCCCACTAAGCTCATAAAATGACAAGGACTAGCAAGATTAATGGCTGAATCAAATTTTGAAGCTCTCGACGTAAACATGATAAATGCATTATATGAACAAGAGGAATTGTCAACTCCCATCGTTGAAGATCATTTTATGAATTCCTCTTGGTATGCTGATATTTTGTATGTTTTGCTCAATTTGAATACACCTCATGGTTTTTCTAAAACAAAGGCAAGAATTTTTAAGTTGAAAGCTGTAAATTACTGCATTGTAGATAAATGTCTATATTGGAAAAATGCTAGTAGATTATTGCTTAAATGTTTGCCTGAGAATTATGCAGATAAAATCAAGCATGAGTTCCATGAAGGAGAATGTGGAGGCCGCCTCCATTGGAAGACAACTGCCAATAAAATCCTTATATCTAGTTACTTTTGGCCCACCCTCTTTCAATATGTCCATAAAATGATTATTGCCTATCATAAATGTCAACTCTTTGAAGGCAAAAGAAAATTGCTTCCCTTACCCTTGCATCCAATCACTGTTGAAGCTCCTTTTCAATAGTGGGGTCTAGACTTCATAGGAGAAATCCATCCACCCTCATCTGCCCAACATAAATGGATTCTCACTGCAACAGACTACTTTACCAAATGGATAGAAGCCATCCCTTCTAAGCAAGCCAATGACTCTGTCATCATAAAATTCCTTGAAAATCATATCCTATCTAGATTTGGCTATCCTAGGAAGATTATCACTGATAATTCTGCTGCATTTGGATCCAAAAATATGGTTGAATTTTGTCACAAACATCAGATTACATTGGGCCATTCTACTGCTTATTACCCTCAAGGTAATGGGCTGGCAGAATACTCAAACAAAAGTTTGGTAAACATTATCAAGAAGTTGCTGGAGGACAATAAGAAAACTTGGCACACAAAGCTAGTACATGCATTATGGGCTGACAGATTAACACTTAAGAAATCAATTGGAATGTCACCCTACCAGCTTGTTTATGGACTAGATGCAATTTTTCCAACCAGCCTAGTAGTGCCAGTCATGAAGCTGATCCAAGAAGTACAGTCTGAAGACAATGAAATGATCAGAAGAATTAATCAGACTATACATCTTCAACAAACCAGAGAGGAAGTCTACAACAAAGCATACAAAATCAAGAAAGCATCAAGAAGCTGTTTGATAGAAGGACAAAAGCCATTGATTTCAGCATTGGTGACAAGGTTTTAAAGTGGGATTCAAGGAGAGAAGATAAGGGCAAGCATGGAAAATTTGATAACTTATGGCTTGGCCCTTATATCATTCATTCTACTGCTGGTAACAATGCTTATTTCTTGCAGGAATTGAATGGCGTTGAACTTTTTGGAGGTCCTATCAATGGCAGGATGCTCAAACATTATTTCTCTTGACCATATCAATTTGGAAGCCTTTTTATTTTTTCTCATTGTAAATATCATACTCAGCATTGCATTCAAAGTTAGAAAATGAAAAAATACAAAAAAAATAGAAAGATAAAAGAGGGCAGATTGTAAAAACAAGAAAGCTACATCCCCATACCAAAAAAGAGAAATAAAATCCGAAAGTGTGCAAGTTCAAATGCCACTCCTAATAAACACACTCCTAGTTAGTCATATAGCCTAATCATGACTAATTAGTTTTAAATTTACTACTGATAGGTTAGTGAAATAGATTTTCCAAACAACTCAATCTTGGTTTATCAGTAAGGTAGATTAGGATAGAAAAACAAAGGTTCAAAAAGCTCAAAATCCGAACCTATAAATTCCAAAAAAAAATGGCTCTAACTGGATCAAATCTTGAGCCAAGGATAGAAGCAAACTGGTTCTAAAAAGCCCAAAACTTGAACCAGCGAACAAAGAGAGAACAGGGTGAAATCCCGAAGTTGGGAAACACTTTTTGGCGGATGGTTAGAATTTGGGAGAAATTTTTAATTTCTCAGCCGAGAAAATAGTCAACTCAATTTCTCGGCCGAGAATTTTTAAAACTCTTGTCCGAGCGATTTTAAATATTTCGGACGAGAGTTTGGCTAGGCTTAATGTGAGTTAAAATTCTCTTGGACAAGAGTTATGCATTTTCTCGTCCAAGGGTTGTAGTCACATAAACTCTCGGGAAGACTTTCAGACGAGAGTTTTTTAACTCTCGTCCGAGAGTCTTTTCAACTCTCCTCTGAAAGGTTTTTAAACTCTCGTCTGAGAGTTTTGTTCTTATAATAAAAGCCCAAAATTCTTCATTCACCCAGCATTCTGCACTGTCGTTTTCGCGAATTCTTGGACTGTAGCTGTCGTTTTCGAAAATTTTTGGATTGTAGCTATCGAATTCTTGGACTGTAGCTGTCATTTTCGCGAATTCTTGGACTGTAGCTGTCGTTTTGAAGAGCTATTTTCTTTGTCACTGGGATACAGGTAAGCCTTTGTCTACCTTGAACTGTGCATCTGCCTTGAACTGTTGCAATTTTTGGGATTGTGGATCATTTTACTTAAGGACTTTGATAGAGAATTGAAATGAAAAGGACATAAATCTCAATGAGAATCAATACAAGATGTAGGAGAGAAGCTAGTGAACTCTGGTTAAGCTATGGAGCTCCTAACCATTTTTCCCCAATTTCAAAACCTTCTCAATGAAAATCCTCACATGGAATATTAGAGGACCTAGCAGCAAAAAAAACAAAGATATTTATGGGATCAATTAAAATAATAAACGTTGACAGTGGTTATTCTAAAAGAAACCTAACTAGCAGGGGATAAATTGACAAAGATTTTTATTTTTGTTGGCAGGGTTGTCAATTCATGGCAGTAGATTCACAAGGTAGTTCTCGCAGGTTGGATGTCTTGGGGAATCCCTAGGAGGTTGTCTTTAAAGACTGGTTGCAAGCCCACACATAATAAATGGATGATTATGATATTTGGCCACAAAAGACCTAGTTGCTTTAACCACAGTATATGGACCCTAGTGCTAACAGAGATGCCACAATTTTTAAGTCAAATTTAGTTTCATAAAAGGTGTTTCCAATTTCTATTATGGGTTTAGGGGGAGATTTAAATCTCATTCGGTCCCTGTGAGAGAAAAAACTAGGAGGCCTATGAAGGCTTGAACCATTTTCTAACAATTTTAATAACCTTATAAAAATGTTGAAGTTAGTAGATACACCTAGGGTTAATGGTAATTTTTCTTGGAATAACAAAAGGAGTGAAAGACATTAAATACACAGTTGTTTAGTTCATTTATTCATAACCGAAGAATTCTTACAAAGGGATATTTTCATAGAGTAAACCATCTTTCCTTGTCTAGGGTCAGACCATCGGTCACTCAGACTAGAAATAGACTTAAAGGAAACACCAAAAAAATAGTTGTTTCATTTGGAATGTCTAGGGTTTTAACGAAGTTAAAAAAAACATAGTTATTGAGAACCAAGGAGGAAATATTTTCAATTTGCACTTTGCCCAGTAGGTCTATTATGAGTTTGGAGATGTCCTCAATGACCATCATTCACAACAACAGAACCAACAACATTAAGATCCCCATAAACATCATAGTCTCAATTGCAGAGATTAAGATGAAAGTGATGACCATCATTCACAACAACTGAATCAACAACACCAATATCACCATCAACATCATAGTCTCATTTGAAGAGATAAAGATGAAAGTGATGAACATGATCCACTTATGAAATCTAGACCTCACATTGATGACCATTAGAAACTTATGAAATGGAGAGGGGACATGGTGAATCTTATGATTCAATTGGTTTGTTTTTTTTATTGAGGAATGTAATAGGAACAAGTATAGTGCTCACGTGATGAAGGGAAAGTGGAAATCTATTCCCAAAATATTGAAGGAGAAAGGATTTCATTTTTATTGTCAGCAATGCAAAGATAAATTCAATGACATGAACAAGAATTTTAAGGCACTAAATGATGTGCTTGGAAGAGACACATCAAAGGTTGTTGAGAATCATCATCTCATTTATTCTATGGATCGTATTTCTGAGGGGAAAAAAAAGGGTCTGATGAAAATTATAGATTCCAATCACTTATTCTAGGAAGAAATGTGTTCTTATTCCAAGCTACATATCCTGGTAGATTATGGTATGCAGTCATCTTCTCCTAAGGGGAGAGAGAATCATGAGGCAAATGGGAAAACTAATGATGAAAATGGAGAATATGTTGAAGAATATAGTACAAGAATAGCATGGATGCAAAGACAACTTCTTGAGGTGAAAACGCTGAAAGTGGAGGTTCAGGCACAGCAACTTGAGCTTGAGAAGGAGGGGTTTAAGGGGCCGGTAATTTGTAGGAGTAAGTAAATATAGTTGAAGAGACTGAAGTTATAAAATGAAAATAATAAACTTGAATTCAAACTCATGGAAGTGCAGTTGAAGAAAAAGGAATTTGAGATCATGAAAGAGGCAGAAATGACATAGCATCTCTCTCTATTGGATTGTTTGTATGGAGTAAAACAAAATTAGGGGGTCAAGCTCCAATAGCTCAGTTTTTTGTGCCTCACTGTCTTCAGCCTTTATGGAAATCATGAATTTTTTTCAGTTGTTTATGTTTCATTGTCTTGATACTGATGTAATACATACATAGTGCATTTTCTCATTTATTTGGCAATTCTTTTTTGGTGAACTTATTAGGTATTTGTATTCCACATAATAGTTAACAACTTTCATTTTAACTTGATTAAACTCATTTTTACACAAGTATTTGTATTTGTTTGCGATAATTTAGTTCTTTTGGTACTTTAGAGATAGTTCATGTAAATTCATTTAGTATTTATATTTGTTTGCAACAAGTATGTCAACACCAAAACCTGTCATTTCCTAGTCCTACTCTACTTTCTAAAAGGTTTTCCCACCTAGCTTCATTCTCTATTGTCAAATCGTTATAAAATCATGGGATCTACCTCATGGTGGCCAAGGTATTTGTAATTAGTGGTGGTGGAGAGAAGAGCTACCCACCTTGACTATTATATTCCTCTTACATGGTATGCATTATGAGTTGGGTTTTTTTAATCATCTGTATGTAAATTGAGGAGTCAACAATTTTCTCACATTAAGTTGGTTTTTTCCCACAACATTTTCACAATTATTTGGATTTTTTTAAGGAGGTCATTGTTATTTTATCTTATTCCTAAGAAATATTGTTAGAGGGCTCATCTTCCAATTGGTCATGGTTATACCTTCCTCAACACTCCAAATATATCATTTTGTTGTCCTGTCTTGCTTTATGGGGTATGGTATGTTTCTTACTCCTACATTTTGACATGGAAATTGAGGGTATGTGTGTTGTGTCCAATCCTTGTCTCTAGTGCATGGTATTCTTCAAATTTCATATATACATGTTAGATATTATGTGGGGTGTATCTAAGAGGGTGTTGTTGTAATTTTCCATCCCCTTAAAAATAATGAGTCTCTACTCTCACTAACAGTTCGATATTTTGGGTATGCTCTGGTCATGTGTTTAAAAAATTTGGTGCTACTCTTTCAATAGTCATATTTCCACAAAAACCAATTAGTGTACAATTGTGACTCAAAACTATACTTGCAAATTTTCATGGTTCAAACAACATCAAAATATTGGGTACACCCGACTAAAAATAGAATGCACTATTCCCAAACTGACAAATTCATTGTTGGTAGCAAGGAGAAACAAATCAAAAAAGGAAATTCCTCGTAACATATTTGCTTATGGTATTTTTGTTGCAGGGCACCTTCATATTTTTGACCTACTGTAACAATAGATGATTTCACCCTTCATATGAAAAGTGTTCTTGAACTAGGCCAAATGATTTTGACTTCAAGGCTGCTCTTTCACCATAATCTAGCTCAGATACCAAGTAATCTCAGGAGATTGAACAAGTCGGTTTTATTTTATTTTTTCTTTGTTACAACTTTTGAGTTGAAGTAGTGAAGCCCCAGTCATGGTATATCTTTGTGATACAGTGGGAATTCTGAGAGACATTTGCTAGTTTTTTTTCCTGTTACCTTGGAGACCTTATTGTATGAAATCTATCACTTTAATCATTAGGAAAGGCATTGTACTCAAAAGTAGAATCTAATCTAATGTCATGTGTCAAAAGATAAGTCACAGAATTGAAGTATAATCACACTGCAATGATGAATATAAGGTTTGGAAAAATAAATCAGCTGTAAATCTGAAGCTTGGTGCTTGAAGTATGAGTCATCTGCTTGCAACCCTCATGAAGTTCAATAAAATGGTGCCATGTGGTGCCATGTACTCATAAGCATATTCCTTGTACTTATTCAAATGGTTTCAATGGTGTGTTGAGTGCAACTAGTAGTGGTGGAGGAAGGTGGAATAAAACCAACAATACTCTCTTGTTTGTGGAATTGAAAGTGAAACTGTGGGATGCTTTTCATGAATGGGAGAAACATGTCTAAAGTGTTCCATAACAATTATAGAGTTAGAGGAGGAACCTTGAAAATTATGGCTACATTTCTATAGAATCTCTCTCCTTGTTACATTGTCCACCTTATCATCATTTGCATATCTCACAGTTAAGATCTTATGAAGATATCCCTTCATTCTTTGATACCTCAATTTTGTATAAATCTGGTCTAAGTGACATTTAACCTTACTTTCTTCGAGGACTGTGACTATTCTCCTCATGCAAGGAATCTTGGTAACCCAACCAGTTTATAGATCTCCCTGCCAAAACAAAGTCATTTAAACAAAATTTGATTATAGAATGAAAGATACTTAATTGATAAGTGAAGATAAAGTCTTCATCTTGATTTCTTCGATGGTGGAGAAAAGATGTGTTGGTGATTTCTCTTTGAATGATCTTCTTCAAGGGTAAGGATTAGATCTTGGTTGTAATGATGATAAAGCCTTCTTTTTTTCACTCTTCTGTACCAGTCCTAGGAAAGCTTGGTTCCTATTCTTTAGATAATATTACTTTGAATTCTTCTTTACATAAGAATATAATTACATAATCAACATGAAGACCAATCTAGTTATACTTTTCAACATGCCTATGCATTCACACATAGTACCTATATAGTACTTGTTATCCATTGGTTGATAACATTCAACTGTCGATTGATAATTTGTTTTCTAATTTGTTTATGAGGGGTAGGCGAGCCCTACAGAGACCCCTCCATGGCATCAGGGGAGCCCCTACAGAGATGCCTCCATGAGAGGAGGATTATCAAGTACATTGGTTGTTTAGTTATGTCATGTTTTCAAGTAGGTTATATTTATTGTTCGTTGTGAAAAAATTATTAATGTGATTTTTTTTTGTCCTGCACAGGTGGACGCACTCGTCCAACTCGTTCACTTAATCAGGGAATCGAACAAGAGGCACCCCAAGGACATGTTACCATTCGCCCTATTGCTGGTGAGGGGCAAAGGATAACAATGTCTCAGCGTGTGTGATTCATCCCACAATTGGATACTTCTCCAGGTAAAATCTAAATGAAAATTTATTGTTTGATGTATGTTTAATTTCAAACTTATTATGGCACTCATGTACCCAAATTCTAACAATTTAATGTTTTGTATAGTGGGTCATAGACACATTCATTCCTTGCCAGGGGACCATGGTATGAACGAGGGTCTCATACACGGCATAGGTACACATTAGATCAATTGCTAGTTAAAATGTTCAATTTTACGTTATATTCAATGTTGAACAAGTGAATTTTTTTTCCAAATGACATGTGTTTAATGTGAAAACATTATGCTCCATAGGTGCAAATTTTGGAGTTGGGGTTGGCCCTATTGCTGGTGAGGGGAAAAGGAGAACAATGTCTCAGCCTGTGGGATTCACCCCACAATTGGATACTTTTCCAGGTAAAATCTAAATGAAAATTTATTGTTTGATGTATGTTTAATTTCAAACTTATTGTGGTACTTATGTACCCAAATTCTAACAATTTAATGTTTTTTACAGTGGTTCATAGACACATTCATTCCTCGTTAGGGGACCATAGTATGAACAAAGAGGAAGAGATAGTTTTTCCAACAGGTATTTTCAAATTACCAAACAAGTTTTTTAAATACAAATTTTCCTTATAAATTATTTAATTTTTAATATGTGCAATAATTTAACATGTTACAGGTGGTGGTGGTCGCCCTCCTAGCGGTATAGGTCGTAGGGTTCATGAGTTTGCTCGAAATCCGAGCTATGATCCCCTTTACACCCATCCCGGTGATAATCCTGAGCATATGCCTTGGGAAGATACCATCTCCTTACTTACTGTTGATGGGATGAGGGAGCATTCCACGAGATTGCGCAATGAATTGCAAAGTTGCAATCTCTCTGCCCCTAGTCGAAATTGTCTCCAAATTGTTTTGCACAATTTGGAGAGTTTGATAGAGACTTATCGTGGGGTTGGACCATCAACCCAAGTTTTTTTTGACATGATGCGTACGAGGGGAGCATCAGTGATTGGTATCCACTCCTACAATGAAGTCAAAAGTAAGGTCACTAAATAAATGGCCTTGTCACTATTTGACTTGCAGCCTGAAGACAAAAAACATCTGAAGATTGCAAGATTCAATGATCCTATTATTGCACCCCATATTTATGAGAAGTTCCTGTATGCATACGGGAAGTTTCCAAATAATGATGAGATGTCGCAATATTTTGTTAGAATGTTGTTTGCTCAATTCCGAGAGCACATGGACCCTAACTATACAAATACTGGGTCCAAATTCTATGGAGCTGGAAAAGGTCGTACATATGAACGACCTGATGTTATGCAAGATGTTGGGTTTAGGCCTCTAGCACCTCGTTTAGCAGCTCGACCACCTAGGGTAGTTACACTTCCAGAGGAGTTAGCCCTTATCTCCAGTGCTGCATCAAAAATGAGGGATAAGATACAAGAACATATTGCAGCTTCTTTAGGAGGGGTGGAAGTTGGCTTAGGGACGAGCCAACCTTCATCTAGTGCAGGAGGGAATCCATTTGTGAGTATCCCAGAAGATGTTTTGAGGGAGATGGAGCGAGATGAGCTTATTGAGTATGTAGCCTCATGTAGAGACCTCTATGAGCAATCCAGGACAATACAAATGCACACCATGGGCGAGGTATGTAAAAATAGGTTTTGATCTAACATGTTTTTTTGGTGTATATATACATTTAGTCTCAAAAAACTGACGCCAATATATTTATTTAACTTATGCAGTTTACAACATTCCTAGAACAACATTGCCTTTCCCCTCGTGCTCATTCTGTAGATCGTGGACACGATCATGTACAGGTGCCACAGCCATTACTCATTACTATCTATCTATATTTTTGTATGTCAAATTGAAATTGAATTTATGTCACATAAATTTATTGGTACAAGTCTTAACATTATGGAATTTTCAGGTTAGCGCTACACATGAAGGGCTGCCTAAAGAGATTATTCCTTCTAAGGTTCCAGTCGTGACATAGGTATTGATACTTTTCGTCAAGCATATTTATAGTGTTTATTATATTTCTTTTCACAAACTTGACTGTTAACTTTGGTTTCTACTTTTCAGGGTACAGAGGATATTGACATGATGCAGACTGAGCCTCAAGGAGATCCTGTAGTCTCAGGGTTGAAGACTCTACATTAAACTATGGTAACCTCTTACCCTTTCTTCGTTGCTATGATATTCAAAAAATATCTGAGAGTGTACGAGGAGATTCACCTGCCTTTTTTGTAGAATTTGTATCCTAGTTTTTGTATCTTTTCTTATTCAATCAAGCAATTTTTCCCAATTGTCTATGAATTTATGGATAACTTTATTCAGTTATCAAGATCAATGTTCAAGGTTTATAGTCAACATTGTTTCTTTGATTATATTTGAATACAATGCAAGGCAGTGACTGATTTCAAATAATTGCTATTTTTATATTTCCCGCATTGGTTTATCATCAATATTGAGTAAGGTATTTACTTTTAGATGCTTTGGAAATTTATTACCAACCTATTTAGTATTAAGGAGTGTCTTGCTCTGAATTCAAGGTTATCCAATCTTTATAGTTTACATATCAACCATAGGGATACATGTGAAGATTTTCCAATATGTATTCTTGTGTGCTATTGAATTCATTTGAATAATGTCCATGGATTTTTTATCCTATTAATAAAAATTAATGACTACCACATTCACTAGAATTTCTGATATTCTAATGTATTCTTTGAGTGCCAAGCATTTCCATCCATTCCCATTGATACCTAAGACATCCTATTTTAATTTTTTATATATCATCCATATAATATACTTATTTTCGTAATAAATAGAGGAAGGAGTTTCTCTCTGTTTTAGGGGTGTATTTCTTGTAGGTCTAAGCCACATGTGTGAGATTATCCTAGAAGGAGATTATCATTCTTCTCTAGGCCACAGAGAAGGGATTGCTTCTACAGCAACTCATAAAAGTCTGTTTTGAGGCCTAGCTTAGGCTGAAGTCATCCTAAGGTATAGTGCAGTTAATATCAGGTACATATTTTGTTATATATGAAGACCTTGATGTCACAAACACGTGAATTGTAGGAGGCTTGAGGAGGATCCTTAAATCCCTTCCAGCCATGATTTGAATTTCTAGTTGAACAAAATAAGGGGAAGTATAGTTGGTCATAAACTCACAGTGATTTGAAGCAGGGTTAAAAAAGCTTACTTTTCAAGGAAGTCTCTCAGATCTTCACTCTTGATATTGCACCTCTGAAATAATTGGATGTTCGTTAAATAGCTATGGTCTTGGTATGATTTGCCTATAATGTCATATGGCATATGATTTAGTATGATTTTTTGTATTATGACATTTTGTCTTGCTTCAGTCATATATGTGTTTCTCATATTACTCTACATTGATAGAGTTTCCCATATTGACAATAATGGGTATAACCCATTCCTATATACTCTCAAATTTGTGTATGGATTTCACTGTGCAACAGCTGCAATATGGTATTTCTATTACAATAGTATAAGCTTGACCTCAATCTCATCATTTGTATATGAATTATGGTACAGTACATGAATATATGGAAGTGCATCCATCAGTTTAGATATGGCTTCTCTGCTCTATTCATATTGTCTATATTCATTCAATTTTGCATTGTATACAAAACAATAATATTCCCCTATATATGGTGTCAGGAATCCTATTCGAGAATGATGTTGCAGTGGAGTAGCTGCAATATACTCCATCTAAAATATCAATGATCTTGATCATTTTGGGTCGTATTGATTTTATTCACAATCACGTTCCTTCAATAGTGTCAGCATTCATATATACAGTCACAATTTGATCTTCTTAGCATCATGCTTATAGATCCTTGTTCAGTTTCTAGAAGAATCAATTTTTTACTTTGAATAACAAGTGGTGAGCATCATTAAAGGAAGAAATTTTGTAGGTATCTGAAGACCGGGCCTCCCTTGTGACAAGAATCACTACAAGAAGTCAGGTTGACCATTGGACCTTTCATTAGCATAACTCAAGGATGCAGCAAGTATTCAATATTTAATGACAAGCATCAAAAACCCTTGATTTTGATCACAAGATTACAATTACAGCACTATATATATATATATATATATATATATATATATATATATATATATAAAGGAGAGTCTGCAAAGTTGGGATTGTACTTAAATTTAAACTCACCTCATCAAAGAAAATGGTTTAAATGTGAGGTACATGACTATTCAACATTAACTTGACCGATGCATGCTGAATTTGACACAACTCTTATTTAAATTTGCATGTTGAATTTGACACAACCTACTATGTCAATAGTGACTTGTTCCTCCCCTGTGTAGGATGTTGCTAAAGGAGAAACTGTTATTAAGGAGAAAGAAGAAGAGTTGTATGCCTTACAAGAAAAACTTGTCAGTATGGAGAATGTGAGTTTCTTCTAAAAATGATCTGTGGATGATTTATTAAATTGGAACATTTATTTTAAGCATTGTAGCATCATGCATTTATTGTATTCTGATGTGAAATAAGATTAATAGGAGAATACTTTACCTTGCTTAATGTTAATCAACGCAAGCACTTTGTCCAGGATCCAGCAGCTCCAGTTCCTTATTCTTACTTTAGTATCATGCTCTTTATTGTAATTATCTCCTGATTTCAGATACTGTTTTATTTTTTTTAATTTTTGATGGGATTCCATAATAATCTTGCTGTTATTGTAGGAGGAGATCCAAAAGCTCATTGATGATCACAAGGCCACACTAGAAGCAAGGAAAACTGAGCTTGAAGCTGAGATTGAACAACGACAATCCTTATGCAAAGAAAGAGAGGAAGCTTTAAGATTGTTTGAGTAGCTTAAGAAATTGAAAACAGAGTTAAATGTGATCAGGCTTGGCAGCTGACAATATGATACAGCTGGAAAGATTTATTGAAGGTTCCCAAATTTGTACAAATGAAGGTTTAGTGAAAAAATTAGTGAGATTTAAAATTGGCTATAAGCCTAATGAGATCAAATAAGAGGAATATGTTCGTAGCCTTGCTATTTCTGTAATTAGTGAGATTTAAAATTGGTTATAAGCCTAATAAATAGTTCGTAGCCTTGCTATTTCTGTAATTTGTACTGCAAGAAAATTGGCAGAAACCAAGACTGAAAATATTTGATATATTTTGGAAATCGAGTTTCGGCAGTACAATATGGATTTCTTTTATTCAGATTGAAAAATTTGTGTAGTGATGAACCTCATATTAATATTTATTATTATCCATTTTAATTTATGACAAGTGGTGAGTATCACAAATAAGGTGACTAAAATATATGTTTTTTTTCTTGTTTATTACACATTTTTTACTATGTTGAAACCGAGTATAATTATTTTACAAATTTGTGCCAATATTTGAAGGCAATGTGCTTTCTTGTAGTGGTGCTAATGCATGGATGTTCATGGAAAATCTAAAGCAGGAGTTGATATGTGGATGAAAAAGACTCTTAACACATGTCCTAAGTCAGCTATGAGAAGGCAATAAAACGGGGTTGATTGGCCCGAGAATGCACAATAAAGATAGGAGGTTTATGATAGACAAATAAGCCAATGACAGATGGGTACACAAGGGAAAAAGCTCACTTTGAAAGTGGACAAGTTCTCTAGGCAAACTTTTCCCTCCTATACCCATCTATCACTACAACTTATTTGTATGTCATAAAACTCTTGTAGCTTTCTTATCTAATGGTGGTGAGTATTCTTTAATATGCCTCCACTGCTCATCTAATTTCACCTTGAATTAGCATTTTCATTACCCAAGTTGGGTCCACCCAATAAAATCCAAAGAAAATTCTGAAGTGCATGATAAGCGTATTGAAAAATACTATTATAACATGGAATTTCATCTCATATTTCCAAAATAAGAAACAACTTTCCAAATTAGGGAACATGTTTCCAGGCCATATCATATGTGTTTCCACATTTCACTGTGTTTTTGGTGATGGTACCAACAATGTACTTGTGTTTCCCACAACATAACCAAATATTTATATTTGTGCAAAGTTCAAACAGACATCAGTCTCAATTTATTGAAGCAACATGAGCCAAAATCTTCACATTTTGAGGATATTATGTTACAACCTTGGTTTAGAAGCTAACCTATGCAAAAAAGAAGATCATGACTTTCAATATGTCCAATAAATTTTTTTCAGATGGTCACTCTTCTAAAGGTGACAATAGTATAAGGGGTATCTTCCTATACCTAACTAGGTGTTCATTTTATGTCTCTAGCTTTGGAGATGAGATTGTCTAAGGCTTGCATTGTCCTTCATATACTAGAAAGGTGTTACCCACCATCTGCATTTCAAACACTTTAATCAATCATCATAAATTCCATCATCAATTAGTTCCATCCACTCGGGTTTGCAAATCATATTTGACAAAATGGAACCAAAATCCACCTTGTGGTCAATTCGAGAAAAGACTTCAGCCATAGCAGTATTGTTGTTGATCCTACATGATTTACAAATGGACCAACAGGTCATAAAATAAGGCATCATGGCAACAATAAGGAATGGAAGCAACTAGAAATGTACAGAAGTCTGGAATAGTAGTAGCCAAATTCAAGATGGAGAAAAGTCTAATTTCCTTAGTCCTCGGCATTAAATTATATTCAAGATGAGCACTAGATGATGAGATGAGACTTTGAGGCTCATAGAGAAAAATCCCACACCAAATCGAGTAGAACATGTAGTTGTTATAGGTTATCTTACTCATGTCAAATTTGTGATCAATGTATTGTGGTACAGGTGGGAAGTTCTTTGCTTGTTTGATTTTAATAATAGAGTTCTGGTACATGACACAATTATAGTGAATGTGTTTGCACATTCACAAATTTATGCCACATTCACTGTAATTACACAAAGTTTCTCATTTTTTTAACAACAGTTGTGGTTACAATATAGTTCAAGTAGTTGAAAAATGTTAATTCAATTGACATCTAGCACACAAGATTGAATCAAACGTTCTCCTAAGTAGAACATTTTAAAAGTGGGTGTTTCCCATCTGATGTAACATTTTAGTTGTAAAATTTTACATGGCCATTGTTTCAAAAGCATTCTTAAATATCCCCATCATTTTGTTTTAGTGTAAAGAATCAAAGATTAATTGAGATAGATTTTATATTAATAATATCTTTGTTTTCTGGCTGTTGACAGAGTCCAAAGGAATTTTATTATTATAGTCTTGGTTGAGAGATATTCTTGCAAAAGCAAAATAAACTTTGAGAGATATTCTTGCAAAATCAAAATAAACTTTCATCTTTGATTGCTTTAAATTCCCTAAGCATCTATGGTCTTATCTTGTATGTATTTCTTGCTTCTAATTTTCTTGTGAGAGACTAAACTCCCATACTCTACATTGCCGTAGTAGTACTAGCATGATGAAGATGTAATGATTTTTTCCACAACTATTACACTGTTATCCTTTCCAAAATAATTGTCTAGTCTCATCTTGTTTTTTTTCTTTGGTATTGTTGCACTTGCAAACTTATTGGGGAATAAATTAATGATACATAACTGTAGTGTTCTATTTTAGCAAAACTTTCAAGATATTGAAATCGATTTGGCTAAAAGAGAGGACTCTTTTAGATCTAGTTTCACATTTATTTTAAATTCAAATCTGAACTAGTAAAGAAGCTAAGAATTGATAGTTTTTTGGTCACCATCATGACATTGACACTTCAAGCAACATTATATTGACTAGATAGAGTAGAAGGATTATAGTTATGGATCCATAGATTATTCTTTGGCAATCAACCTCCAAATATTATCAAACTTTTTAATATATTATTTACACGATATAATTTCACTCTTAATGCTTTGGGATATATAATCTCCAAAAGTTACACACTAGGTGTTGTCACTGGCAGCGACTGTCACCTTGTCACTAACAAATGGGTGTTGTTTATAGGGTTGCGGTTTCAGGGCTAGGTTGGCAAGGTTGCCTTCGAATCCCTCATTTCTCTGTCAATGGCTTTGAAAGGTTAAGAGAACAGTGGAGCCCAGGGTGTTATAGTTCTGGTCCATGTCATTTCCATGTTCTAGAATCCAGAGACTTCTTCCTAGAGTAGCCTCTGTTTATGCTTTTCTGAGGAATATTTATGCAGGGATAAGAAATTATTCAACCAATGATGTAGAGTTCTTATTTTCTCATGGTTAAGGAATGTTTTAGATTGTGACATTCATGAAGTTGTTTTGGCAGATCCTCAACATTCCTTCAGCTATGGTGAACTTCATTTGTCATTTGATCGGCCTCATTGTTATAATTTTCAAGGATAGGGATGATATTCATGTGAGAAGTCCCCATTTTCTTGCTTGTACAAAAATTAAAATGGTTCGATGCCAAGCTTTATGGTTATCTATGTCTAGAAACTGCCTTCAATCAGTGTTTCCCCCTTACCTTAGCTTCTGGTGAAGGGCAAGGAATTCCAACATGAGCCCTTTTGTATTTTCCAAATAGTAATTCCCAGTTAAATTTATTTTGGGTACATGTGTTATGATATGAAAATTAATGAGACATTTTTTTCTCCATCAAAATACTTTAATTTGATATTTCAAAGGTTGAAATCAGAATATACATAGTACTGTCTTTTCAGATCTTGTTGAGCCTTAAGGACTAGATACAATATCACAAATTCCAGTTTTTCATCTATTCCCATTAGTTACACTCTTCCTGTATCAATTAAGACCCCGAAATGTGCATTAAAACACCAAAAAGGGTACATACGTGAGGATTTTATGCCTTTCCATCCTCATACCTTGCCATTTTAGTATTACAAAGCAAAACAAAACTCCTCTGAAGAAGTTAATACTGGAGAAGAAATAGTTTCATGCTGGAGTTCTCCATACTTGAAATCCTTCACAGAAAAGGGTCCCTTCCTGTAATCAAATAGCTTCTTTAAATAACCCATCTGCTTCAGAATTGAATTCCCTATGAATATGAGAGAAAGAGATCTATGTAAATTTGTTTTTACATCAAGCTCCCTGTTTACAAAAGGAACAAGATCCAAATTATCAATTATACAGTTACCATTTTCCCATTCCATTAGCATCTTTGATTCTCTAGAGTCTAAACACTTGTAGGGAATACATGCCTTTTTCCACTGCACATTTCATAAGAAACCATAGAGCTAGACAGTCCGCACTATTGTTTGTACCCTGTCCAATAGCATACCTTATGATAAAATAATTATTTTATGATAAATATAAAATGCTCCCAGAACCATTCACATACCTAGAATTCCTTGACAGGATGTTTGCATAAAAGTGTCCCTTTGGCAAAGGAGCTATTGCTCCATAGATCTTGCCCTTATGTCTGCCAGATAGTGGGGTAAACAATATACAAGACTCTCCTAGATCTACCACATAATTTAAGAGGCATTATGATTTACACTACTCGTTGCAGCCAGCTTAAGAAATGAGAATCATGTTACGGGTTTGTCCTTGAACAAGTAACAACTAAAATACCCTTTAAAACAAACGCCAAACATGTTCAAATTGTACCAAATTGCATCGATCCAATAACGAAGAGAGTATGTCAATGTAACATCATCACTACAAAGTGTAATGGAAAATTCTGATAATTTTAATACAATGTTATAAGCCTCAAAATTACTAAGAATGCAACACATCATTATGTGAGGGAACTAAAAGGCATAGACCACAGAAAAAATAGAGCAGAATAAATTTATCAGCATTACAGTATTCCATGAAGAGATATTTCACTTGCATATAAGATACAGTGATTAGAACAACCCAGTAGTGATATTAAAGGATCATGACGAAAGTCAGAATAACTAGTGATATGTGATTCAGGTAGTGAAAAGTAACATTATATATTAGTGTTTTGTGTTAGCTTCCAGATATGGATCTTGTATTATATTCGAAGTGAATATTAGCTCAAATTTATAATAAAAGTCGTCTAAACATTTCGCAAACAACTCAACCGATATACCAATGTCAGGAATGCACAGAATTGTTTTGAACTAACTTTGATGTTTGGAATTTTTTTTTAGGTCGTTTTGGAAAATCATGCATTGATAAATAAATCATATAAGACTTAGCATTATGATTAACCAAAGATGAAACAACAATATAAAGGAGTTATCTTTATGCAAGCCTGATAAGTCCTTTCAATAGGGCACATGTTATTCTATAGGCATTCATGTGATAACAAGATAACCATCTATCATAAGAAACATGTACTTAGTTCTAAAACATTAATACGAAACTTTAAAAGTCTGATTTCAAAGGTGAAAATAAGCTGAAATTCAAGCCGTACCCATTATTTTGGCATCAATTTGATTGTTTCAAGCATGTAGATAATGGGTCGAAGTGATAATTAGGTGTTTAAAAAGGTTTCCGAGGAAGGGAAACTCAAATAAACATTTTCTATAATAGGCTATGATATAGGCATTCGAGTGACATCAAGATAACCATTTAATTTACCATAAGAAACATGCTAAAACAATAATATCAAACTTTCAATGTCTGATTTCAACTTGGTGAAACATAAGGTGAAATGCAAGTCATTCCCATTAATTTGGCATCTAATTTGACATTGATCTGATTGTTTCAAGCATGTAGATTATGGTTTTAACTTGGCATCGATCTGATTGTTTCAAGCATCGATCATGATCACCATCATATCCATTCAAAAAAAGGGGTGAGTTAAGATCATCTAGGAGTAAACATGATGGACACATTAAATCACCATATATTAATTATCTAGCAAAGCACCCTAATCCAGTATATCATAATATATTATTCGTACCAACACATATCTAAGCATCCACATGTCAATTTATTTGTTCAAGAAATCCACAATATAGTCTTAAACTATATAAAGTCCAATGCGTTGTAGCAATAATATATTATAACCCTAGAATCAAAGTTCATTGTTCATCTTGAACAATGTGTTCCACTCATATGAAATGTGCTAGTGGAAAATTTTCCAAAATGGCATCATGATCATCTATCGATAACCTCCATTGTTGCTATTTTTTTCTACTCTTCACTTGCTTCAACTGCAGTCGAGTTGCTATGACCAAGTGACTATATTGGGCATAAATAACCTCTGGGTGGTAATCTTGAAAAATAATATGATCTTTACATTTCTTTACTTCTTCAAAGAAATGTCCCATTAACACCATTGAACCGATTGGGTATGTATAATTTGATGGATCATTATACTCTTGCAACAACGTGGATTTAGACATAGTGCATCGTAATAAATAATGATGCACTTTTTCTTGATTATTTTCTGGTGCAATGACAGCGAAGACATCACCTTCTCTAACCGTATCAGAGACACGATCATAATCATTGTCAATCACAGCCACTTCATTGTCCATTTCCTTGTCACTCACATTTCCAAATGGGGACAATGGTGTCAATTGTTCGAGTTTCCATGGTTGAAAAAATTTCTTAATTTGGTTTTCACATTCATCGATGGACTCTGTCTGATCAATACATGCATAACAAAAGCAAGAGCACTTTCGTTTCTCAATGCAATGTATATTTCTCATGTTCTTACTCCTAATTGAGTGTAAACATCTTGTTTTAGGGATTACACTGGTATTATATGGCAATGATCTATCAACATCACCCATTGCAATATTCCAAAAGTACCTGCTTGAGAAAAACACACACATATGTATGAGTCAAATTTTGAAAAATATTAAATATTTTTTTGATAAAAAAACACATGCACATATATGTATACACATATATATATCTACACATGTATAATATATTGTTAGTTAAATGTGTATGCCTACCTGTGCACATCAGCCATCCTTGGGTTCGATACATGACTTAAATTGTCCTTGCACCAATTAACAACATCTAAAGAATTTTCAAGTTGGGAAGCTGAATGATTCAATTGATACCTCCTAAGTGCACGTTTTACGCATGCCCCAGCACCATCATGCTCTCCTTTCCATGCCATATCTCAAAGAAATTCCATGTATGTCGAATGTTGATTTTCCTATGAAGACGAGACAACCAATAGAACGATCTTGCTGATTTAAATTGACCAGCACAACCATCTGACCATACCCAATGTTCTTTAAAAGTGACTCTTCGTTTCAACAATTAATTATAAAAACATTAAAACAATGTTGAACAAAACATGTGTCATGTGTTCAATCATCACTGATATAGAAATGGTACTCCTCAATCACCTCACGATTATTTTCATCGCTATCAAAACCATCGACAGCAAGCTCTGCGTGTCTATACAAAATATGCACAAATATCGATACTTGGTTTGAATGATAATACTCACTTTGTATCTCATTTTTTAGAATAAACATGTAATTCTTAGAGAAATCAACCACTGATAATATTGTTCCTTTGGGAACACCTCACGTGATTTCTTGAACTGTAAATCTTGTCATCGTGCTATATGACAATGCTTAATATATTTGTATATTTGCACCCTGAACTTCTCCATAAAAGATGTCACTGGAATCTCGTCGTCAAGTAAAGTGATCTTTTTTTATGGTGTGCTTGAATCTGCAACAGGAGTGTAAGTAACATATTCATATCGCTTCCAATTCTGATTGAGATTTGACAGTCTGGGATCATTAGGATCAATGGGATACTTTTCATCGTAGAGTGCCAAATGAGAACATTTGTCGCATTTTCTTCCACCAACACATTATTTTTTATAAAATAATTCATTATTCTCTCGTGGAAATAATATATTTGATAAAAATTCACGAACACTTGAAGGACGAGGGTCATTTGACCAATATTTTATGCCAAAATTTACAAATGTCTCATACAATAATTCGAATTCTACATGGTATCGACAACAACATGTGTCTCGAACAGTGATAGGCCTGACATACCATGGTTTAAGCTTCAGAAATGTGCTAAGGGATCTTCAGATCAGTATTACACTCCATAAATTTCTCGAATAATTCTACTTGACTGACATGTGTTATATGTTTGAAATGAGATTCATAAACTCCCTTAGATATGCGGCGTCGCAGTTGATCCTTTTCATTTGGCGACACACGAGAGTTCGAATCCCAAAACTCTTTTACCCTATCCCTCACACCATCAGGAAGTCTATCATGATATGGACGCCTACAGATATTAGCCCAACATGCAAGTTCATCATTCTCATCTATTTGAGTTCTAAATTTTGAATGCCTCCATAAACTTTTTCTTGATGTTTTAATCAATTTTGAAGTTGTTGACATCAACCGACTTGATGAAGTTCCTTTCGCAATTGCACCTGTTAAAAGTGTTGTATGAGCATTCTTTGCAACATTGTATCACCCTTTGGCTAGTATGCCAAGCGTCGACGTCACATTTTTTGTTACCATTTCATTTGCTAAAACCTCTTTTTCACTTTTAATGTCCAATAATTCCACAACATTTTTGAGAGATTTGTGCTTTATAAGTCCACGTAACAGTTGAGCTTGTGCTATGATAGATAAACCTTCAAAAGTATGTTTCAATACAGATTTTACTTTATCTCGAACTGTCCTTTTAGCCAATGGTGGTCCCAATTCTTTAATTTTAGTTGCATCCATATTTTCTAGAAACTTGTAGTTGTATACAACGTTCTTGGAACTTCCAATTAATTGCAGTGAAATTGGACGTGTGGTAGTATCTTCTTGTGGTTCTGATGTTGTCCCTACATAAAAAACAATATTAAAACTTCTAATTTGAAATTGACATATACATATTTTTAATTTTAAAACTATTTTGAACTACGATGTTTTTAAAAAAAAATACAAAATTCAAATTGAAGAAAATATTGACTCACCAGTGACATTGATATCAATATTCTCTTGGACATTTGTGGTAGTATCTTCTTGTGGTTCTGATGTTGTCCTTGCATAAAAAATAATATTAAAAATTCTAATTTGAAATTGACATATACATATTTTTCATTTTAAAACTATTTTGAACTACAATGTTTAAAAAAAAAATACAATTTATTCAAATTGAAGAAACTATTGACTCACCAGTGACATCGATATCAATATTCTCTTGGACATTTGTGGTAGTATCTTCTTGTGGTTCTAATTTTGTCCTTGCATAAAAAAAAATATTAAAACTTCTAATTTGAAGTTGACCTGTATACATATTTTAAATTTTAAAATTGTTTTGAACTACAACGTTTTTTTAAAAAAATACAAAATTCAAATTGAAGAAACTAAATTGGCTCACCAGTGACATCGATATCAATTATATTCTCGTTGACAATTTCCTCAACATTTCTCATTTCCTCGTCATTGTCATGTACCTCTACATCTATTTCACGATGCTCTACCTCCACATTTCTTTCATGCCTTAATCTTTCCCTTTCCTCTCGCCTTTTTTTTTGTAATATCTCATTTTTATCCTTTAAATCTTCTCTTTTTCGATCATACCTTGATATGCAATTCCTTTGGTTTCCCATGTTCACAAAATTGGAAACCTAAAATCCAATTCTATTTGGACCAAATACCTAAAAAAACATAAAGAGTTCAGACTAAGTACTTCATGCTTTCAATAAGAGAGAAAATTTAAAAAAAAAATTAAATTCATAAAGACATTTTGCAAAAATACTTCATGCCTTCATAGATTGCAAGATTGCAAAAATACTCCATGTCTTCATAGAGACATTATGCAAAAATATTTCATGCATGCACCCAAAAACATTTCAAAAAAAAATTTGCACCCACAAAAACTTTCAAAAATATTTTGCACCCAAAAAACTTGAAATTTTTTTTTGGCCAAAAAAAAATTTTAAAAAAAAATTTGTACACAGAAAATATTCGCACCTTTACAGAAAAAGAATTCGGACCTTCGCAATTTTTGGAGCCTCGCACCTTCGCAATTTTCTTTGGTTCGGAATTGTGTGTGAAATTAATCTTTCGGGCGAGAGTATTTATATAAAACTCTCGACCGAAAGATTGCGTCGGCTTTTGATTGAAACATTTTATAAAACTTTTATATATAACATTTAATAAAACTCTCGGCCGAGAGTTTAGAAAACTCTCGACCGAGAAATTCAAGAGTTTTCTAAACTCTCAACCGAGAGTTTCATTGGGCAAAATCTCGGTCGCAAACTCTCGGCCGAGAGTTTGCCAGCACGGTTAAATGTAACTTTAGGTGGGTTAAACTCTCGGTCGAGAGTTTTAGAAATTTCTCGTCCGAGACATTCTCTCGGCCGAGAGTTTCTGGTCAACGAAAAACTCAGAAAATTCTGCAGTTTTCAGGAACCTGCAACTTTGAAGGGACGAAACACCTACAAAAACAAAATGTTATATGTCGAACCAAGTACCATTAGATTCATCTCTAAATCTTGTTTTTGATGATGTGAGATTTATGGAGTTTCATTAAAAAATTCAATTTTTTATTAATTTTTTACTAAACTGTGTCACTGTGGAATTTCATTGTTCGAAAAATTGCACTGAATGAAAATTCAATAACTTTCAAATGAGGACACCAAAAAATTCAGAAAAATCATATTGCATTTTCTCTCCATGTCTACTTCAAAAGGGTACTCTCATTTTTCTTATTGACGATCACATTGAAAATAAAATCTAAGGATCATAAAATGTACTGAAACATTACTGTTTTTTTTTCTTCGTCGATTTCAAAAAATAATAAAAAATAGTGATTTAATCCTAAAATTACCGAAAAATAGTCTAGGCACTAGTGAAATATATGCAGATTATGATGTTATGGTTTTTTTCCAAAAAATGAATAACCTTCCTTAAAAAAAGTTAAGGATCATAAAGTGACTATTTATGTTTGCCTGAAAATTTCAAGTATATGCAGTTAGTAAACAAGAAATTTAACCCTCTATATGTCAATATTTAAAAAAATATATATATATATATATGGGTATGGAGGTAAGACAATT
The DNA here is from genome assembly GCA_034641835.2 of Pinus albicaulis. Lineage (NCBI taxonomy): Eukaryota > Viridiplantae > Streptophyta > Pinopsida > Pinales > Pinaceae > Pinus > Pinus albicaulis. The sequence continues at coordinate 1,511,567,741 of CM076570.1, read as the reverse complement.
CTCTACAATCTTGTTTTTATGTCAAAGCATAATTTGCAATAAAAATATGAGTTTAGTGGAGTTGAAGTTGAAAAACATAGAAAATTACAATTTTCAACGTCAAAAAAGGGCAAAAAGTGTTTCCCAACTTCACATTTTCACCCAATATTTAGCTCAAACAAATGCAAATTCAGAGCTGAAAAGAAAATGAAGGATGTTCTTAAAATTTCAGATCTTAAGCCTTCACCATTTTGATTTAATTTTCTGCAAATAATAGTCTATGTGCAGCGTGTTTTTATGCCATAGATATGCATCAAGTTAGACTGTTCAATCCTAGCTTGTTTGCTTTTAAATTTTTTGTCTTAGAATCTAGAGAATAAAATCTGTCAAACAATCTAATCTTGACAGAGAGTAGTTAGGTAGAGAATCTTATGAACTCAACTGCTTAATCTGAGTTCATGGAGAAATAAGGGCAGAAATAGATTGTTTTATGCTTTCAAAAGAATAAAATGTTTGTAAAAAGAGTTTGCCAATCCAAATGCACTCTAAAAGAAGAAAAAATGTTAGATCATTAGGATTGGGTAAGTAGAAAGCTTGTTTTGATATAATTCCATTATTTTCAATGACTGCTAACATTTTCAGAGAAAAAGAAGATCAGCAAAGTAAAGAAAATTGCAGCCCAATGGATGAGGCATTGATTAGCTTCCAGAGAAGACAGGTCTGAAGTTCTTGACACCTTCAAGAAGGTGCCATCCCCATGTGGAGCCACTGTTAGCCACCTATAAAATTTGTCATATCAAATGGTGGCTAAATCATTTTTTAAGCCTTCAAGAAACAATTTCATACCAAATTGTTAATTCTTAAAGTCTTATGAAGATAACTAATCCTTTAGTTAATCTTCACTACTGTTTCCCTCATAATCCTGAAAAATCTATTGTTTGCAAGGAGAAAGACTGCTCAAAAACCCATTTTCCCCTTCATTTTACCCCTCCTTTCATTCATAAAAGCCCCATTTTTATCCTTTCTTTCCTTCATAAAATTCCTCCATAAAGCCTCATTCAAACTTCAAAATCACTTAAAAACCCTTTTAAAACCTTTTACTATTCCTTATTTAGTTTTAAAATGCCTTTTTTCCCCTACCGGAACCTTCATTTTCCCTTCAAAACACTGTTTTTAAGGCCTAAAACAGTCTAAAACCATATGAATATTCTTTAGCCGCCAAGGGCTTAAAATCTGTAGCCATTTGCCTCATGAGACCATAAGCCCCATAACCAGGCGCTAAAAGTCCTTAAACCCCCATCCAAAACCTCACTTTCCTTTGTTATTTCGTAAAAACCCGACTTTCTTTGTTATTTCAATAAAACTCGATAGTTCAAATCTTCAGTGAATATCGACCGTTGATCTAAACTGATCAACGGTCATCGGCCTATCGCAAATCGGCAATCGCAGTTTCCCCTAACACTTTGCCCTTTTTCCTTCTCCGATGCCGATCCCCCGATTGAATCTTAGTCGTCGAATCCACAAGAACCGACGGCTAAGATTTCTTCGCACTCCGCCCATAACTTTCCTCCTTTACCCCTCCGATTGAATATTGACTGTCGATCTTACTCCCAGATCCAATGGCCAGCATTTAATCGTGCGTCACAAACTCGAAAACTCCAATGCGATGAACCCTTCTCCTTCGATCCGTCGATTTAATCTGGATCATTGAATCCACAAGAACCGACGGCTCAGATTAAATCGCGCTCTGCTCAAAGGACCTTACTATCGCACCCGCCGATTAAATCTCCATCATTGATCTCTCTCAGACCTAACGGCCAGTGCTCAATCGCATCGACGCATTACATTGTCACTTTTCTTTATCCTCCTGCCGATTATGATCCTGCAATCAGATCTCCATAGTTGATCTTCTCTGGTCAGACGGTGCTCATTGCGCCCAATCTCCTGCCTCATATTCCCTTCAGTGCTCCATCATTAAATCTGGGCCATTCATTCCTAAGATCTAACGGTCCAGATATAATCCGATAGGCCCGACTCCTTTGGGACCTACCTCCCTCATCGATAGATCTCGACCGTCTATTCCCATGATCCAACGGTCAGGATTTAAACCACCTTTGACCCTGCCCACCTTTTCTTCCCGCACATCTTATCCCATCACGCTCTCATTCCCACCATCATACCTCTCTGCCCTTCATCCGACGGCTGAAACTCCATATCGCATAATTTTGCGCTCGAAGGTTAATGCCAAAATATTACGCGATATGGGCGGTATTTAAAATACACGTGTCAAACACTGACCTATATCGCATTTTTTTGGGAAAATTTTGAAACTACCTCAGAGCTACGCGAATACCACCAACTGTTTTCCGCTTACCACCCTCTTCCACAATGTAATTCTTAGTTAAATCCTAGCCGTCGATCAATCTTATCTGACGGTCCTAACTTAACCCGATCACAAGTATTTTTCCCCCCACCTCTTCCCCCAAAGGATTTCCTCGTCAATCTTGACCGTTCATCCTGTTGATCGAACGGCTCTCATCCATTCTCATTCCCATTTCATCGCCCGTCCCCTCTGCTCTCCGAAAGACTCCTTCACAAGATTTTGACCGTTCATCCATCTAATCGAACGACTCACATTACTTCTCAACCCCAAGCTTTTCCCCCTCCATCTATCCTCCAAAGATTTTATCGTGAGATCTCCACCATTCATTTATTTTATCCGACAGCCTTGATTAAATCTTCTCCCCAGTTCATTTCCATCACAAATTTTGGGAATTTCGACGATACTTCTTCACCGTCGATCTCTAAAGATCAACGATCCCGATCAAACCTTTTTCCCATTACATTTCTCCCCACCGTCTGAACTCCCTATCAATCTCAGTCGTTGAGTAATCTGATCCAATGGCTCGGACTTAATCTTAACTTCATTCACCCAACCGCCACCCCATTGAACCACATTGAGCAATCTCGACCGTTGGTTATTTCGATCCAATGGCCATGATTCAATCTCATGCCCAAAACCTCCAAAGCAACCTTAACCTATTTTTTCACAAGATTTTCTTAATTTTGTTCATTTTTTGTAGGTTATTAAGGTTTCGACCACAGTTTTAAAGTAAAACAAAGACCGGGGATGACAATCCCCAGACCATTATCCATGAAGACAAATAATCTATAGGGTTCCAAATATGGTTTTACCCGTGCCTCATGAGCACTGGTAACATTATAAAACCCTCTGCGGGCTTGCAAAAAAAACAACAACACAATGAACCTTAATTTTACAGAGAGTATCAGTGTTAAAGGTGAAGATCAGTGCATAAGTGATGATTAAATATTTTAAACAGATTTTAAAGGGAGTAAGGCACCAATTCAACAAATCAAAGGCCTAATCCATAGTCAACAAGGAATAAGGGACCGGAAATGAAGATCAAGGCCTAATTAGGCCTAAAACACAGACCAAAACAGATTAAAGATGTTTTAACAATAAAAAAAGAGATATATCAGTCTGAGAAACCTCCATGCCATATCGGAGGCTAATTGAATCCTCTTCAGCTACCAGAGTGCCACCTGCAGCCTCAATAAATCAAAGAAGGCATAGTTATTGCCTTAGTCAGTGATATTTTTCCAGAGTTATTGCCAGCCTACTTAAAGAGTTTTAAAGTCAACAAAAACTACCAACAAGATCAAATAATTAATGAAAACCCATTAATATAGAAGAAATATCAGAAATATTCTTTGTTGAGCCCCTCAAAGGCCGAGAAGCATTAACTTGTATTAATTGAACTAGAGATCTTTTATTTTATCCCACCTCCTCATTTCTTCTATAAATACTTCTGAAGAAGATGAGATGTGGGTTGGTTGCTGAACTTTGATGTAATACTTGTTGCTCGAAACTTTCTACATATAAATAGATTTCAGAGGCTCTTGAAGCTCTGTTTGTGATCAAATAAGTTAGGTTGAGGAGAGAGTATGATTGTTGTTCTAAAACATTGGACTTGAAGTATGTAACTGGATTGACATCAATATACAAGCTGATTATTGGGATCCTGGTCTATATCATTGGTGAAGTACCTCTTACTGTTATTGTTTTCCTTTCATGTATGCCATTTTTTTCACTTATTCTCTGATAAAGAACAACAAATATAGAGCTAGGATTTACTGTCAAAAGTACCCTACTCTCACTAATAAGCTTTATCTTTATGTTTTCCTCCAATTGTGTATTTAAGAATGACTTATGTTAAGTGTAAACATTATCAAGGAATGTTGGTTAGTCCATGTCTTGATGTGCAAAACTTGAAAGGAAGTTCTCGAATGATATTTTCTTTACATGCTAAGTAGAGTTAGACTAGAAAATTTTATGGTTTGCCCCGTCTTCTAGTTTCTTTCTCCAAAGGTTGTTTTGAAGGTTTCCCTAAGAGTATGCTGAAGCAGGTTTAGATTTTAATGTATCTTGCTTGATCTTAAGCTACACTTTGTTATGTTATCTGTTTTCATCCTTTCTGAAAGTAATCATGTGAATTGCTCGATTGTTTGTCTGATAAGTTAGCTTTAATACAAGCTTGTCCAAAGAAGTTTATGGTTAGCCCCATCCTTTGGTTGGTTTCAAATAGTTTCTTAAAAGGCTTTTCTTGTTTGGAAAGTTGATAAATCCTTGTTGAAATTATCGACTTTTTCCACCTTCTCAACACTTTTAATGTTCCATTCCATCATTTAATCTAAAAGATCTTTTGATATAGATGACTTTCCCCTTGGACCACTCTTGAAATTGTTGCACAATTAAACCCTTTTATGACTCCATAGCCCAATGGACTAAGTGTTGTTTCATATCTATCCTATTAGTTGAATATTCTTCTGATTATTCACACCTTCACCCCTTTGAAACTCTTTCATTTTTAGGACTTTCCACACAATTAAAAATCATGCTCAACCATCCAAACAAACAAAAAACCCTCGTTCTTCATAACTAGCCTAATATCATATCAAAAGCCTTAAAGATAAATCAATCTTTGCACTTATAGAGAGATCCCTCTATGGATTCAAGAGGACTAGATCCTAGAATCCCAAAGTAGTTCAAATGTCGTCTCTGCAGCTTTAGTCTTGCCAATCTGCGGAAACTACAGAGGCCCAACATTTCCAATAATTAAAAAAATACATATCTTAAATATTGCAATCTAAATATTTTATTTTGAAATTTTTAATCTCTCAACTATTTTATATATCATCATATATATATATATATATATATATATATATATATATATATAATGAAATTACATGATTTATTTTCAAAAAAATTCTTGGTAAAATATATATTTAAATAGAAAATAAATTATATGAACATTAAATAATTATACAACCCTCAAGTGTACTATAAACTTAACCTTGTTGAAATTAAATTTAACAATCAATCTCATGTGAACTTTTTCATGTAAATTTTTTTAATTAAATTAGTGTACTTTTTATATCACAAAATATAAAAATTGATGTGTGATTGATATAAAATTGATGTGATGAAAATCATACTTATATATAATTAATATGATTTGCATTTATAATATTTATTTTATCTAAATATAAATAATATTTGTAATTTAATTTATTTTAAAATTTAATATATATATATATATATATATATATATAACACCAGTTACTTAAAATTTATTTCTTTACAATTTTAAAATTAAAAAATATATATAAATATAAATATATACATAAAAATGTATTTTTAAATCCTTATTATTATTATATATTCTTTGCCTTTTTTTTTTGTAAATTCGGAGAGACCTTGCCATTTCTATTATATTTTAAGACAGGTTACAAAAAATATAAAGTCATTCTAGACCTCAACCTGCCCGAGAGGGAAACCAGGTTTATTGGCCTTCTAAAAACATGATTTGCATCCCAAAATTGGAATTGTCTCTTGCGTCTGTGGTTTGCTTTCACTACCTGATTCTCTACTTTAATATATCCAAACATAACAGTTTTCAAAAGTTCAAAATTAACAAAATAACCCTCAAATCAGACATCTTCTACCCCTCAGATGAGGAGACTGGGGAAGGGTCTTTGACAGTAGACCCTGGCATTTCTACTTGGTTAAGTTGCTAAAGAATCTTCTGAAGAATTTTCTCCATGCGTCCCACTTTTTCATCTAGTCTGCTAACCCTGTCTGCAGTCTGGTACTGAGTGATCTTTAGGTGTTGCTGATTGTCCTGAATCTCCAAGAGTTGAGCCTGGGTACGTAGGTCTGGTTGTATTGCTTCCGTCTTTACTTGAACTGGATGGTTGCTCTGGATTGCTTTTGCTATCAGGCATTTTACAATCCAATATATATGGACTGTCTGGTTAAACAATGTAAACCTGCCCCTTGTGTGACCTGGATCAGTAATAAAATCAAGGATCTCTGCCTCTGTCTCATTATCCTTTGGTTCCTGCTGAATTTCTTGTTCCCATCCAGGGATATCATTTCTGACTGCCGAAGGATTGCTCATGACATAATTTACTGCCAGTGTTTCCAGGTGTTCCAGATACGTTTTCCGCCCCCTTTTCTTAGGAGCAGGTTCAGTCTGAGCAAGTTGCTTTCCTTTCTCCGTGGCTGCCCTGTGATGACGCTTTCCCATTGCTGGGTGTGAATTTCGAACTAACACTGGCATGCAGAAGTAAACAGAATAAAAATAAGTATTAAGACACAGCATGCACCTTGCGGTGCCCTTGGACGCTTGGTTGACGGGATTGGCTAAACGCCTCTGTTTCTTATAATAATTATACCTCTGGGACCTAAGATGAGACAGGGTTTCAGTCAACTTCTTTTGAATGGAATAGTTTCTACCCCGGGAGTTGAATTGACTGTGGGAGTTACCATTAGAATAAAGCAAGATTTGGTTAGGCAGACCCTGCGCGGTTGACCAGAGCCACTCTATCATTCCCTTCATATAATAAACATTAACATTCATGTAATTGGGATTTGCTACGCGCAGAAAAGAACTCTTGCCAGGCCCGACCAGAAGGGGGTTTCTATTTAAGATTTGACGCCCTATAAAAACCTGGCTATCATAGTGATTAGACTTAAAACTGAGGGTTATACTCCCTGACCTTCGCACAGAGCTTGCATCATGTGTTTGGGAGTGACAGAGGGCCGAGGAACAAGGAGGGCCCGGGTACAATTCAGGTTTCCGACAGTTAACGAACGCCAAAACCAATAGGAGCGGCAAAATATCTATACTATCATCTTCCCTATAGACCTTATCTGCTGTATATAACATCAGAGCTTGGAAATAGCAAGGGTCGCGGAAACAAGGAGGGACCGGGTTCAATTCCGGCTCCAAATAGATAACAATCAACATAAATGACAGAATTTCTAAACTATCATCTTCACTGTAGGCCATGGCTGCTGCATTTAACATCAGAAGCACTGAGGTGATTGTAAAAACATACCCGGGCAGAGTCACGCTATATCCTGCTTGCAGGCCTGTAGCTCTCCTTCGCTGCCTCCTCCAGTCTTTCGCATGCAAGGGACAATGCATGCAAGATTGAGAGGGCGAATATTCTTTGTCCTTTCCATTATTCAATTCTTTTTTCTCTAGATTTCAATCCAATATTCTTTGGCAAGCCTCCACTCTCTTATTGGATCTAATTGAGATCATACGTTACTAGAGAAACCTACTTAGAGGTAAAACACTTTGAATTGTTACCTCTTGAAAATACCATTTATGTGGACCATACATCTTTCCCTTTGCTTGTGCATTAGACTCAATATCTATTCAATGAAAATATATATTTTTGTAGGCCATACATCTCCTCCCCTTACCCAATATCTATAAAAGCTATCTCCCCTCTTTTGCGTATGCTCCCTTGAGTATTGTCTTATGATTGTTTTATCTCCAAACTTTGGAGGAGTGTGTGAACAAAATGAAGTGGTTAGGAAAGCAATCCAAATGAGATTCGTTAGTATTAGCAGAAACATAGCTAGTTATATTTTACGTTGAGGGACTTTTTTTTCACGAGGGGAAAGCTCACGGGAAAACGTTGAGGGACTTATTACACAAAGTCTGGAATTGATCTTTATGTCTATGATAGTAATTTAAATGAGAATTATGGGAATTCTTATTATTAGCACAAACATAGTTGGTCATATTTTATGTTGGAGTGATCTATTACACAAAGTGTGGAATTGGAATTGAGTTATATTACTAGAACATTATAAAAATATTTATGGTCGGAGATAAATATTTTTATATACTTTTATGGTTTGTGTTAGTGGAATTAAGGAAATATAATATTTGGTTGTTGTTATTGGATTGAGCGAAAATATAGTAACATAAATTTATTATGTATAATGGAGAATTTGTATTTGTGGTGAATGTATTTTTACACAAAGGAGATTGTGTACACATTTATTGGTTTGGATTTTGAATGATATTAGCATTTGACATTGAATAATTTCAGAGTAATATGGATATTTATTAATTGTAGAGTGCTATAATAGTCTTCCTTTAAAAGTTTATATTGTTGATTATAATTTAAAAGAGTAGTAAACATAATGTATTTATTTTATGATTGAGGAAAATAAGTATGTCACTATATGTTGTACTCATGAATAATTTTGATAAAGTAGGTATACCTAGTTTTGAACAAGAAGCACTTAACCCACTCATAATCATATTGAATATATTGAATTATGGGTGCTAATTAATAGTGTATTATTAGTTGGTTGTTGTGTGTTGATTATAATGAGAACAAAGGCTTCATTTCCATTATGAAGATTGATTTCCATATTCAATAAAAAGAAATTACAAATAAGTGAAAATTATTTTCACAAAGTATTCATGTTTGTGAAGCAAGTGGCTTGTAAGTCTCTTAGAGGAGTTGAATCCTTAACCATGACGTAATTGCCAATTATTGAACAAAACCTAAACTTATAATAGGTAAAGTGAAAAGAGAATGATTGAAAGAATCATGGGCCATTAATGTTCAACATCAAGAAGATAAAAAAAAACTTGAATGAGAAGGTCCAAATGTTTGATTGAAGAATTATAGAGATGGAGAAGAGCGGTATGACCTCAATAATACTATTTCCATTTTCTAAAAAGGTGATTTGATGAATGCCAATTATGCTCCTTCTTTTGTAGTAATAGAAATAAAGGGAGAATATTAGAGTTTAACTTGTGAAATTGGGAGAGAATGTCATCCATATGGATAGCTATAAAGAGGAAAAGCTCACAAAGATGATAATTTTGTTGAATTTTGTAGCTATGATGGGTCTTCATAATTAATATTTTTTTCCTTGATGCATTTATAATGATAAATATAAATCACATCCTTCATGTTATTGTCAAAAGATAAAATATATGACATGTTCTTAATGTTAGGTTTAAAATAGAAAAGTTATGAATTTTAAATTTGATTTTTGGCTCCAAAGGTGATCTAGTCTACCCTCCTATGAGAAAAGCAGGCCGAACTTCTAGAGGCACCCATTCGACCTCTCAAGACATTATATATGAACACCATTTTGTCCTTGTCCATGGGCAAGTAACTCAACTTGTCAGAGGCAAGACAAAAGGTCAATATGAGGGAAGTGAATAGGTCAACATGAGGCAAGTGAAGAAGTTAAGTATGTGGAAAATGAAGAAGTCAAATATGAGGCAAGTGAAGAAGCCAAGTATGTGGCAAATGAAGAAGTCAAATTTGAGGCAAGTGAGGAAGTCAAGTATGTGGCAACTGAAGAAGCCAAATTTGAGGCAAGTGAAGAAGACGAATATGAGGCAGATAAGGGATGAATTGGTGGCAAATTTTATGGGCTTATCTAGAGCATAATTGAGTTTTTCTTGAGAGAAGAAGAGGACGAAATTCAACCCTTCCAAAGAAGACTAGGTTGAGTTGATTGGGCATCTTGGTGACTTGATCTAAGGGTAGTTGACTAGGTTTGACCTAGCTATAGTATTGGTCAGTTTGACCTTGTATATGATTAGACTTATCTTTGTTGAACTTGATGATTTCTCTAAGGAAAAGGTTTTTGGGTTTTTTCCCCATGTGGGCTTTCCCAAGGTAAAAATATTTTGTTCTTGTTTGGTTATCTCTCTATGATCCTATTGGAATTTCGTTTCTACTATGATATCCTACGTGTGATTGCTTTATGATGAATAAGAACGTAAGAAAAATAGTAATTTAAGAAAAAAATATAAGAAATAATATCAGTTTAGAGGATACTTGAAAATTCAACAAATTCAACTACACTAGGAGTTGCTAAAGAAAGAAGAAGAATTTGTCAAAGCTACAAGTAGTTATCTAGAAGACCAATTGATCTTACTAAAAAGTTGACAATCTACACTTCCTCATGTAGAATTGTTGCATCATGGCATAGCTATCAAGATACCACTAAATTAAAACATACCAAAATCAAATTGACCTTCATTAGCTCTCCAAATAAACCATCTCCAAGTCTATCCAAATAAACCATATCCAAGTCTAAGTCTAAAAATGTGAAAAACTTGCACTCTAAATATGGGAATGAATTTTGATTACAGAGTTTGTATGTGAACATTACTCATAGATTAAAATTTAATGCATAGACTTTTGTAATGGAAGAACAAGTGAGCCAATAATCAAATCCAAAGCCATAGTTGCAATCATAGCTAATAGCTAGAGCTTTGCGCTGGAGATAGACCATATGCAAAACAATAATTACATTTGAAGCCATGTTTCAAAGAACCAAAAAAATTCACATATATTCATGGAAACCAAAAAGCATTTCAATGAAAAGGTGTGATCCAAAATGAATTTACCCACAAGACAGTGACAATGGTTGTAAGACTTGGTACGCCTATTGGGATTGGCTCTCACAATTCAAATTCTGAGTCCTTATCCTCCACGGCTCAGGTCGGCCGGTTGCAGCTACCCAATTGCATTGCAATTTGCCACTGCAACCCCTTTTTACCGACTCGTGTTTTAGTTTCACTTCAGATTTACATTTGTTTCCTTTTTGTCAGGAATATCTGGTTTCCCTTTTGTACAAGTGCCATAGTTTTAGCGAGTATATTTGTTGTGAGGATAGAACAATGTGTGTTTATAGTCGTTGTGCATTAACTGCAGCATAACACACTAGATAATTGTTGCCCATTTTCAAAGTTGCCATGATTTTTTTATTATGATATATTAATTAAAAAAATATAGTATTTAATTTTTAATTGATATTTTTATAAATTAATAATTATATTAAAAAGTGTTTTATAAATGAGATATTTTATATGAAAAAAAAAACATCAAAATAAATAATAAATAAAATATTTCAATTTTCACATTTATTTTATATCAATTTTATATAAAAATATAGTCATATGGAGTTGAACAATGTCATGGTAATTTAAATTACTTTTTTTCACTTATTTTCATTTCTATTGTATTCCATTGTTAATATGAAGTTGACATATAACCTTTAAAAAATATTAATAAATGAAGATTTGCAACTCTTTTAATGTTTAATATGGAATTGACATGTAACATTTAAAATAATATTAATAACAAAAACAAAAGGAGATAGAGGACAAAAATTATATTCTATGGTTATATATTTTCCACTTCCTAATATGAGAGCGTATGTATTAATATTTTAGTGTGCAAAATGTGAATCATAAATAATTTTTTTAATGCCATGGGTATATAATGTGAATCATAAATAAAATATTTTAATGTCACTTATCTATATATTATATAAATAAGTGAAAATAAAGAAACTGTATATTTAAAACATGTTATTAGTGTGTTGTTCAAAATCAACATAAATTTATCTTAATTCAGACTTTATCAAGAGTCAAGAGGAACTAAATCTTTCTGGGTGAAAATCATTTCTCAAAGTTTGTAGTCTAAAAGAATGCATATTGAGAGGTTTAATCCCTCTCAATACTTCATAAATACAAAATTAAGATGAATTAGATTTAATAATAATAATAATAATGATATTTTAAAATTTTAAATAAGAAATTAAAACTATAATTTCAACATAAACCAGAATAATACAAAATAACTTAAAAAAATACTATTAATATTTTAAGGATTCATATATCTAATCAAAAACCCATTTAAACAACAAAATTAAAAATCTAGGTTCAACAAACTTCATCAGATGTTAACCAAAAAGTAATATGTTTAGACAACCCCAAATTTTATTACACACAAAACTCAATGCTTATTAAAAGTTTTAGTCATTATTCTTACACATTATTCATAAATAAACATATAAGCATTTAATAATTGTAATTAATAATATTAGATTAAATTAAATTTAAGTTTTTTTTGTTTGTTCATTATTCTTACAAATCATTCATTAATAAACATACATGTAAGTTCCAAACCGCCAAAAAGATAAAAAGAACCACATTTGTTCATAGTGGTTTCTTATGAGATTTTGGAGAGATGTGATCCAAAATGGATTTACACCCTAAGACAATGGGAATATCTCTAAAAATTCAAATTATGAGTCCTTATCTTCCATGACTCAAGTCGGTGGGTCAGTCGCAGTTAACCAATTGCATTTCAATTTGTAGTGCAACCCCTTTTTACCTCCTCACGATTTAATTTCTCTTATGTACACACGCCCTCCTTGGGTGATTAAGCTTAAGGTAGACAACTGGACCCACATACAACAGCTAGACTATGAACAAATTCCATTCAAGTGCAAGGTATGCCATGAATACTTTCATTTTGCTAATATGTGTTCCAAATTCATTGATATTGAAAATCCCGATCCAGAAACCCAATGGGAAACAATAAAAAAAAAAAAAGATTGCTCCAAATCCTAGAAACACTGGTAATCCTTCATCGTAATCCTCCCAATCTGCCCCTCCCCCCAAAGAATCCTTGTCCAACCCCTCCCTTTTCCCTCAGCAACCCTCTGACCCTCCCCTTAATCCTCCCTCCATCCCCTCCCTTGCCTCCACCAATCCCTTCTCCTCCCTTGCCCTCTCTGAAGAGGACCCTCCTCAACTCCCCATCCCCTCCCATCTTCTTGCTTCATCTCCCTAGTTCTCCCCTTGCAAATCTTTCCCTCCCACCTCTTCCTCAAAACCGTCTTATGCCCAGATCACAAGAAATGCAACAAAAGAGCATGGGGTCACCTTGGAAATTCTTAAAAAAATTGGCACCAAAAGGAAGTCTTCCAAACACCATAGAGATGAAGCAACCCAAAAAGACATAGCCCTGTGAATTCAACACCCTATAGAATCCTTTATTCTAGGGAAAAATAACAAAGAAGCAAGTCAGAACAAACATGGAGGGAAAACAGGTCCTCAACCTGCATTCCTGAAATGATGAAAACCCTCTCTTGGAATTGCAGGGGTTTAGGGCACCCCTCAAAAATCTCAGCTCTAAGAGACCTTATGAATTAAGAAAAACCTAACATATTTCTCCTTCAATAAACTAAGCAAGGAGATCATGATATGGAAAACATTATAAACAGAATGAAGAACTATATGGGCACTCACATGGAATCCAGGGGTGCCTTAGGAGGAATAGCCACCATTTGGAATCAAAATTCTTGGGAGCAAAATGGAGCTGCCAAAACTCAAAAATGGATCAAAGTAATCCTTCAGAGCACTAAAGAGAACATTGAGATCATCATATATAATATATATGGGCCTAATCATTACAGGGACAAAGAAGCTTGTTGGAGCACACCGAAAACAAATATAGACAATGAGGACAACAAAAATATCATCATTGGCAGGGATATTAACTTGATATTGCATGACAATGAAAAAAGAGGTGGATGCTTCAATTCGGATCCATCTAAAGACCAACTTGAAACCATCATCCAAGATCACGATTTGGTTGATGTCATCCCAAAAAATCGTAAATTCACCTGGAGTAATCGCAGAATTGGAGTGGGAAACATAATGGAACGGCTTGACCATTTTATTGTGGTTATTTCTCTTATTTCTTCCTGCTTTGTTGCCTCTTCTTGTATTCTTTCCTCCTCATCCTCTGACCATTACCCAGTCACTCTCTCTCTCGGTGATCAGTCCTCCCTCGGCCCTCTCCCTTTTAAATACAACCCCCTCTAGAGTGAAAACCCTGAAGGTAGACATATTGTGTATCATACTTGGTTGTAGCATGTAGAGGGCTCCCCTTCGCACATTTGGGAATCAAAATTGAAGAATGTTCGAATGTCTCTTAAATATTGGGCCAAACTTCACTACAAGGAACCTGACAAAGCCAGAACATAAATCAAAGCAAAGATGGAAGAAATTCATAATGAAATTGATATACATGGAGCGAATCAAGAAAATTTACATCAGGAGAAAGATATTTACTAGAATTTTTATAAAGTCCATAGGAAAGAAGAGGAGAAGTGGAGGATAAAATCTAGAAACCTTTGGCTCCAAGATGGTGACAAAAATACTTCTTTCTTTCGCAAACAAGCTACGGTTACAAAGACAAGGAATAACATTTCATCCATAATAGATAATGAAGTAACAGTTCAGACAGACCAGGAATGTATTAATGTTGTTGCTTTCAATCGCTATAAAAACCTGCTTACTGAATCTGCTGTGCCTGAGGATTATTCGGACCTATTAAATCACTTGCCAAAGTTAATCACGGAGGAGATAAACATCACCCTTAAAAATGATATAGAGGAGGCCAAAATTCACAATGCTATTTGGACTCTGCATCCAGATAAGTCTCCAAGTCTGGATGGCTTCTCTGTCATCTTTTTTCGAACCTATTGGGATTTAATTAAAAAGGATTTAATCGAAATGATTCAGTGGGTTCAAAGGAAGAAGAATATTGGGAGCTTTACCAACTTTACCTATCTCGCCCTTATACCCAAAGAAAACCGCCCCTCCTGCTTTTCTAGGTTCAGACCCATCTCCCTCTGCAACTCCTCATACAAAATCATCACTAAAATCCTCGCTACTCGCCTCAAACCCCATCTCCCCAACCTCATCTCTGAAAATCAAGGGGGATTCATCTCCCAAAGACAAATCTCTAACTCCATTCTCCTTGTTCAAGAAGCCATTCACTCGAGTATCATGCGATCAGAGAAAGGATTCATCCTGAAGCTCGACCTTGCCAACGCCTTTGATAGGGTGAGACATTCCTTTCTCATCTTTTTCCTTCAAAAAATGGGTTTTGAAAATAAATTCATCTCACTCATCAATGCATGTATTTCAAACCCATAGATCTCTCCATTAATTAACGGAAGGCCAACAAATTTCTTTCAATCATCTTGAGGTCTCAGACAAGGTTTTCCCCTCTCTCCTTTCCTTTTTATTCTTATGGTTGAATCCTTCAGTAGGGCCTTAGATCACAAGAACAGAGTTGGCCTTATCATTGGAATCAAATTTAGTAATGGAGTTAAGAATATGAACCACTCTCAATTTGTAGATGACGCCATTTTGATGGGCGGAGCCACCTGCATCATCGCTCAGAGATTCAAATCTCTTCTTCACAAATTTATTATGTACTCAAGAGGGCTGATAAACTATCACAAAAGTTGTATTTATGGATGGAATGCTATAAATCATACTATCCATAGCATTGCACAAATATTTGGAGTCTCCTACAAATTGAACTCGACCTATTTCAATTATATTTGGATGCCAGTCAATGTTGGACCTTTGAAGTTTGAGGTATGGAACATCACAATTGACAAAATGAAAAAAAGAGTGCAGTGGTGGGGATCCTCCTGGCTTAACATGGTTGGGCATTTAATCCTCCTAAAATTTGTCCTCTCTTCCTTGCCTTTGTACCACTTCACCTTTCTCAATGCACCTACCAGCATACATAAAAAAGTTGAAGTAGTTTTAAGGCAATTTCTATGGCAAGGAGGGAAAAACGAGAAGAAGAAATACAACTTAGTCAAATGGAGGCACGTTACGCAAAATCATGAAAATGGTGGGCTCAGTATTCTCATCCCAAAACTCTTGAACAATGAATTTGGGGGAAAAATAGTGTGGCACCTTATCAGTGGACAACACTTATGGTGGAAACAAGTTTTGGAATCCAAATATCTCAGCTCACCGAGGCAAAATCTTCTTGAACAAGATATCCCAAACAGGCCTTGTTCTAGAATCTGGGCATTATGCAAGAAATCCATTCCTTTTATCAGCAGCAAAAATCTCCAAAGTTCCTCAAGGGGGAAGCAATACAAACATTTGGAATGATCGAATTATGGGGCAAGCTCCCCTCAATAACAGCCGAGTACCCATCGAATTCAAAATCACCTTCGGAATCTTGATGTTATCACCTTAGCTCATATTTCCAGGTGGGACAAGCATTCAAATGCCTTGATTGGTTGGGATTTTCCTCTCACCCCCCCTCATCTTGAGGACAATCTGACAAACCTTAAAGTAATGCTTCATGGAGCAGCTCCTTTGTTGAAAGGTAGCGAAGATTGTCTTCGATGGGATCCCTCTGGGTCCTCTTATTCTATCAAAGTAGCTTATTGTCAACTCCTAAAAGAACAGTTCCCATCTCCTCAATGGCCTATCTGGAAGCTCATATGGAATTCTGAAGCCATACCAAAGATAAAAAAAAATTATCTAGACTCTCCTCAAAGGTAAGATCTTAACTTCAGAAAATTAAAAAAAGAAAGGTATTTATGGCCCATCCAGATGTCCCAACTGTCAAAGCGATGAAGAGACTGCATTTAATCTCTTTGTGAGATGTCCTTTGGCTAAGCAGTGCTGAAACGATCTCACTACCTTCTCACATATTGATTTAGACTCCAACAATTTTATTCCAGACTTGATAAAAAATTGGAAAAAAAAAAAATACAATTGGAGAAAAAAGAGCAAGAACATATCTAAAAGGGTCTGGGAAACCCTTCTTTATGTGCTTCTCTAGAATATCTAGTTGGAAATAAATAATATGATTTTCAACAATAAAAAACCATGCCCAAGGAAATTTTGCAACAAGACATGGAGTCTCACCATTGAGACCATTCTCTCAAAAAGCACTGGTAATATCAATTTCAGTGATCTTCAAGTTGAAGAAAGAACCTTTCTAGGGAATGTCTTGGATAGTCCCGGCTATTTCAAATCCCCAGCCATACAAACCCCTCAAAAATAAAACTGGAAGATAAGACTCAAAGAAAAAGAGTTTATCCAATGGCTTGATAGTTGCAAAAGACCAGTCCTCTTCTTTGATGGAGCTTCAAAATTGAATCTGGGCATTGCTGGGGCTGGAGGATTCATAAGGGATGAAAATGTCAGCATGTTGATCTCCTTCGAATTGGGTCTTGGCTCTCTGTCTAATAATAATGCCGAGGCCTACGCTCTTCAAAAAGGTTTCCAACTGATAATGAGATATAATGTGGCAAATGCAATGGTGTTTGGGGACTCTGCTATTGTCATAAGAATGATGTTAAAGGATTCTTAAATAAAAAACATAGCTCTTCACAGGATCATCAGAAGATGTCGCATATTGATCAAAGATATGAAGGATATCTCCTTTCACCACATCCTCAAAGCCAACAATAAGCTTGCGGATAACTTGGCTAACAAAGCCTGCAGTAGACCAACCGGTCAAATGTACAGTCAAGATGACCTAACTCTTTCTCCTCTGCCATGATTATATTCTATCACCATATCCTTTTTGTTGGATTCTCTACAAGAATATCTCTGAACTAAACAGATTCTCTCATCCTAGCAAAATATTCCCTCTCGTGACCTTATCCTCTCGTCCTCCTAGCCTCGATTCCCTCCTCCTCTCAGCTCGCGCTATTTATTTCTCCTTCCTCCTTTCTTTGCCTCATCATATTTTCAACCGCTCCCTTCAGATTTATCTTCTCCCTATTTGGCACTGCGATTTCCTTGCTACCTTCGCTACACGTTTCCTTATCAAAAATCCATCCTCCCTGCCGTCCTCGTTGCCCTCAAACTCGTTACATTATACCCCCTTACCTCTGTCTTCCATTCTCTGCCTACCCCCTGTACGCTTCCTCTGCTTACAAACCTTCAATTTTACATCCCCTGCCCCCTTGCACTTCCTCCCTACACCTATTCCTCTCTTACAACTATTTTGTCTACCCCAGCATCATTCCCAGCCAACATGGCGCGCAACAAAAATTGCTTCCACTGTGCTGATATGCAGGCTTAAATGGAGAAGATCCGAGCACAACAGAGGATCCTAGAAGAAAAACAACAAGTAGATATGGCCCTCCTTCAGCACCGGGCTCAGTCATTTTAGAATCAACTCAATGAGCTCACCAATCGCTGCTCGCACGTGGAAGAATCTCTTCAGATTCTGAAATATATTTTAGACAAACGTTCAGATCCAAGATATAGATCAAACAATGTAAGAAATTCCAGTCTTGAAGAGAACACAGATGCATCAACTGGACGGCCTATCATCATCGATTAGTTCTCATTCCTCCTCTCTTTGTTCTGCATATGTCTTTTAAATTTGTTTTCCTGCTTTCACAGTTCGTTAGAATACATTTGGAATCTGTAATGCAATATAGTTTGAATGGTCGACATAATGGAGGCTCGGCATTTTGTGTTTGCATCCCTCCTTGTTTGTCCTCCACGGCATCAGATTGTAACAAGAAAACCTTTCCTTCCTTTTTCCAAATATAATATAGCAACCGACTTTGTAAAAAAAAAAACACAATATTGTCAAATACCTTTTCCCAATAATTACATTACGTACAACCATGTAAATCCTATGAACCCCTTGTGTTTTTCTTTGCTTTAAAATAAAGTAATATTATGTAACACGTACATATTATTAACATCAGACACTACCTCAAGGTTAAGTATTAACATCAGACACTACCTCGCATGCGCGTCATACACGCACTTTATTCACATAAAGAGGTCGCGACTCGCATATGTGTCATGAACGCGATTTCTTTGAACTAAAGAGTGAAGTCACTTTCAAGTCAACATCAACAACTTGCATTTCTCGAGGCAATCACGAGTATCGTTCCGTCTTGTACGGTTTCTCGATGTTGTCGGTAGAGATTTAAGCAGTGACAAAACATGCAGTAATATGTACATACTTTAAACATCACAACTTAAATAGAAACAAATTTGTTTTACCTTTTTTATTACCGATATGCACATATTTGGTGGTTTGAGCACATATAGGGTTTTTCCAAAAATTTAAAACAGTACATATCTTAAATATTGCAATCTAAATATTTTATTTAGGATAAATTTTGAAAATAAAAATTTATAGAGTCAAGCTACATGTTTTATTTTCTAAATAATTTGTGGTAAAAAAAATTAAATAGAAAAAAAATATGTGAATGTTAAATAATTATACAACTATGAATTGTGTTATAATTTGACATGTTTGAAATTAAATTTAATAATCATTTTAATATTAGGAATTTGACTTCTGTGATCCATAAATTGTATATAAAGTTTTTTTGGTGAAAATCACATGTAAGAAAAATTTTGCGGACGTGTTTCGAACCAGCCAATGTGGTTCATCATCAAGACAAGATGGGAAATCCGATCAAGAAACCTAATTAAATAGAAAAGGAAAGCTCCAACTAGCCATTTTAAAATAACTGCTAGTTTGACTAGAATAAGAAATTAAATTAAATTTCATCATATTATATTATATTTTAATTTTAATTTTTAATTTAAATATAATTTATTATTAATGTTTTTTAGTAAATTTAAGAAACCTAATTAAATAGAAAAGGAAAGCTCCAACTAGCCATTTTAAAATAACTGCTAGTTTGACTAGAATAAGAAATTAAATTATATTTCATCATATTATATTATATTTTAATTTTAATTTTTTATTTAAATATAATTTAATATTAATGTTTTAATTTAAATATAATTTATTATTAATGTTTTTTAATAAATTTAATATTAATATTTTTTAATATAATTTTATATTTTTATTATTTTAATACTTTGAATTATATGTTTTTTTCTTTTTTTTCTTTCTAAATTATACTATATCTATTATATCATACAAAGAAAAAAGTTACAGTTCTCTTCCTCCAGACTTGACACGCCAATTCCAGAGGGAAGTATCAAGTGTTTGAGATCAGAGCTTGGACTGCCCCAACTGCGGAAACCAGTCCACCCGTAGCACAAAGAAAATGCTGCCCAAAAAGGGAAACCAGCATACACAGTAGCAAAAATTAAACTGTATCCGGAGAGTAGAATCTTCCAAATCATGGTATAACTAGATAACGCTACTAAAAAACTAGAAAGACAGAAGTGCATCCTACATATGAAAGTAGAGAGAACCTTCATTCTTCTTGCTAGAGTTGGGGTCTTCTTCCTCAATCCTGCAAACATAGAACTCGTCATCGTCCTCCTTATTCGGCGTGTGGCTTGTGGCTTGAAGCCGTGGCGACACTGGAGTGTCCAGCTTCTTGGAGGAGGCAACTGTCTGACTGGTGTTCTCAGTATTGTCTTTTGCGTCACTATTTGAGTTGCGGCCATCGCTGGAGCCTGTGTTGCTACTGGTGCAGTGGCTACTGCTGGAGGTGCTCTACATAGGGAGAGCCTTCATTTTGCAAGGGATGAAGGCCGGCTCTGACGAAATGGTCGATTTGCACAGACGCTTCTTGATGCGGATGCTAGAAGACACTAGAGGAGGCACAAGGACCTGCAAGGAAAGCTGGGCTAAAAGATTTACAGGGTCGAGCCTGCTCAGCTCCTCCCAGCCCAATGAAAGATTCAATTATCTGCCCATCGCTTGTGTCAGAGGAGGTCTGGAAGGGAGGTCGCGACCTCTTGCTCTTCTGCATCTCATATGGTGACGCCTTGGCATATTTGTCGAAGGGGCAGAATTGCAGGACCAGGAGGGCGCTCCTGATAGCACGCGAGAGGAGCCTCCACCAGAGCACACTGAGGGAAGGCTAAGACCTGGCGGGGCAGGGCCAAAACCCAGAGGCTGATGAGAAGAATGAGAGGCATGCACAAATAATAGGAGGGAGAGCCGAATGGAGGTCGAATGAGCGGGGGTAGCTGGCTTAATAGCCATGGTGACGATATCAAGCGCTGTTAATGCTCTGAAACCAGAGGACGTCGGAATGAAGGTGGCAGAGGGCGAATTTAAGACATTCTCGCTTGGACAATAAAATTTGGGCTGACAACCATGTGCGAGCATGTGGGATGACCAAGTGTCCCGCCACATGGCTCCCATGAAGCCCCTCGTCTTACTGGAGAGCACCCGCATCTAGGTACTTTGAATTATATGCTATATAAATAAATAAATAATAATAATAAATAACTAAATAATAACAATAATAATAATAAATATAAAAATAAATAAATAAATTTATTATTTAATTTACTCAATAGGTAATTTTAGTATTTTAAATCATAATATAATAAGGATGATACTAATAAGAAAAATCATAATCATAATAATCATAATAATAAACCAAAAGGAACAGACAGGGATAAAGAAACTGAGAGCGAGAGGGGAGGGAACGACATGAGGGAGCACATAGGAAGAGGAAAAAAAAGGCAACTAAGAGTGAAGGGCGAGAATCCAACATCTACTGACACTCCACCCATCATCCCTGTTAAGGTTAACTAGCCTCTTTTCAATTTCCAAGGCTTCCCTCAACTTGCGGTGGTGGAAATGGTCAATCCTCGCATTAACCTCAGCATTTTCAATACAAATGTGATTATTTGTCTTTTCAGCATGCTCTCTAAGGCAAAGGACCAAGATCTACTATGTCTAAGGTCAACGATATGTTCATGAATTCTTTGATTAATTGATCGACCAGTTTCACCGATGTAGGGCGTCCCACAAGAGCACGGAATCAAGTAAACACCCTTACTATCCTTAGGGAAAATCGGGTCCTTAACTGATCTAAGCGAACTCTGAATGGTGTGCATGGGGCTTGAAGGTTGAGGAAACATTATGTTTCTTCAAGATCCTAGTGATTTTATCAGTAGTACCTTGGATAAACGGAAGGTGAACTCCAGATAACCGATCACAAGGATCTTTCTTAACCTTAGGACCTTTTTCAGCATTTTGAAAAGCTCTAAGACATTGAACCCTACTATAACCGTTCGCAACAGCTCCTTTGTCAAAGACTCTTCCTCCTTCCTCCTTGGTCCCCTTCTTATTTGAATTACTCAACATGCCTCAAGTTAGATATTTCTCCCTTGTGTAGGAATGAAAATTCCAGCGTTGTGCTAGAATACAATGAAAAGTCTTTTGTTGGAAACCAGCAGTTGAACCTTGGGTATTTTAGTCAAAATTTTTTCCAACAAATGGTTCCATTACCAGGACATGAATACTTTTTTGTGATGTATCTTCCGGATCCATCGCATCGAGTGATTAGTTATACCAACGTTTCAAACCATCTACCAAGGTTCATTATCAAGATAAAATTGTGAGAAAAAAAAATCTCAGACATGAAGAATAAATAGGATAAGGAAAATAAATAAAAGCACTGACAAGTCTCAATAATAATAACATGTATTATTAATAAATTCAAAATTATTGCTAAATTTTTGTAAAATAAGATTTTATAATTTATATAATTGAGTTATGTTAATGTTTTTATTTAAATGTATATCTATTATAATATTTATAAATTATAATGGCAATGATTATAATATATTTAGATTATATTAAGTTTAATAAATTATAATTTCAAATTTATTTCTAAATTTTGTAAAGTTAGGTCTTACAATTTATATAAAAGTGTTGTGTTGATGTGTTTATTTAAATGTAAGTCTTATTATAATATTTATAGATTGTAAGGGCAATGTTTGTAATATATAAATAATAGTATTTTGTTAATTATATGAAGAGGAAGGTTTGTAATTAAAAATTTTATTATATAAATATTTATTAAAAGGAGAAAGTTTTTAAATAATGATAAAAATGAAATCATTAATATGAGAGTTAAACTTGAGAAGGACAAAAATGTAGTTTATTTTAAATGGGATGTGGTATGTTATTAATGGATTAATAGGTTAGAGATTTTTTAATTGTATATAGGTTTAATGAAGGTGGGAAAATAATAATAATGTAAAAGAAGGCCATTTACAATACTTCTTAGGAATGGGAGTGGGTTATCATAGAAGTCAATGTGGGAATCCAATTTTCACTAATGTTCTACCCTTCATTGCGGTTGAGGTTATTAGGATGTTTATTAATTTATATGGCCTCTCTGAATTTCCTGTGAAAATAATGGTCAACCTTGGCAATGATATGAGAGTCTTCAATGCATATGTGATGTTTGGTTTTGTTTGAATGCTCATCTAGGGCAAATGTTTTGGATCGATTGAGTTTTATGTCTGCAGAGTGTTCTTGGATTCTAGTTTTGATGGAGTGTCCAGTTTCCTTGATGTAGGGTTTCCCACATGAGCAAGGGATGAGATAAACCCCTTTTTGGAATTTAAGGTCGAGGGGATCTTTAACCGACTTGAGGTTGCTTCAAATAGTGTTCAAAGGATTGAAAATGGAAAAGATGTTATTTTTCCTTAAAATGTTGGCAGTCCTATCAGTGATACCTTAGATGTAAGGTAAGCTGCCCCTACCAACTGTGTTATCTTTATATATTGTTTTCATGTTATTTCTATTCTTAGGTATGCTAGAGTTACGGAAGGCTTAGATGGCTTGATGGGATCTAGAGGGGATCTAGATCATGGTGACAAAAATGTATTTTATTTTAAATGGGATGTGGTATGTTATTAATGGATTAATAGGTTAGAAATTGTTTAAGTGTATATATGTTTAATGAAGGTGGAAAAATAATAATAATGCAAAAGGAGCTCATTTACAATAAATTTTAGGGATGGGAGTGGGTTATCATAGAGGTCAATGTGGGAATCAAATTTTCATTAATGTTCCACCCTTCATCACAGTTGAGGTTATTGGGATGTTTATTCATTTCTATGCCCTCTCTAAATTTCTTGTGAAAATAATGGTCAACCTTGGCAATGATACTAGACTCTTCAATGCATATGTGATGTTTGGTTTTGTTTGAATTCTCATCTAGGGAAGATGTTTTGGATCGATTTTGTTTTATGTCTGCAGAGTGTTCTTGGATTCTAGTTTTGATGGAGCATCCAATTTCCCTGATGTAGGGTTTCTCACATAAGCAAGGGATGATATAAACCCCTTTTTGGAATTTAGGGTCGAGAGGATCTTTAACCAACTTTAGGTTTCTTCGAATAGTGTTCAAAGGATTGAAAATGGCAAAGATGTTATTTTTCATTAAAATGTTGGCAATCCTATCAGTGATACCTTGGATGTAAGGTAAGCTGGCCCTACCAACCTTGTTATCTTTATTTATTATTTTCATGTTATTTTTGTTCTTCGGTATGCTAGAATTATAGAAGGCTAATCTGGCTTGATGGGATCTAGATCATGGTGTCGAGGATTCTCAAGTGTGACATTCAAGATTAGATGCATGAGAAGCTTGATTTTTTAATTCTACAACAAGCTCAAGTTAGGAAGAAGAGTTTAGAGTGGGTTAAGGAGTAGACATTGTTTGCAAAACCTTACTTACAATCCGTACAAAATTTTATGGTGAAAAATCCTTGAAGAACTGCAAAATTGTTTGCTTAAACTACAGATTAAAGCGAGAGTTGGGAACCATATTAGACTACATCCCTTCCGCTGCCAATAGGAACAGAAGGGGAGAGAGAGGGAAACCTTGCCTTAAGCCTCGTTCAGGATTGAAAAAAGAAGTGGCAGCACCATTGATCAGAATATAAATAGAGGAAGAGGTCACACAGCTCATTACCCATCTAACAAAATCGAATCTAAAAACAAGGTGAGTGAGCAAGAGACGCAAATACATCCAACTTATTCTATCATAGGCTTTTGACAAGTCAATTTTGATAATAGCCCCTTTCTTTCCACTTCTCTTCAAACTGTGAAGAGTTTCTTGGGCTACTCCCACAGCTTCATGAATTTGTCTACCATCCAGGAACCCAAATTGTTCTGGGGAAATATGTCTGGAAAGGAAAGGCTTTATTCTAGAGGCAATGACTTTTGCAATTATTTTATATACACGGGTGCATAGGGAGATGGGACGGAAATCAGCAAAGGAGTCAGGGTGGTCGGTTTTAGGGATCAGGGCTAAGAAGGTAGAGTTGAAAGGTGGGTAGATGGACACCAAGCACCTAGAATCCTCCACAACAGCCACCAGCTCGTCCCCTAGAGCTTCAAAAAAATGTTGGAAAAATTCAACAGTCCAACCATCCGGTCTTGGGCTTTTATCCTTCTACATTCCTTAGAGGGCATCTTCCACTTCTTGTTTCGAGACAGGGGCCATGATAGCCTCATTTCCTTCTTCGTCAATGAAGCTAGGAAATAATTGGTCAACTCTGATAACTTCGGCTATGGAAATTTCAGCAGGAGCTTTGAAAAGGGCTTTGAAGTGACGAGTGCCCAGGGATGCTAGATCCTCAAAATATTTTTCATGTTCACCATTTTCCTTGGGGATTTCCCAGATAGTATTTGCGAGTTTTCATCCTTTTGCAAAATTTTGAAAGAACTTGGTATTCTCATCTCCCGCTTGAAGCCAAATCGCTCTGCTTTTCAAGCACCAACTCTCTTCTTTTCAAGCACCAACTCTCTTCCCTGAGTTGTAAAATACTTCTTCTGGAAGCCTCCAACTCCTTGATTCTTGCCCTGGATTCAACAGAGGCGTAGCCACCCCCTTCAGGATCTTCCAACATCACAAGCTCAGAGCTGACCTTCTTGAGCTCCTCTTCTTCCTTAGCTTTCTTTTGAGCTGCCCAAAGTTTAGACGCTGCTTTCATTTTCTTAATGTTATTCATAAAGAAGGAGCTCCCGGTGGTTTCAGAACTGAAACTATATTTCTCCCAAGTAGCAAGAAACATTTCATTGTATGAGTCATCCTTGATCCAGGAGGAATTAAATTTAAAAGGGATTCCTGGCTTTTTACCGTCACATTTGATTTCCAAAAAGATGGGAAAATGGTCCGAGACACCCCCTTCCCCAACCCAATGCCAATAAATCAAAATTTTTTCCACCCAGGCTTCACACAACAAGAAACGATCTATCTTTTGGCCCACCCAGTCCAGCCCAACTCTTCTGTTCCTCCAAGTGGGGCGCAATTTAAGGAGGGGGATGTCCACCAAACGAGACAGCTAGATGGTTCCTAAAAAAGTCAGTGAGAGGGTCCGCCCTGGCCGACGCTCCCCAAGACTCCGCTTCCCCTAGTGAGAAGTTCAAATCTCCACCAATGATTAAGTTGGGGTGGGAGAGCCAAGAGGATCTGAAGAAAGTGGTCCAGAATCGCTCCCTTTCCACACATGGCCCATCTATGTTCAAAGAAAGAAAAGAGAGATTCAGCTCACTAGAATAGAGCTCCATGGCCAAACAATGCGCAGATCCCCAGGATGAAATGTATCTTAACTTCTTAGAATTAAACCCTGAAACCACTCCCCACGATCTTCCCACAACATCGAGAGCATAAAGGCCCAACCAGGCAGAATTTTGGAGATAGAGCTGATCACTTCGTCCCCTTTCCCCAACGTTTCTTGAAGCAAGATAACATCCGGATTTTGAGATCTCACTAGTTCTTTGAAAGCTAGCTTTTTCGGCTGGCTAGCTAAGCCTCTGCAATTGAAAGATAGGAAGATCATGGTACACCTTCAGGGGGTGGTCGCTTTTCTCTAAGCACCCCAGTAAGAGACATTTGCCTTCCGTCAGCTATATCAACAACAACTTTCAACTGGGCCTTGGAAAGGTTAGATTTTCTTCCTCTCATCTTCCTAGGTCCATGCGCTGTAGGGTCCAAAGCTAGCCCACCCACAACCAGTCCTTTCCCAGCCCTATTAGCCCAAGGTCTAAGGTTGTAGGGGAGGGAGTCAGAAGAAGAAGCCCAAGGGTTGAGGGGCAAAGGATCACAAACAGATTGGGGAGGGGAAGATTTAGGAGGATCGGGAATTGAGAGGATCACACTGTCTAAAGACGACATAGAAATATTTAAAGTCGAGAGATCATTGACGATCTTCTTGGAGGGACCAGGCTCTGCAAACTCAGACATAGAATAACAAAAAGAGGACTGAAAAGAGAGAGGAAGGGAGGTGGACATACCCTCCTGAGACGCCTCAACAAGTTCTGCAACTGGTAGGGGAACCAGGGAGGTTTCCAGTTCCTCATGAGGAGGAGAGAGGGGGGCTGCATCCACTGCCTGATCTTGCACCATGGTCTCCTCAAAGGTAGGGGGTGCCTCCTGCTCATAGGGTCGAGGGGCAGCTTCCTGGGTAGGCTCTTCCGAATCATGGAGTGATAATCTCTCCTTTCTGCACTATTTTTTCTGCCTGCGATGACGACGGTGGCCAAGAGGGCAGTCCTTCGCCAAATGTCCATACTTATGACATCTGTTACAATGAAAAGGGAGGTGCTCATAGTCGAGGGTCTGCAGGAATTCCAGGTCCTTGTGTTGGAGAGTCATAGCATCCGCTAATCCTTCCCTGGGGTTTAGACTAACCAGAATGCGAGCCACACTCCGATCCCTGGTTTGGATATATGAATTGTCTGCTTCCAGAAAAGTGCCCAGCATATTTCCTATGGAAACAAAGACAGAGTCAGTCCAGAACTACAAAGGAAGTCCTAGAAGTTTGGCCCAAACCGGAGACTCCACCATTTTTTCCTTTTGTGCGTCGAACAAAGGAGTCCATCTTCTGAACAGAATAGGCCATTTCCCGAAGAACCAGTTTCTTTCTAGCACCCAGTCGACTTGTTCCTTCTTGTCGAAAGTGATGTTGAACCATCCCCTTGCTAGAACAGAAATCTCCATACGTTGGCTCGGGGTATCTTTCCACACATTTTGGGCCTAGTCAGAGATGTATTCTGCTGAATACTTCCGTCCCCTTACTCTTCCAACCAACATGGTCTCGGATGCTTCCATTGCTTGCTCAATACTTATGTCCACTCCCAACAAGCATTTGGGCATGTCTTTTTTCTTCTTGATGGGTTTAGGTTTTTTGCGTTTTCCTCCCACAACTTTCTTGAAACCCTCCCCTTCTTCAGCGGGATTTGTAATGGGAACATCTGCCCCCTCTGATTCAGGCAAAGCCTACTTGACTTCTTCAGGGGTTCTGGGAGGTTCTCCTACCTTCCTTTGTTCAAGCTAGATGCTGGGCCCCGAGGCGACCTCGTTTCAAAGATACAGACCTTGATTCTCAGAGGCCGAAGACCTCGGGGGTTTATCAGCATCCTCATTCAAGGACACCCTAGATTGACATAGAAGAGGAACTTCCCCACACCGCATAGAATGAAATGACCCACCCTCACTTTGCACAACAGGAGCAAGAACATCTGTCGACATAGGAACCCCAGTCGGCGGAAAGACTTGATCTACCCCAGGGAAGCGCAGCCCCGCCAACACATCTTAAAAGGACCCTCCCAGGGGAGTGTTTCCAACAGGAAGACCAGCCCCAAGGGTTTGACGACCAGGCAGACCTTGAAAACCACAGCAACCAACAATGTCCCCTAAACCCCCAGTAGGAACAAAAGGAGGAGAAGTACCTTGAGGAGAAAACGAAGGGAGGGGCCGAAAAGGAGTTGACGCCGCTCTGATGCCTGCTTTAGGAAATGGAGGACGTCCGCCGGCCGGATCTAGGAGCCCAAGCTTCTGACACCCGCTCCAGGAATTGAGAAGGGTTTCACCGAGAAACCCTGCCCTATTCAAAAAACCCCCCAATGCTTCCTCGGCTACAAAATATTGAGAGACAACTGTATTAGGGAAATAAAGCTCGAGGTTTTTCTCCGAGATCTCGTGCCCCCAGCAAGTAAGAAGGTCCTCAGGAGAAGTTTCAAGCTCCACCGTGTCACTGTCAAAACCCATCGTATCCGCCAACAAACCCTCTTAAAGCGACACCAAGGAAGCGCGAAAAACGCTTAAACACAGAAACCCTAGCTGCTAAACTCCGTCGGGTAAAACAAAAACGGCATAGAGAGGTAAACCCCATACTTTTTGCTGGATAATCAAGCACCGTATGCCTGGCAGCAATCTGAGTGCTTAGAGATAAGTACAGAGAATGGCGTTGGTAGGTGTTGCAGCATAGACATGCGAACTCCTGTCACATCCATCCTAAATGAAGGAAAAAGGAAATCTTACGGATGGGGAACTCACGTTTTTTCTCCGGGAACTCACATTTTTTATCCTCTCCTTTTATGCACTGAAGTATATCAAATATAATGATACAGTTACAATAATGCAAAACACATATTATAAATAAGCATACTTAATTTTTTTGTGCAATTTCGTTTACGATTTGTTTACATATCTTTGTAGAAATTTCATGTCTCATACATCGACAATGAAAAACGATATTTAATCCTCTCATGTGACATGGGAGGATTTGTAAGTACATAAAAAACTTATGTATCTGACACCAAACATATGTCCATTACTTTTTCCAGCACCTCATAACTTCCACCATCATCACCATGAAGTGTACTATAAACTTAACCTTGTTGAAATTAAATTTAACAATCATTCTCATGTAAATTTTTTTAATTAAATTATTGTATTTTTTATATCATAAAATATAAAAATTGATGTGTGATTGATATAAAATTGATGTGATGAAAATCATACTTATATATAATTAATAGGATTTGTATTTATAATATTTATTTTATCTAAATATAAATATGTATAATTTAATTTATTTTAAAATTTAATATATATATATATATATATAACCAGTTATTTAAAATTTATTTCTTTACAATTTTAAAATTAAAAAATATATATAAATATAAATATATACATAAAATATATTTTTATATCCTTATTATTATTATTAGGTATTCTTTGTCCTTTCCATTATTCAATTTTTTTTTCTCTAGATTTCAATCCAATATTCTTTGGCAAGCCTCCACCCTCTTATTGGATCTGATTGAGATCATACGTTACTAGAGAAAACTACTTAGAGGTAAATACCCATTTACGTGGACCATCCATCTTTCCCTTTGCTTGTGCATTAGACTCAATATCTATTCCCCTTACCCAATATCTATAAAAGCTATCTCACCTCTTTTGCGTATGCTCCCTTGAGTATTGTCTTATTGTGTGTGAACAAAATGAAGTGGTTAGGAAAGCAATCCAAAAGAGATTCGTTAGTATTAGCAGAAACATGGCTAGTTATATTTTACGTTGAGGGACTTATTACACAAAGTCTGGAATTGACCTTTATGTCTATGATAGTAATTTAAATGGGAATTATGGGAATTCTTATTATTAGCACAAACATAGTTGGTCATATTTTATGTTGGAGTGATCTATTACACAAAGTGTGGAATTGGAATTGAGTTTTATTACTAGAACATTATAAAAATATTTATGGTCGGAGATAAATATTTTTACATACTTTTATGGTTTGTGTTAGTGGAATTAAGGAAATATAATATTTGGTTGTTGTTATTGGATTGAGCGAAAATATAGTAACATAAATTTATTATGTATAATGAAGAATTTGTATTTGTGGTGAATGTATTTTTACACAAAGGAGATTGTGTACACATTTATTGGTTTGGATTTTGAATGATATTAGCATTTGACATTGAATAATTTCAGAGTAATATGGATATTTATTAATTGTAGAGTGCTATAATAGTCTTTCTTTAAAAGTTTATATTGTTGATTATAATTTAAAAGAGTAGTAAACATAATGTATTTATTTTATGATTGAGGAAAATAAGTATGTCACTATATGTTGTACTCATGAATAATTTTGATAAAGTAGGTATACCTAGTTTTGAACAAGAAGCACTTAACCCATTCATAATCATATTGAATATATTGAATTATGGTTGCTAATTAATAGTGTATTATTAGTTGGTTGTTGTGTGTTGATTATAATGAGAACAAAGGCTTCATTTCCATTATGAAGATTGATTTCCATATTCAATAAAAAGAAATTACAAATAAGTGAAAATTATTTTCACAAAGTATTCATGTTTGTGAAGCAAGTGGCTTGTAAGTCTCTTAGAGGATTTGAATCCTTAACCATGACGTAATTGCCAATTATTTGAACAAAACCTAAACTTATAATAGGTAAAGTGAAAAGAGAATGATTGAAAGAATCATGGGCCATTAATGTTCAACATCAAGAAGATAAAAAACACTTGAATGAGAAGGTCCAAATGTTTGATTGAAGAATAATAGAGATGGAGAAGAGCGGTATGACCTCAATAATACTATTTCCATTTTCTAAAAAGGTGATTTGATGAATGCCAATTATGCTCCTTCTTTTGTGTAATAGAAATAAAGGGAGAATATTAGAGTTTAAATTGTGAAATTGGGAGAGAATGTCATCCATATGGATAGCTATAAAGAGGAAAAGCTCACAAAGATGATAATTCTGTTGAATTTTGTAGCTATGATGGGTCTTCATAATTAATATTTTTGTCCTTGATGCATTTATAATGATAAATATAAAGCACATCCTTCATGTTATTGTCAAAAGATAAAATATATGACATGTTCTTAATGTTAGGTTTAAAATAGAAAAGTTATGAATTTTAAATTTGATTTTTGGCTCCAAAGGTGATCTAGTCTACCCTCTTATGAGAAAAGCAGGTCGAACTTCTAGAGGCACCCATTCGACCTCTCAAGACATTATATATGAACACCATTTTGTCCTCGTCCATGGGCAAGTAACTCAACTTGTCAGAGGCAAGACAAAAGGTCAGTATGAGGGAAGTGAATAGGTCAACATGAGGCAAGTGAAGAAGTTAAGTATGTGGAAAATGAAGAAGTCAATGAGGCAAGTGAAGAAGCCAAGTATGTGGCAAATGAAGAAGTCAAATTTGAGGCAAGTGAAGAAGTCAAGTATGTGGCAACTGAAGAAGCCAAATTTGAGGCAAGTGAAGAAGACGAATATGAGGCAGATAAGGGATGAATTGGTGGAAAATTTTATGGGCTTATCTAGAGCATAATTGAGTTTTTCTTGAGAGAAGAAGAGGGACGAAATTCAACCCTTCCAAAGAAGACTAGGTTGAGTTGATTGGGAATCTTGGTGACTTGATCTAAGGGTAGTTGACTAGGTTTGACCTAGCTATAGTATTGGTCAGTTTGACCTTGTATATGATTAGATGTATCTTTGTTGAACTTGATGATTTCTCTAAGGAAAAGGTTTTTGGGTTTTTTCCCCATGTGGGCTTTCCCAAGGTAAAAATATTTTGTTCTTTTTTGGTTATCTCTCTATGATCCTATTGGAATTTCGTTTCTACTATGATATCCTATGGGTGATTGCTTTATGATGAATAAGAATGCAAGAAAAACAGTAATTTAAGAAAAAATATAAGAAATAATTATCAGTTTAGAGGATACTTGAAAAATCAACAAATTCAACTACACTAGGAGTTGCTAAAGAAAGAAGAAGAATTTGTCAAAGCTACAAGTAGTTATCTAGAAGACCAATTGATCTTACTAAAAAGCTGACAATCTACACTTCCTCATGTAGAATTGTTGCATCATGGCATAGCTATCAAGATACCACTAAATTAAAACATACCAAAATCAAATTGACCATCATTAGTTCTCCAAATAAACCATCTCCAAGTCTATCCAAATAAACCATATCCAAGTCTAAGTCTAAAAATGTGAAAAACTTGCACACTAAATATGGGAATGAATTCTGATTACAGAGTTTGTATGTGAACGTTACTCATACATTAAAAGTTAATGCATAGACTTTTGTAATGGAAGAACAAGTGAGCCAATAATCAAATCCAAATCCATAGTTGCAATCATAGCTAATAGCTAGAGCTTTGCGCTGGAGATAGACCATATTAAAAACAATAATTACATTTGAAGCCATCTTTCAAAAAACCAAAAAAAGTCACATATATTCATGGAAACCAAAAAGCATTTCAATGAAAAGCTGTGATCCAAAATGAATTTACCCACAAGACAAGACAGTGACGATGGTTGTAAGACTTGGTACGCTTATTGGGATTGGCTCTCACAATTCAAATTTTGAGTCCTTATCCTCCACGGCTCAGGTCGGCCGGTTCCAGCTACCCAATTGCATTTCAATTTTGCCACTGCAACCCCTTTTTACCGACTCGTGTTTTAGTTTCACTTCAGATTTACATTTGTTGCCTTTTTGTCGGGAATATCTGGTTTCTCTTTTGTACAAGTGCCATAGTTTTAGCGAGTATATTTGTTGTGAGGATAGAACAATGTGTGTTTATAGTCGTTGTGCATTAACTCCAGCATAACACACTAGATAATTGTTGCCCATTTTCAAAGTTGCCATGATTTTTTTATTATGATATATTAATTAAAAAAATATAGTATTTAATTTTTTTATTTATATTTTTATAAATTAATAATTATATTAAAAAGTGTTTTATAAATGAGATATTTTATATGAAAAAAAAACATCAAAATAAATAATAAATAAAATATTTCAATTTTCACATTTATTTTATATAAAAATATAGAGTCATATGGAGTTGAACAATGTCATAGTAATTTAAATTACTTTTTTTCACTTATTTTCATTTCTATTGTATTCCATTGTTAATATGAAGTTGACATATAACCTTAAAAAAATATTAATAAATGAAGATTTGCAACTCTTTTAATGTTTAATATGGAATTGACATGTAACATTTAAAATAATATTAATAACAAAAACAAAAAGAGATAGAGGACAAAAATTATATTCTATGGTTATATATTTTCCACTTCCTAATATGAGAGCATATGTATTAATATTTTAGTGTGCAAAATGTGAATCATAAATAATTTTTTTAATGCCATAGGTATATAATGTGAATCATAAATAAAATATTTTAATGTCACCTATCTATATATTATATAAATAAGTGAAAATAAAGAAACTGTATATTTAAAACATGTTATTAGTGTGTTGTTCAAAATCAACATAAATTTATCTTAATTCAGAATCTATCAAGAGTCAAGAGGAACTAAATCTTTCTGGGTGAAAATCATTTCTCAAAGTTTGTAGTCTAAAAAAATGCATATTGAGAGGTTTAATCCCTCTCAATACTTCATAAATATAAAATTAAGATGAATTAGATTTAATAATAATAATAATAATATTTTAAAAACTATAATTTCAATATAAACACATAAAAGAGAATAATACAAAATATCTTTAAAAAAATACTATTAATATTTTAAGGATTGATATATCTAGTCAAAAACCATTTAAACAACAAAATTAAAAATCTAAGTTCAACAAATTTCATCTGATGTTAACCAAAAAGTAATATGTTTAGACAACCCCAAATTTTATTACATACAAAACTCAATGCTTATTAAAAGGTTTTAGTCATTATTCTTACACATTATTCATAAATAAACCTATAAGCATTTAATAATTGTAATTAATAATATTAGATTAAATTAAATATATTAGATTAAATTAAATTTAAGGTTTTTTTTTTTTTTTCATTATTCTTACATATCATTCATTAATAAACATGTAAGCATTTAGCTCATAAAAGTTTATTAAAACGATGTTCCAAACCACCAAAAAGAAAAAAAGAAGACACATTTGTTCATAATGGGAATATCTCTCAAAATTCAAATTATGAGTCCTTATCTTCCATGACTCAGGTCGGTGGGTCGGTCGCAGTTAACCAATTGCATTTCAATTTGTAGTGCAACCCCTTTTTACCCCCTCACGCCCCTTCTCTATGAGGGACGGAGGAATGATCTCGGTAGACGATTGAAAACGCACTTTTCATTAAATCTCAAGTCAGTAACTTCGCTTAGGTTTACTTCACCTTTTTTGAAATCTAATCATGGGTGGCATTTTCTAGCATCCATTTAATATATATATATATATATACGATTACATTTGAAATAATTAATATCATTATTTTCAAATATTATTTTATTATTAAAATTTTTGAAGTATTTGTATAGATTAAGTAGTTATTAGTCACTGTTCTTACAGATCATTCATGTAAGCATTTCACTAATGAAACATTGCAGTTAATATACTTCACAATTGAATTAAATTAGAGTTTATTTAAGATTATAAATTAATATTAGATTAATTTACTGGTTAGTTGTATTGTGAATATTATTGGATAATTATGTTAATTTGTCAATTTTCAATTTTTTTTATTTAAAAAAGAAGTGTGTGTTAATGTGTTATTTTGAATTTAATTTATATGAATTAATAAATAAATATTATAATTGTTATTTTATATTTATATTATTTTTTTAAATAAAATAAAATTTGATTTAAAAACTAAAATGCCCATTATTTTTATAATTTTAAAATTTTAAAATTAATTGATATTATTTAATGATCCATAGCAATGTTGTCAAATACATTCACATGATTTTTTTTCATTTTAGCTCGCTCTGCAGGAGCTGCGACCGTGACTTAGCAGACGCCGACGTAGGCGCGCTCCTCTTCTCTACTACTCCTCGTTCTAGGGTGCATGGCCCCTCTGGAGACCATCCCAGAGGTGGCCTCTCTATCTGATCATGCCCAAGCTTTCTTGGTATTGATCAATTCCTTAAATCCTCCTCACCCAAGACCAGCAATCTCAAAGTTTGTCAAGAAACTTAAAGGCATTTAGGAAGTCGCTCTTCCTCCGACTATCCCGCATATGGCTGCTCTCTCTCTTGCTGAGAAAGGTCTTATTGGACAGCTCACTAGCATGTGGCCCTACTCGAAGATAGTCCAAAGATGGATCGAGTGCAATTGGGTGGACAAGATTAGTGGAAAATTTTCAATCAGATTTTGTGGCAGAGGCTACTTCACATTCCATTTTGAATCAAAAGAAGACAAGGATTTGATATTTTGGAATGAGACATATTTCATGGACACCAAAGAGCTCTACCTCAACAAATGGACTCCATACTTTGATCCTGAACTTGACGTGCCCAATGTTGTTTCAGTTTGGGTCTGTCTCCCCCATCTCCCCTTGCACTGTTGGGGCGACGATTCTGCTTGAGCTATCGGGAACGCAGTAGGAAAAATCATTAATCGAAGTGAGCCGAAGGACAACATGCAAGATTGCACCAGGATCTGTGTTGAAGTGGATCTAGGAAAAGGACTTCCTGAGGTGATTAAGCTTAAGGTAAACAATTGGACCCACATACAACCACTAGACTATGAACAAATTCCATTCAAGTGCAAGGTATGCCATGAATACGGTCATTTTGCTAATAGATGTTCCAAAGTCATTGATATTGAAAATCTCGATCCAGAAATCCAATGGGAAACTATAAAATAAAAAATAAAAAAAATAAAAAAAAATTAAAAAAAATACTGCTATGAACCCTAGAAACACTGGTAATCCTTCAGCGTAATCCTCCCAATCTGCTAAATACTACTCCGAACCCTAGAAACACTGGTAATCCTTCAGCGTAATCCTCCCAATCTGCCCCTCCCCCCAAAGAATCCTTGTCCAACCCCTCGCCTTCCCCTCAACAACCCTCTGACCCTCCCCTTAATCCTCCCTCCATCCCCTCCCTTGCCTCCATCAATCCCTTCTCTTCCCTTGCCCTCTCTGAAGACGACCCTCCTCAACACCCCATCCCCTCCCATCTTCTTGCTTCATCTCCCCAGTTCTCCCCTTCCAAATCTTTCCCTCCCACCTCTTCCTCAAAACCTTCTTATGCCCGGATCCCAAGAAATGCAACAAAAGAACACGGGGTCACCTTGGAAATTCTTAAAAAAATTGGCCCCAGAAGGAAGTCTTTCAAACACCATAGAGATAAAGCAACCCAAAAAGACATAGCCCTAGGAATTCAGCACCCTATAGAATCCTTTATTCTAGGGAAAAATAACAAAGAAGCAAGTCAGAACGAACAAAGAGGGAAAACAGATCCTCAACCTGCATTCCTGAAATGATGAAATCCCTCTCTTGGAATTGCAAGGATTTAGGGCACCGCTCAAAAATCTCAGCTCTAAGAGACCTTATGAATCAAGAAAATGCTAACATTATTCTCCTTCAAGAAACTAAGAAAGGAGATCATGATATGGAAAGCATTATAAATAGAATGAAGAACTATGTGGGCACTCACATGGAATCCAGGGGTGCCTTAGGAGGAATAGCCACCATTTGGAATCAAAATGCTTGGGAGAAAAATGGAGCTGCTAAAACTCAAAACTAGATCAAAGTAATCCTTCAGAGCACTAAATACAACATTGAGATCATCGTATATAATATATATGGGCCTAATCATTACAAGGACAAAGAAGCTTGTTGGAGCACACCGAAAACAAATATAGACAATGAGGACAACAAAAATATCATCATTGGCAGGGATCTTAACTTGATATTGCATGGCAATGAAAAAAGAGGTGGATGCTTCAATTCGGATCCATCTAGAGACTAACTTCAAACCATCATCCAAGATCACGATTTGGTTGAAGTCATCCCAAAAAATCGTAAATCCACCTGGAGTAATTGCAGAATTGGAGTGGGAAACATAATGGAACAACTTGATCATTTTATTATGGTTGTTCCTCTTATTTCTTCCTGCTCTGTTTCCTCTTCTTGTATCCCTTCCTCCTCAGCCTCTGACCATTACTCAGTCACTCTCTCTCTCGGTGATCAGTCCTCCCTCGGCCCTCTCCCTTTTAAATACAACCCCCTCTGAAGTGAAAACCCTAAAGCTAGACAGATTGTGTATCATACTTGGCTGTACCAGATAGAGGGCTACCCTTCACACATTTGGGAATCAAAATTGAAGAATGTTCGAATATCTCTTAAATATTGGGCCAAACTTCACTACAAGGAACCTGACAAAGCCAGAACAAAAATCAAAGCAAAGTTGGAAGCAATTCATAATGAAATTGATATACATGGAGTGAATCAAGAAAATTTACATCAGGAGAAAGATCTTTATTGGAATTTGTATAAAGTCAATAGGAAAGAAGAGGAGAAGTGGAGGATAAAATCTAGAAACCTTTGGCTCCAGGCTGGTGATTGATCTGAAATTGTGAGAACAAAGTATTTCTTATACAGAGATTGAGAGTAGGGGGCTTTTATTGGTTATTTCACCTTTACTAGAAAGGATGAAACCAGAAGCTTCTGGCCCACAAACTAGCTCTGCCTAAAGAAATAAAATGTAAACACTGAAATAGATCCGATCAATGAAAGTATTTGTTTAGGTGCAAAGTATTCATTAATCAAAATTTTATGTGTGAATAAGCAAGTTCAAGTATTCTGCAAAGGAAGTAATGTGGTTTGAAGTGAAACTAAGGAGTTGTGTTCACTGTATAAGTCTGATTGGGAAAAGTGTACTTATGAAAAGTTATTGTTTAATGAAGCAAAATCTGAAATATAACAGCAAAAATGCACAGCATATCAGTAAGCATTTGTTTAAGCAGTTCACCCCTCTCTTGGGCTACCTCTGCTAGGTCCAAAAGCCTCTAATTAGGCTTTTCCATTTTTCATTAATGCTCAAATTAAGAATTACACTGTGTAGAAAGCCTCAAAAGGAAAAATTCGCTGCATATTCAGAAACAGAAGACTGAAATTAGTATAAATCAACTATTCATTCACCTCCAATGGATGAGTATAGTCCAACACAACTGATCTTTCATTAGGCCCTGGTGGCTCCACAACCAAAATCACTGGTAAAATCATTGATAGAGCACCCTGATGGCTCTGCAACCTGTCCCAACAGCTCCAGAATGCTTCAATACCCCAAAATAAATAAAAAATTTGTCCCAAATGGACTTTCCTAGCCACAGTTATGGCTAACTGAAGTTTGCCCATTGTCACCTAGAAAAACTCCAGCTAAGTCTGGCTAACTGCCAGATAGTGCCGACAAAATTGGAGTCTGGTGCTAAATTTATGGAACCGCTGAATTCACCGCCAGTTCGTTGAGGGCTGAACGAATAGGCCACGTGACCACACCCTCCGGAATACGTTGACAAACTTTGAGTTTTAATCGGCATATAATAAAGTTTGAACTATATAATAGAAAATGAGGCCGAAAGTCACGTGACCACGTCCCACGGTTTCGGGCCCGCCCAAACATCAACAACGTTTAAATAAAATTTTGAACGCAATGTTTTTAAAAACCATTACCGTGGCCCAACGGTCGGGCCTTGGTCGGGCCTCTCCGTTTGTGTCCGCCCGACCCGGTTTCAAATCCTGCCCGCATCACAAAAATTTTAAACGCCATTTCAATTGCATCTTGGGGCCACGTGGTGGCCTCCGGGCTGGCCACGTGGTGCCCTTTGATTGGCCACCTACAGAATATTCTGCAGAATATTCTTTTTTTAATAAAAATATTTTTTATAAAGTCAAATTTGGCCATTTTTACACTGAAATTGGAAAACTTCAAAGCTGAATATCTTCCTCATACGACGTCAGTTTTTAGTGTCGTTCATGTCTACAAGATCGTTTTTCCGAGCTCTTTCCAGTCAATCTAGTTCGGACCAATTATGAGCAACTTCATTTTTGAGCATTTTTCTACAAGAGACTTGATCTCCTAATCACACCTCCATAATGGGAAGCTTTTGGACCCCAAAAGCTCTCTAATTACTGAAACTGATGATGTGGAGACTGATTCTCCACTCTTCCACCTTTTAATAACTGAAATCTACCCGATTTCATCAAATGAAGCTTTTGAGAAAATGATAATCTGTCTCTGGAATCAATTGATCGACCATTGCTAAGATTGATGGAGTCATGATGCAAATGATTAAAATTTGCAGAACAGCAATTATAATTTGTAGAAAACAAACTTTTTCTACACTTCAAACTTCCTAGAAGACTTAAAATAACTTTCACCTTGCAAATTTTTCCCATGGCGAATTCTACCATTCTGAAACCAACTTTTTCCCATGCTGAATTGTGTGTGCTTCTTGCTTGCACTACTTTTCTTTGACACTTCATTCACTGCATTGGCTGACCAAAAAGGTAATTTGCGTAACATAACATCATATTCTTTCAAAGACAAACTGTTATTAAACTGAGACAAATTATTAGCAACATCATAAAAAGGCGAATGCTCAAAATTTGGTCGTTTCAACATCAACAAAATTAGACTTTGACTTGCATTAACCAGTCTTTTTAATTGACTTTCATGGAGTAAAGAAGATTCCAGCTTCTTCTTGTGTGCTCTCGCAATGTACTCTTTACCATATTTGAACAAGTGATACTTGTTTTCATGGCGATGAAAGATAGCCTTCTTGTCAAATAAGTAAGGACTTCCCAAAACAATCCCTGAGATATCAAGCAGCACCACATCAAGTTCCACTGTGTCAATAAAGTGTGCAGTTATTGCAAAGAGCAATATGCACTTTCTTGAGACTTGCAAATTGGAATCCTTGCATATCCATCCAAGTGGATAAGGCTTCGGATGTGGAATGGTCTCAAGTTTAAGCTGCTTGACCAAGTATTCGGATATGAGATTTGCTTGTGACCCACTGTCAAATAGTGTGTCAATTTTGGTATGTTTTGAAATTACCCTCACATGGAAAAGCTCTATCCTCCTCTTTTCTTCATGAGTATCTTTGTGACAATTCAAAGAGCTAGAACTGGGAGTTGTGTCTTGCACCACTTCTTTCCCCTTAATGTTCTTTAAAACCATGGCTATGCTTTTTGTCTCATCTCCTAAGTCTGACCCTAAGTCTTGCTCAACTGTTGCTACAGTTTTCTCCTTTTCTTTGGTCTTGTTTTTGTTCTCGTATTTTTCTGGTTCTAGTTCAGGATGAAGCTTCCAACAATGATCTTCATCATGACTTGTCTTCGAACAGTTCTTGCAAAAGAACTTTCCTTTTTCTTTTCTTGAATTTGAAACTCTCTTCTTTCCTTTGTTTTTGAAATTACTATCCTCATCAAAAGTATTCTTTCCTCTAGCTTCTAAATGTGTAGCCTGCACACAGACTTCATCTAAGCTGGTAGGATTAAACATTAGAATAGTATGTTGAAGGTAATTATGCAAACCTCCTATGTATTTCAACAAGGTGTCTTGACTTTGTAAGTCTACTCCAAGTAGAAGTGCTCTCCTTCTAAACTCTTGGGTATAATCTTGGACATTTTGACCCTTAAGTTGCCTAAAATTTTTCCAATTCATGATTGCTTTCTGAATATGAGCAAGTGGATAAAATTGTTTCTTAATAGCAGTAATAAACTCATTCCAAGTTAGAGTTATCTTACCATGCTTTTTAATTTCCTCCCTGGTCTTGGCTTCCCACTAAACCAAAGCTGCTCCATCCATTCTCAAATAGGCTAATTGGATTTTTGTGTCATCATCATGCAAATTCTGAATTCTTAGATAGACTTCCAGCTGTCTAATCCAGTTATCCAATTTCTCTGCATTCACATCACCATTAAACATCGGCAACTCAAACTTCACATCAAGATTTAACAAAGGATTTTTAAGAGATGTTTTTGTTTTGTGTGACTGATTAACAGAAGTAGAAGAGGATGATGTGGAGGAAGAGGATGACGATGGAGATGAAGGATCACCATTTCCTCCATTCCCTTTCTTAGACTCATCTTTGTCTTTCTTCCCTCCTGAAGAATCTCCTTCTTCTCTTTG
This sequence comes from Pinus albicaulis, assembly GCA_034641835.2. Classification (NCBI taxonomy): domain Eukaryota; kingdom Viridiplantae; phylum Streptophyta; class Pinopsida; order Pinales; family Pinaceae; genus Pinus; species Pinus albicaulis. The sequence continues at coordinate 1,511,526,322 of CM076570.1, read as the reverse complement.
GTTCCTAGACCCTTCTCCAGCAATCCTATCATTTCTCTCCTGGTATAGGATCCTAACCATCTCAGTAATGTCCAAGAAAGCTTTTCTAAAGACTCTTTCTTCTTCCTTGGGATCCATTTCCTCATGTACTTCTCCTTCTCTGGAAGACATGTTTGTGGCTGATTCTAAGGCTAATGAGGATGAAATGGAAGGTGGAGATAATGGCACTCTAGCCCTCCTTGGTTGAGGATTAACTTTTTCTCTAACCAATTGACCTTCCCCTCTTTTCAATTTCAGCCTAGTAAGCATCAAATTTTGCAGAATAACACAATATTCTTGCACAAATTTCACAAACTATTAAGCAAAACCTAGAGCTCTAATACCAATCTGATCTGAAATTGTGAGAACAAAGTATTTCTTATACAGAGATTGACAGTAGGGGTCTTTTACTGGTTATTTCACCTTTACTATAAAGGATGAAACCAGAAGCTTCTGGCCCACAAACTGGATCTGCATAAAGAAATAAAATGTAAACACTGAAATAGATCCGATCAATGAAAGTATTTGTTTATGTGCAAAGTATTCATTAATCAAAATTTTATGTGTGAATAAGCAAGTTCAAGTATTCTGCAAAGGAAGTAATGTGGTTTGAAGTGAAACTAAGGAGTTGTGTTCACTGTATAAGTCTGATTGGGAAAAGTTTACTTATGAAAAGTTACTATTTAATGAAGCAAAATCTGAAATATAACATAAAAAATGCACAACATATTAGTAAGCATTTGTTTAAGCAGTTCACCCCTCTCTTGGGCTACCTCTGCTGGGTCCAAAAGCCTCTAATTAGGCTTTTCCATTTTTCATTAATGCTCAAATTAAGAATTACACTGTGTAGAAAGCCTCAAAAGGAAAAATTAGCTGCATATTCAGAAATAGAAGACTGAAATCAGTATAAATCGACTATTCATTCACCTCCAATGGATGAGTATAGTCCAACACAACTGATCTTTCATTAGGCCCTGGTGGCTCCACAACCAAAATCGCTGGTAAAATCACTGATAGAGCACCCTGATGGCTCTGAAACCTGTCCCAATAGCTCCCGAAAGCTTCAATACCCCAAAAAAAAAAAAAAAAATCGTCCCAAATGGACTTTCCTAGCCAAAGTTATGGCTAATTGAAGTTTGCCCAGTGTCACCTAGAAAAACTCCAGCCAAGTCTGGCTAACTGCCAGATAGCGCCGACAAAATTGGAGTCCGGTGCTAAATTTGGGGAACCGCCGAATTCACCGCCAGTTCGTTGAGGGCTGAACGAATAGGGCCACGTGACCGCACCCTCCGGAATACGTTGACAAACTTTGAGTTTTAATCGGCATATAATAAATTTTGAACTATATAATAGAAAATGGGGCCGAAATTCACGTGACCACGTCCCACGGTTTCGGGCACGCCCAAACATCAAAAACGTTTAAATAAAATTTCGAACGCAATGTTTTTAAAAACCATTGCCGTGGCCCAATGGTCGGGCCTCTCTGTTTGTGTCCGCCCGAACTGGTTTCAAATCCTGCCCGCATCACAAAAATTTTAAATGCCATTTCAATTAGATCTTGGGGCCATGTGGCGCCCTTTGATTGGCCACCTACGAAATATTCCATAGAATATTATATGGAATATTCCACGAAATATTCCCAGAATATTCTGTGGAATATTCTTTTTTTAATAAAAATATTTTTTATAAAGTCAAATTTGGTCATTTTTAAAATGAAATTGGAAAAATTCAAAGCTGAATATCTTCCTCATACGACATTTTTTTTAGTGCCATTCGCATCTACAGGATCGTTTTTCCTAACTCTTTCCAGTCGATCTAGTTCGGACCAATTCTGAGCAACTTAATTTTTTAGCATTTTTCTACAAGAGACTTGATCTCCTGATCACACCTCCCAAATGGGAAGCTTTTGGACCCCAAAATCTCTCTGATTACTGAAACTGATGATGTGGAGACTGTTTCTCCACTCTTCCACCTTTGAATAACTGAAATCTACCCGATTTCATCAAATGAAGCTTTTGAGAAAATGATAATCTGTCTCTGGAATCAACTAATCGACCATTGCTAAGATTGACGGAGTCATGATGCAAATGATTAAAATTTGCAGAACAGAAATTATATTTTGCAGAAAAAAAAAATTTCTACACTGATCAAACTTCCCAGAAGACTTAAAATAACTTTCACCTTGCAAACTGTTCCCATGGCGAATTCTACCATTCTGAAACCAACTTTTTCCCATGCTGAATTATGTGTCCTTCTTGCTTGCACTGCTTTGCTTTGACACTTCATTCACTGCATTGGCTGACCAAAAAGGTAATTTGTACAACATAACATCATCTTCTTTCAAAGACAAACTGTTATTAAACTAAGACAAACTATTAGCAACATCATAAAAAGGCGAATGCTCAAAATCTGGTCGTTTCAACATCAACAAAGTTAGACTTTGACTTGCATTAACCAATCTTTTTAATTGACTTTCATGGAGTAAATAAGATTCCAGATTCTTCTTGTGTGCTCTCACAATGTGCTCTTTACCATCTTTGAACAAGTGATACTTGTTTTCATGGCGATGAAAGATAGCCTTCCTGTCAAATAAGTAAGGACTTCCCAAAAAAATACTTGAGATATCAAGCAGCACCACATCAAGTTCCACTATGTCAATAAAGTGTGCAGTTATTGCAAAGCGCAATATGCACTTTCTTGAGACTTGCAAATTGGCATCCTTGCATATCCATCCAAGTGGATAAGGCTTCGGATGTGGAATGGTCTCAAGTTTAAGCTGCTTGACCAAGTCTTCAGATATAAGATCCGCTTGTGACCCACTATCAAATAGTGTGTCAATTTTGGTATGTTTTGAAATTACCCTCACATGGAAGAGCTCTATCCTCGTCTTTTCTTCATGAGTATCTTTGTGAAAATTCAAAGAGCTAGAACTGGGAGTTGTGTCTTGCACCACTTCTTTCCCCTTAATGTTCTTTAAAACCATGGCTATGCTTTTTGTCTCATCTCCTGAGTCTGACCCTAAGTCTTGCTCAACTGTTGCTACAATTTTCTCCTTTTCTTTGGTCTTGTTTTTGTTCTCGTATTTTTCTGGTTTCAGTTCAGGATGAAGCTTCCAACAACGATCTTCATCATGACTTGTCTTCGAATAGTTCTTGCAAAAGAACTTTCCTTTTTCTTTTCTTGAATTTGCAACTCTCTTCTTTCCTTTGTTTTTGAAATTACTATCCTCATCAAAAGTATTCTTTCCTCTAGCTTCTAAATGTGTAGCCTGCACACAGACTTCATCTAAGCTAGTAGGATTGAACATTAGAATAGTATGTTGAAGGTAATTGTGCAAACCTCCTATGTATTTCAACAAGGTGTCTTGACTTTGTAAGTCTCCTCCAAGTAGAAGTGCTCTCCTTCTAAACTCTTGGGTATAATCTTGCACATTTTGACCCTTAAGTTGCCTAAAATTTTTCCAATTCATGATTGCTTTCTGAATATGAGCAAGAGGATAAAATTGTTTCTTAATAGCTGTAATAAACTCATTCCATGTTAGAGTTATCTTACCATGCTTTTTAATTTCCTCCCTGGTCTTGGCTTCCCACCAAACCAAAGCTGCTCCATCCATTCTCAAAGAGGCTAATTGGATTTTTCTGTCATCATCATGCAAATTCTGAATTCTTAGATAGAATTCCAGCTGTCTAATCCAGTTATCCAATTTCTCCACATTCACATCACCATTAAACATCGACAACTCAAACTTCACATCAAGATTTAACAAAGGATTTTTAAAAGATGTTTTTGTTTTGTGTGACTGATTAACAGAAGTAGAAGAGGATGATGTGGAGGAAGAGGATGACGATGGAGATGGTGGATCACCATTTCCTCCATTCCCTTTCTTATACACATCTTTGTCTTTCTTCCCTCCTGAAGAATCTCCTTCTTCTTTTTGGTTTCTAGACCCTTCTCCAGCAATCCTATCATTTCTCTCCTGGTATAGGATCCTAACCATCTCAGTCATGTCTAAGAAAGTTTTTCTAAAGACTCTTTCTTCTTCCTTGGGATCCATTTCCTCATGTACTTCTCCTTCTCTGGAAGACATGTTTGTGGCTGATTCTAAGGCTAATGAGGATGAAATGGAAGGTGGATATAATGGCACTCTAGCCCTCCTTGGTTGAGGATTAACTTATTCTCTAACCAATTGACCTTCCCCTCTTTTCAATTTCAGCCTATTAAGCATCAAATTTTGCAGAATAACACAATCTTCTTGCACAAATTTCACAAACTCTTAAGCAAAACCTAGAGCTCTAATACCAATCTGATCTGAAATTGTGAGAACAAAGTATTTCTTATACAGAGATTGACAGTAGGGGGCTTTTACTGGTTATTTCACCTTTACTAGAAAGGATGAAACTAGAAGCTTCTGGCCCACAAACTGGCTCTGCCTAAAGAAATAAAATGTAAACACTGAAATATATCCGATCAATGAAAGTATTTGTTTATGTGCAAAGTATTCATTAATCAAAATTTTATGTGTGAATAAGCAAGTTCAAGTATTCTGCAAAGGAAGTAATGTGGTTTGAAGTGAAACTAAGGAGTTGTGTTCACTGTATAAGTCTGATTGGGAAATGTGTACTTATGAAAAGTTACTGTTTAATGAAGCAAAATCTGAAATATAACAGCAAAAATGCACAGCATATCAGTAAGCATTTGTTTAAGCAGTTCACCCCTCTCTTGGGCTATCTCTGTTGGGTCCAAAAGCCTCTAATTAGGCTTTTCCCTTTTTCATTAATGCTCAAATTAAGAATTACACTGTGTAGAAAGCCTCAAAAGGAAAAATTAGCTGCATATTCAGAAACAAAAGACTGAAATCAGTATAAATCGACTATTCATTCACCTCCAATGGATGAGTATAGTCCAACACAGCTGATCTTTCATTAGGCCCTGGTGGCTCCACAACCAAAATCACTGGTAAAATCACTGATAGAGCACCCTGATGGCTCTGCAACCTGTCCCAATAGCTCCAGAAAGCTTCAATACCGCAAAATAAAAAAAACTTTCGTCCCAAATGGACTTTCCTAGCCAAAGTTATGGCTAACTGAAGTTTGCCCAATGTCACCTAGAAAAACTCCAGCTAAGTCTGGCTAACTGCCAGATAGCGCCGACAAAATTGGAGTCCGGTGCCAAATTTGGGGAACCACCGAATTCACCGCTAGTTCGTTGAGGTCTGAACGAATAGGGCCACGTGACCACACCCTCCGGAATACGCTGACAAACTTTGAGTTTTAATTGGAATATAATAAAGTTTGAACTATATAATAGAAAATGGGGCCGAAAGTCACGTGATCACGTCCCACGGTTTCGGGCCCGCCCAAACATCAACAACGTTTAAATAAAATTTCGAACACAAATTTTTTAAAAAGCATTGCCGTGGCCCAATGGTCGGGCCTCTCCGTTTGTGTCTGCCGACCCGGTTTCAAATCCTGCCCGCATCACAAAAATTTTAAATGCCATTTCAATTGGATCTTGGGGCCATGTGGCGCCCTTTGATTGGCCACTTGTGGAATATTCCATAGAATATTATGTGGAATATTCCACGAAATATTCCCAAAATATTCTGTGGAATATTCTTTTTTTAATAAAAATATTTTTTATAAAGTCAAATTTGGTCATTTTTAAACTGAAATATGCAAACTTCAAAGTTGAATATCTTCCTCATACGGCATCGGTTTTTAGTGTCGTTCGCGTCTACAGGATCTTTTTTCTGAGCTCTTTCCAGTCGATCTAGTTTGGACAAATTCTGAGCAACTTAATTTTTGAGCATTTTTCTACAAGAGACTTGATCTCCTGATCACACCTCCCAAATGGGAAGCTTTTGGACCCCAAAATCTCTCTGATTACTGAAAATGATGATGTGGAGACTGATTCTCCACTCTTCCACCTTTGAATAACTGAAATCTACCCGATTTCATCAAATGAAGCTTTTGAGAAAATGATAATCTGTCTCTGGAATCAACTGATCGACCATTGCTAAGATTGACGGAGTCATGATGCAAATGATTACAATTTGCAGAATAGAAATTATAATTTGCAGAAAAAAAAAAACTTTTTCTACACTGATCGAACTTCCCAGAAGACTTAAAATAACTTTCACCTTGCAAACTGTTCCCATGGCGAATTCTACCATTTTGAAACCAACTTTTTCCCATGCTGAATTGTGTGTCCTTCTTGCTTGCACTACTTTGCTTTGACACTTCATTCACTGCATTGGCTGACCAAAAAGGTAATTTGCGCAACATAACATCATCTTCTTTCAAAGACAAACTGTTATTAAACTGAGACAAATTATTAGCAACATCATAAAAAGGCGAATGCTCAAAATCTGGTTGTTTCAACATCAACAAAGTTAGACTTTGACTTGCATTAACCAGTCTTTTTAATTGACTTGCATGGAGTAAATAATATTCCAACTTCTTCTTGTGTGCTCTCACAATGTACTCTTTACCATCTTTGAACAAGAGATACTTGTTTTCATGGCGATGAAAGATAACCTTCCTGTCAAATAAGTAAGGACTTCCCAAAACGATACCTGAGATATTAAGCAGCACCACATCAAGTTCCACTGTGTCAATAAAGTGTGCAGTTATTGCAAAGCGCAATATGCACTTTCTTGAGACTTGCAAATTGGCATCCTTGCATATCCATCCAAGTGGATAAGGCTTCGGATGTGGAATGGTCTCAAGTTTAAGCTGCTTGACCAAGTCTTCAGATATAAGATCCGCTTGTGACCCACTATCAAATAGTGTGTCAATTTTGGTATGTTTTGAAATTACCCTCACATGGAAGAGCTCTATCCTCGTCTTTTCTTCATGAGTATCTTTGTGAAAATTCAAAGAGCTAGAACTGGGAGTTGTGTCTTGCACCACTTCTTTCCCCTTAATGTTCTTTAAAACCATGGCTATGCTTTTTGTCTCATCTCCTGAGTCTGACCCTAAGTCTTGCTCAACTGTTGCTACAGTTTTCTCCTTTTCTTTGGTCTTGTTTTTGTTCTTATATTTTTCTGGTTTTAGTTCAGGATGAAGCTTCCAACAATGATCTTCATCATGACTTGTCTTTGAACAGTTCTTGCAAAAGAACTTTCCTTTTTCTTTTCTTGAATTTGCAACTCTCTTCTTTCCTTTTTTTTTGAAATTACTATCCTCATCAAAAGTATTCTTTCCTCTAGCTTCTAAATGTGTAGCCTGCACACAGACTTCATCTAAGCTGGTAGGATTAAACATTAGAATAGTATGTTGAAGGTAATTGTGCAAACCTCCTATGTATTTCAACAAGGTGTCTTGACTTTGTAAGTCCACTCCAAGTAGAAGTGCTCTCCTTCTAAAATATTGGGTATAATCTTGCACATTTTGACCCTTAAGTTGCCTAAAATTTTGCCAATTCATGATTGCTTTCTGAATATGAGCAAGAGGATAAAATTGTTTCTTAATAGCAGTAATAAACTCATTCCAAGTTAGAGTTATCTTACCATGCTTTTTAATTTCCTCCCTGGTCTTGGCTTCCCACCAAACCAAAGCTGCTCCATCCATTCTCAAAGAGGCTAATTGGATTTTTGTGTCATCATCATGCAAATTCTAAATTATTAGATAGACTTCTAGCTGTCTAATCCAGTTATCCAATTTCTCTGCATTTACATCACCATTAAACATCGGCAACTCAAACTTCACATCAAGCTTTAACAAAGGATTTTTAAGAGATGTTTTTGTTTTGTGTGAATGATTAACAGAAGTAGAAGAGGATGATGTGTTGAAAATGCAACAAGATGATGGATCTTAGTGAAATGAAGTCGCCTTCACTAAGTGGGCCCGCAGGCTATTTTTGGCGCAAAGTCTATTTTTAGACTATGTCTATTTTTAGACATATGGATCATGGTCTATGAGTTGCAGGATGCTATTTATGGATGATTGGTCGAGTTGGTAAAAATATATGTACCTCTATTTTTAGACATTGGACGGTTTCTATTTTTAGACTGCCGGGCTAAATATAGAACAGTCAAATATTATTAACCCTTAATAATATTTAGACTATAAACATTATCTTATCCTCTTGGAGCACTTCAGTTTGATGCTTGGATGTGGCACATGCAGCTGACATAAGGAAATATGCTTTTCCTAAGGGTTAGTTGAGCTATTGCATGGTTGACTTCAGTTAGAACTCATGTGGCAGAGTTTGGTGGAGTTGATGAGACAGTTGGTGGAGTTGTGTTCTGTTTAACCTAGTTGAACTAGTTGTATTTAGTCTAACTGACAAATACACTAGTGATGAGTGGTGTGAATTAATTATTAATTAATTCACTAATTATTAACTCATAAATCAACTAAAGAACACATCAGTTAACTGCAATGCATGGAAAGTTCAGTGGAGACCAGTGTTAGAGGTGGGTGAAAGGGTGGGTGTGACTATCAGTTGTGACCGTGATTGTGCATGAGATTTGCACACACATTGATGGAGATTGCCAATGAGGATTGCGCAGTTGGAGCTAGTGGGATTCAAACTTGGATCTCATTCATTACTCACTTGGATTGCGCAGTAGAGGCAAGCAGACTTGTGGAGGATATTTGAACCCAAGACTTGTTCAAATCTCATATAGTTTGTATGTAACTTTTGGAGATAGTACTGAGTACTTGTGAGGAGTATTGTGCTATGTATTGTTACATGTTCTCTATCATTATAATATACATATAGTTGGGGGTTTGCAGCTATTGCTTTCCCCATTACATCCTGTGTTGATATGTGTGCTTGATTATGTTTTAATGAGCGCATGCGACTGCTTTCTATTTCTGCATATTGATGATCAATTGTAGAAGAGGTTATGTATTATGCATGAAGCTTAAATAGTGTGTAATCAGGATAATCTCGGTGAATAATTCAACTATTATTCAAATTTCTACATAGTATCAGAGTAGAATTGATCATCGGATCTATTGCAGTGATTACAATTATTTCGGTAGACAGAGTCTGTAACGGGCCAGGTAGCCTCTGGATCCATCCTTTCTCTGAAAGGTGATATATCCAGTAAATTCCCCTACAGTCGATCTTTGTGCTAGAAATAATTTGTTCTCACATTAGATCGGAAGCGGTTGAGTTTTGAGCTGGTGGAATTCGAATTTGCAGCAGAATTTGGAATTCGAATTTGCAGTAGTTTTCTTGGTGCCAAAGTTGAAATGTCTTTCAACAGATTGTGACTGGAATATGCCCTTGAGGGAAGTTCGAATTATGTTGCATGGAAGGACCGGATGGAGGCGGTATTAGATGATAACGGGCTAAAGGAGTTCATAGAAGCTGAGATCCCAAAGCCTACTGATGTTGCTCAAGTTGAGGCTTGGCAAAAGAAGATGGCGAAATGTTGAAGAATTCTGTTGGAGGGCGTGAAGGATCACATTGTATCCAACATGCATGGAAAATCTTCTCCATACTTGATGTGGAAAGCGTTGATAGATTTATTCCAAAGCAAGAGCGACCAGAGGAAGTTGGCGCTCAAGGATAAACTTAGACATATAAAGATGGAGAAAGGCGACAGTATGCCGAAGTACCTCACGAAGTTCATCCAATGCAGGGATGAGCTGGGAAGTGTGGGGGTGACTGTCGATGATGAGGAATTGGTGAGCTTGGCTCTCCTTAGTCTTCTGAAGAGTTGGCATGCCTATCAGGATTCTGTCAATGGTCGGGAGAAATTGCCAGGATGGGAGCGACTGTGGTCGGATGTTATGCAAGAGGAGATACGGCGGAATACCAGGGACGGATCTTCATCAAAGGCATCTGATGAAGAAAATTGCACTTTGGCTGCCAAAGCAAAGAAGGGGAAGAGCAAGAAAGCTTCTCATTCCGGTGCGAAAGGCATGAAGCAAGACATGTCCAAGGTGAAGTGCTTTCACTGTCACCAACACGGACATTATGCCACAAATTGTCCGCAGAAGAAGAAAAATAAGCAAGTTGCTGGATCTGCAGCGGGAGAGGCCTTAGCCTCGCAGTTTGAGCTGGATTTTTCGTTGATCACATGCTTGGTCTCAAGTGTCATGGGATCAGTATGGTTCTTGGAAAGTGGTGCGTCTTTTCACATGACTGGAGATCGAGATATGTTTTCAGATCTGGATGAGAAAGATCTTGGAGTGCACATCGAGATGGGCGATGATGGTAGATACAGTGCGACCGGTATCGGTACCATTTTCTTTGAGAGGGATTCTGGTAAACCCTTCATATTGAAGGAAGTGATGCATGTTCTAGGATTGAAGAAGAATATGATCTTTGTGGCGATGTTAGAAGACAAGGGGTATGATGTGGTCTTTAGCGAAGGAAAAGCTTTCATGCGTAGTAAGACAACTGGAGAGACCCGGAAGATAGGGGTTCGAGTCAAGAACCTTTATCAGTTGCAAGTAGATGGCTGCGCAGCAATGGCATGAAAGGTGGAAGGAGTGGTGAGTTGGGATGATGGCGAGCTGTGGCACCAGAGATTGGGCCACCTTCACCATGGAGCTTTGAAGATACTGCAGCAGATTTCTACTGGGCTTCCTAAGGGCACTCTTGCGCAGTCAGATCAGTGCAAGGGGTGTACCTTGGAGAAGGGTGTGAAATCCACCTTTCACGAGTAGGATAGTCGTGCACGACGATCCTTGAGAGAATTCACACGGACGTGTGTGGACCTTTCTCGGTAGCCCGACGGCAAAGCACAAGTACTATGTGATCTTTGTTGATGATTTCTCTCGGAAGTGCTGGATCTTCTTCATGCAGAAGAAGAGCGAGACATACTCAAAGTTCTGTGAGTTCAAGGCGTTGGTTGAGAAGGAATCGGGGAAGCATGTGAAGGTTCTTAGTTGCGACAATGGTGGTGAATTCATCTCTGCTGAATTCAAGGACTTTTGCAGTGCAAAAGGGATTCGGAGAGAGCTCATCGCACCCCATAACCCACAGCAGAACGGGGTTGCTGAGCGGAAGAACAGAACGATCGTGGGTGTTTCACGGGCGATGTTGCATGATTAGGGCCTACCCCTTCACTTGTGGGCGGAGGCATGCAATACTGCAGTATATGTGCAGAACCGTTGTCCTCAAAAGATACTTGGCATGAGTACACCGGAGGAGGCGTTTTCTGGTAAGAGACCTGACATTTCTCATTTGAGGATTTTTGGCTCACCTGTCTACATGCATGTGACGAAGGATGCCGGGGAAGAAAATTTGGATCCATGACAAAGGTTGGCATATTTGGTAAGGGTATCTTTGATACACCTCTGGCCCCCATCAGGTGTATTTTCCAGACAGTCGCAAGACTGTTGTGCGACGGGATATCAAATTTCAGGAGGAGAAAGCTATGCAGTGTTCGCTTGAGAGGGAGCCACACTTGCATGAAAATGAGGAGCTATTAGTTCCTAAGGATGAGCTTCCGAATGTGGATCAGCCACAAGAGAAATTTCATGGAGTGGAAGAGACCACTCATGCAACGCCAACCATCAGAGGGCGCAAGCGCACTATAGAAGCTGAGTGACTGGCTCAAGATGCAGAGAAGGTTGTAGGACCACCTATAGCACAACGCAGACAGAGATAGTCACCGGATCGGTACACTGGATACATGGCTCTTGTGACCAAATGTGTCATGACAGAGCCATCCTCTTTCGAGGAAGCTGTGGAGGACCCCGCATGGGTAGATGCCATGGTGGAAGAGTATGATTCGATTGTTAGAAATAGTGCATGGGAGATTGTCCCAAGACTGGAGGGGAAATCAGTGGTGGGTTCACGATGGATCTACAAAGTGAAGCAGGTAGCTGACGGGACTGTGGAGAAGTACAAGGCAAGATTTGTTGCCCGAGGCTTCTCACAGATCGAGGGGATCGATTATCAGGAGACTTTTGCACCTGTCGCAAGGTACTCGTCCATACGGACGATCCTAGCTCTCTCAGCGCAGATGGGGTGGCACATCCATCAGATGGATGTGAAGACTGCGTTCCTCAACGGAGTCATTGAGGAGGAAGTGTACATAGAGCAGCCCGAAGGTTTCAAGATCTTCAGCAGTGAGTCGCATGTGTGCAGACTCAATAGAGCACTATATGGGTTGAAACAAGCACCTCGTGCTTCGTACACACGGATAGACAGTTATTTCACCGGACTTGGATTCTCCAAGAGTGAGGCGGATCCTAACCTGTACCAAATTGTGGTGGAGGGGAAGTTGCTGATCATTGTACTGTATGTAGATGATCTAATTTTGATGGGTGATGAGCTGTTGATACTTTCATGCAAGGAGGATCTTGCAAGAGAGTTTGAGATGAAGGACTTGGGCCTCCTTCATTATTTCCTGGGATTGGAAATTTGGCAGCGCAGTGATGGACTATTTGTTTCTCAGGGTAAGTATGCCCAAGAAATATTGGAGAAGTTCAACATGCATGGCTGTAAGCCTGTTGATACTCCTCTTCCTGGAGGTTGGAGGAAGGAGGATGCTACTTCAGCGGAGGTAGTGGATGCCACTGTTTATCGACAGTTGGTGGGGTCGCTTATGTATCTGGTCAATACACGACGCGATATATGCTATGCTATTAACCAGCTTTTGCAAGCTATGGTTAAGCCTACCAAGCTCTTCTAGAAGGCAGGCAAGCATGTATTGCTTTATCTTATAGGCACATTGGGATATGGCTTATGGTACAGACAGGAGGATGAGGTGAAGCTTTATGGCTTCACGGATGCAGATTGGGCAGGGAGCCCAACGGACAGAAAGAGCACATCTGGAGGGATCTTCAGTATCGGGTCGACAGCAGTTTCTTGGTACAACAGGAAGCAAAGATCCGTGGCACTCAGTTCAGCAGAGGCTGAGTATATGGCAACAAGCTTGGCTGCATGCGAGGCCATATGGATGAGGAAGATCCTGGTCGGGTTGTTCGTGTCACACTTAGAGCCTACTGTGATTTATTGTGATAACCAGAGTTGCATTAAACTCTTGGCTAATCCATTATTTCATGATATATCCAAACACATTGACATCAGGTACCATCATATCAGAGATTGTGTGCAGCAGAGAATCATGTTACTTTCATATATTCCCACGGAGGATCAGGATACTGACATCTTGACGAAGGCACTCACCAGGAGCAAATTAGAATACCACAGAGGCAGGATAGGGGTTGCAGATAATCCATATCTTGTTGAGAGGGAGTGTTGAAAATGCAACAAGATGATGGAGCTTAGTGAAATGAAGTCGCCTTCACTAAGTGGGCCCGCAGGCTATTTTTGGCGCAAAGTCTATTTTTAGACTATGTCTATTTTTAGACATATGGATCATGGTCTATGAGTTGCAAGATGCTATTTATGGATGATTGGTCAAGTTGGTAAAAATAGATGGACCTCTATTTTTAGACATTGGGCGGAATCTATTTTTAGACTGCCAGGCTAAAAATAGAATAGTCGAATATTATTAACCCTTAATAATATTTAGACTATAAACATTATCTTATCCTCTTGGAGCACTTCAGTTTGATGCTTGGATGTGGAACATGTAGCTGACAGAAGGAAATACGCTTTTCCTAAGGGTTAGTTGAGCTATTGCATGGTTGACTTCAGTTAGAACTCATGTGGCAGAGTTTGGTGGAGTTGATGAGACAGTTGGTGGAGTTGTGTTCGGTTTAACTTAGTTGAACTAGTTGTATTTAGTCTAACTGACAAATATACTAGTGATGAGTGGTGTGAATTAATTATTAATTAATTCACTAATTATTAACTCATAAATCAACTAATGAACACATCAGTTAACTGCAATGCATGGACAGTTCAGTGGGGACCAGTGTTAGAGGTGGGTGAAAGGGTGTGATTGACTATCAGTTGTGACCATGATTCTGCATGAGATTTGCACACTAATTGATGGAGATTGCCAATGAGGATTGCACAGTTGGAGCTAGTGGGATTTGAACTTGGATCTCATTCATTACTCACTTGGATTGCGCAGTAGAGGCAGGTAGACCTGTGGAGGAGATTTGAACCCCTGACTTGTTCAAATATCAAATAGTTTGTGTGTAGCTTTCGGAGATAGTACCGAGTACTTGTGAGGAGTATTGTACTATGTATTGTTACATGTTCTCTATCATTATACTATACAGATAGTTGGGGGTTTTCAGCTATTTCTTTCCCCATTACATCCTGTGTTGATATGTGTGCTTGATTATGTTTTAATGAGCGCATGCGATTGCTTTCTATTTCCGCATATTGATGGTCAATTGTAGAAGAGGTTATGTATTATGCATGAAGCTTAAATAGTGTGTAATCAGGATAATCTCGGTGAATAATTCAGCTATTATTCAAATTTCTACATGATGTGGAGGAAGAGGATGAAGATGGAGATGGTGGATCACCATTTCCTCCATTCCCTTTCTTAGACTCATATTTGTCTTTCTTCCCTCCCGAAGAATCTCCTTCTTCTTTCTGGTTTCTAGACCCTTCTCCAACAATCCTATCATTTCTCTCCTGGTATAGGATCCTAACCATCTTAGTCATGTCCAAGAAAGCTTTTCTAAAGACTCTTTTCTTCCTTGGGATCCATTTACTCATGTACTTCTCCTTCTCTGGAAGACATGTTTGTGGCTGATTCTAAGGCTAATGAGGATGAAATGGAAGGTGGAGATAATGGCACTCTAGCCCTCCTTGGTTGAGGATTAACTTGTTCTCTAACCAATTGACCTTCCCCTCTTTTCAATTTCAGCCTAGTAAGCATCAAATTTTGAAAAATAGCACAATCTTCTTGCACAAATTTCACAAACTCTTAAGAAAAACCTAGAGCTTTGATACCAATCTAATATGAAATTGTGAGAACAAAGTATTTATTATACATAGATTGACAGTAGGGGGATTTTACTGGTTATTTCACCTTTACTAGAAAGGATGAAACTAGAAGCTTCTGGCCCACAAACTAACTCTGCCTAAGGAAATAAAATGTAAACATGGAAATAGATCCGATCAATGAAAGTATTTGTTTATGTGCAAAGTATTCATTAATCAAAATTTTATGTGTGAATAAGCAAGTTCAAGTATTCTGCAAAGGAAGTAATGTGGTTTGAAGTGAAACTAAGGAGTTGTGTTCACTGTATAAGTCTGATTGGGAAAAGTGTACTTATGAAAAGTTACTATTTAATGAAGCAAAATCTGAAATATAACAGAAAAAATTCACATCATATCAGTCAGCATTTGTTTAAGCAGTTCACCCCTCTCTTGGGCTACCTCTGCTGGGTCCAAAAGCCTCTAATTAGGCTTTTCCCTTTTTCATTAATGATCAAATTAAGAATTACACTATGTAGAAAGCCTCAAAAGGAAAAATTAGCTGCATATTCAGAAACAGAAGACTGAAATCAGTATAAATCGACTATTCATTCACCTCCAATGGATGAGTATAGCCCAACACAACTGATCTTTCATTAGGCCCTGGTGGCTCCACAACCAAAATCGCTGGTAAAATCACTGATAGAGTGCTCTGATGGCTCTGCAACCTATCCCAACAGCTCCAGAATGCTTCAATATCCCAAAATAAATAAATAAAATCGTCCCAAATGGACTTTCCTAGCCAAAGTTATGGCTAACTGAAGTTTGCCCAGTGTCACCTAGAAAAACTCCAGCTAAGTCTGGCTAACTGCCAGATAGCGCCGACAAAATTGGAGTCCGGTGGTAAATTTGGGGAACTGCGGAATTCACCGCCAGTTCATTGAGGGCTGAACGAATAGGGCCACGTGACCGCACCCTCTAGAATACATTGAAAAACTTTGAGTTTTAATCGGCATATAATAAAGTTTGAACTATATAATAGAAAATGGGGCCGAAAGTCACGTGACCACGTCCCACGGTTTCGGACCCGCCCAAACATCAACAACGTTTAAATAAAATTTCGAACGCAATGTTTTTAAAAACCATTGCCGTGGCCCAACGGTCGGGCCTCTCCGTTTGTGTCCGCCCAACCCGGTTTCAAATCCTGCCTGCATCACAAAAATTTTAAACGCCATTTCAATTGGATCTTGGGGCCACGTGGCGGCCTCCAGGCTGGCCACATGGCGCCCTTTGATTGGCCACCTGCGGAATATTCCACAGAATATTTTGTGGAATATTCCACAGAATATTCCCAAAATATTCTGTGGAATATTCTTTTTTTAATAAAAATATTTTTTATAAAGTCAAATTTAGCCATTTTTAAACTGAAATTGGCAAACTTCAAAGCTGAATATCTTCCTCATACGGCGTCGGTTTTTAGTGCCATTCACGTCTATAGGATCGTTTTTCTGAGCTCTTTCCAGTCGATCTAGTTCGGACAAATTCTGAGTAACTTCATTTTTGAGCATTTTTCTACAGGAGACTTGATCTCCTGATCAGTGACAAAAACACTTATTTCTTTCACAAACAAGCTACAGTTACAAAGACAAGGAATAAAATTTCATCCATAATAGATAATGAAGGAACGGTTCATACAGATCAGGAATGTATTAAGGCTGCTGCTTTCAATCACTATAAAAACCTGCTTACTGAATCTGCTACGCCTGAGGATTATTCAGGCCTCTTAAATTGCTTGGCAAAGTTAATCACGGAGGAGATAAACATCACCCTTAAAATGATATAAAGGAGGCTGGAATTCAAAACGCTATTTGGACTCTGCATCCAGATAAGTCTCCAAGTCCGGATGGCTTCTCCGTAAACATTTTTCGGACCTATTGGGATTTAATTAAAAAGGATTTAATCAAAATGATTCAGCGGGTTCAAAGGAAGAAGAAGATTGGGAGCTTTACCAACTTCACCTATCTCGCCCTTATACCCAAAGAAAACCGCCCCTCCTCCTTTTCTAGGTTCAGACCCATCTCCCTCTGCAACTCCTCATACAAAATCATCACTAAAATCCTCGCCACTTGCCTCAAACCCCATCTTTGAAAATCAAGGGGGATTCATCTCCCAAATAAAAATCTCTGACTCCATTCTCCTTGTTCAAGAAGCCATTCACTCGAGTATGATGCGATCAAAGAGAGGATTCATCCCGAAGCTCGAACTTGCCAACGCCTTTGATAGGGTGATACATTCCTTTCTCATATTTGTCCTTCAAAAAATGGGTTTTGAAAATGAATTCATCTCTCTCATGAATGCCTATATTTCAAACCCCTAGATCTCTCCATTAATTAATGAAAGGGTAACAAATTTCTTTCAACCATCTTGAGGTCTCATACAAGGCTATCCCCTCTCCCCTTTCCTTTTTATTCTTATGGCTGAATCCTTCAGCAGGGCCTTAGATCACAAGCACAGAGTTTGCCTTATCACTG
This sequence comes from Pinus albicaulis, assembly GCA_034641835.2. Taxonomy (NCBI): domain Eukaryota; kingdom Viridiplantae; phylum Streptophyta; class Pinopsida; order Pinales; family Pinaceae; genus Pinus; species Pinus albicaulis. The sequence goes on along the minus strand of CM076570.1, from coordinate 1,511,509,010 downwards.
GAATCAAATTTAGTAATGGAGTCAAGAATATGAACCACTCTGAATTTGTAGATGACACCATTTTGATGGGTGGAGCCACCTGCATCATTGCTTAAAGATTCAAATCTCTTCTTGACAAATTTATTCTGTACTCAAGAGGGCTGAAAAACTATCACAAAAGATGCATTTATGGATGGAATACTATAAATCACACTATCCATAGCATTGCACAAATATTTGGAGTCTCCTACAAATTGAACTGGCCCTATTTCAATTATCTTGGGATGCCAGTCAGTGTTGGACCTTTGAAGTCTGAGGTATGGAACATCATAATTGACAAAATGAAAAAAAGAGTGCAACGGTGGGGATCCTCCTGGCTTAACATGGTTAGGCGTTTAATCCTCCTAAAATCTGTCCTCTCTTCCCTGCCTCTGTATCACTTCACCTTGCTCAATGCACCTACCATCATACATCAAAAAATTGAAGTAGTTTTAAGGCAATTTCTATGGCAAGGAGGGAAAAATGAGAAGAAGAAATACAACTGAGTCAAATGGAGGCAGGTTATGCAAAATCATGAAAATGGTGGGCTCAATATTCACATCCCAAAACTCTTGAACAATGCATTTGGGGGAAAAATAGTGTGGCACCTTATCAGTGGACAACACTTATGGTGGAAACAAGTTTTGGAATCCAAATATCTCAGCTCACTCGGGCAAAATCTTCTTGAACAAGATAGGCCTTGTTCTAGAATCTGGGCATTATGCAATAAATCCATTCCTTTTATCAGTAGAAAAATCTTCGAAGTTCCTGAAGGGGGAATCAATACAAACATTTTGAATGATCGAATTATGGGGCAAGCTCCCCTCAATGACAACCGAGTACCCATCGAATTCAAAATCACCTCCAAAATCTTGATGTTATCACCTTAGCTTATATTTCTAGGTGGGACGAGCATTCAAATGCCTGGATTGGTTGGGATTTTCCTCTCATCCCCCCTCATCTTGAGGACAATCTGACAAACCTTAAAGTAATGCTTCATGGAGCAACTCCTTTGTTGAAAGGCAACAAAGATAGTCTTCGATGGGATCCCTCTGGGTCCTCTTATTCTATCAAAGTAGCTTATTGTCAACTCCTAAAAGAAATTTTCCCATCTCCTCAATGGCCTATCTGGAAGCTCATCTAGAATTCTGAAGCCATACCAAAGATTAAAAAAATTATCTGGACTCTCCTCAAAGGTAAGATCTTAACTTCAAAAAATTAAAAAAAGAGAGGTATTTATGGCCCATCCAAATGTCCCAACTGTCAAAGCGATGAAGAGACTGCATTTAATCTCTTTGTGAGATGTCCTTTTTCTAAGCAGTGCTGGAACGATCTCACTACCTTCTAACAGATTGATTTACACTCCAATAATTCTATTCTAGACTTGATAAAAAATTGGAAAAAAAAATACCCTTGGAGAAAAAATAGCAAGAACATATCTAAAAGGGTCTAGGAAACCTTTCCTTATGTGCTTCTCTAGAATATCTAACTGGCAAGAAATAATATGATTTTCAACAATAAAAAACCATGCCCAAGGAAAGTTCGCAATAAGACATGGAGTCTCACCACTAAGACCATTCTCTCAAAAAGCACTGGTAATATCAATTTCAGTGATCTTCAAGTTGAAGAAAGAACCTTTCTAGGGCATGTCTTGGATAGTCTCGGTTATTTCAAATCCCTAGCCATACAAACCCCTCAAAAAGAAAACTGGAAAATAAAACTTAAAGAAAAAGAGTTTATCGAATGGCTTGATAGTTGCAAAAGACCAGCCCTCTTCTTTGATGGAGCTTCAAAGTCGAATCTGGGCATTGTTGGGGTTGGAGGATTCATAAGGGATGAAAGTGGTAGAATGTTGATCTCCTTTGAATTGGGTCTTGGCTCTCTGTCTAATAATAATGTCGAGGCCTACGCTATTCAAAAAGGTCTCCAACTTGTTGGCCACCTATAATAATTTGTCAAAGCAAACAGGTGGCTAAATATGTTTCTGAGCCTTCAAGAGAAACATTTCCTGTGTAAATCTATCATTATTGAAGCCTTCATGTGTCTTCTATCATTTAAAGAATCTTCACTATTGTTTCCATTAATGAACCCCGTTGTTTGTGAAAGAGACTATTCTCAAAGGGCCTCTATTTTCCACCATTTCACTTCTCTTCTCACTCACAAAGAATTCCATTTTTCACCCTTATCCCCTCCACAAAAATTCCTCTACAAAACTTTATTTTAACCTCTAAATCATCTGAAACCCCTTTTTAAACCTTATATTTCCCTTTATTTGGTTTAAAAATCCTCCCTTGTACCTATCAGAATCCTTCATTTGGCCTTAAAATCCCTATTTTGGCCTTAAAATTAGCATTTTGCACTATGAAGGAGTTAAGCCCCCGAAGGCTTATAGCTTTAGCCCCTTTCCTCATATAACCTTAGCCCCGCAATCGAGCGCTAAAGGGCCGAGAAACCCCCATTTAAATCCTTTTCCTCTCTATATTTTACCATTTCTGACGTTGGTCCTAAATAAATCCGGACTGTCGATCTGCAGAGATCAATGGTCATCGGACCACCATTTCGCCGCTTGTTCACTTACCCCGCTTTCCTCTTGTTCAAAAACTCTACTTTTTTTTAATATCTCCAGCCATTCATTCATGCAAGATTCGAAGCTTCACACTTATACCGTTGTTCACCCTGCGACAAGCCACCTTACGTCACTACCGAGCCCCACCATATGTTTCGCCCGCACACATCGCTGCCTATCGCGTGCAACCTGCGTCGTCCGATCTGACACTTCAGATTCGACAGTCGCTATCCAATATCGCGAAATTTTTGCGCCCAAAGTTTAACGTTTCAAAATTGCATGATATGGGCGGTTTTCATTTTCTACGTGTCAGTCAGTGTATGGAATCACACTCCAAAAGGCAATACCGCCTCCCCCCATTTCTCCACGCAAAAACCATTCTCAGTTTTCCGCAATACCGCCGCCCTCCACAACGCTGCCTTTCTCGTTTTTCCCTAGCCGTTGATCTCTGAGATTGAACAACCCACATTATATCGCATTTTCATTCGTCTACCACCCATCTAATCTCCTAAATGACTTCATCAAAAAATCCCCACCGTTGATTTTCCTAATCCAATGGCTCTTGTTCGTCGTCGCGCCCAAACCTCCATCTGCACTTGGTTAGCTGCTCTGCCAGGTTTTTCAGCCCATTTTTCTGCTGCATTCACCTTTTCCTTCAATGCTCCTCCACCCTCACAAGCCTCTGAAGCATTCATCCCCACTCTCGCTGGTTTTTATAACATGTTTTTTGTTTTTTGTAGGTTTCAAAGGCGTGTGTATTTATAATGTCTCCACAGTCACAATCATGGTGACATGTATCACAGAAAGACAGTCCCAGAGCCAAATACCACAGAGGAAGACACCACTAAGGATATTTAATGACATGTTTTATTGAAGATTGGGGTTATTAACCCTTACATAAACCCTTCGGCGCCTCTGTAACCTGTATATTCACATAAACGGGTCAGCAGAAGTTTAAAGTGTATCAGAAAGAGATTAAAGGATTAATGCATAATATTGAAGATTTAACGCTTATATCAAATGTTTAGAAAGATAAAGGACACAGATGAAGACCCGAAGATGATCAAGGAGGCTTAATGAAGCCTAAAGCACACATCAAGCCATATCAGTGATTTAATATCAGCAGAACATTCTTTCTCCAAGAAAGGACTAGCCACACAACCTACTCCATTCTCCTCCAAGCATCCTGGCAGTTATTACACTGACAAAATTCCTAAAACTACCGGGATAGTAGTTATGAAGGCATGGAAGACCTGCAAGACAATCTTCACCTTACTTGTCTCAGAGTATAAACAGAGTACCAACAGCCAGAGAGTACTTCAAAGGAACATACCCAGAAGTTATTGTCAACCTGACAAAGACCTCTAAATTGACCGAAGGGTACTGAAAGTTAATGTAAAGATATTAAACATAATGGGCTTTGAAGACATTTCTCCCTTTGTTTTAATGAATCATTTAAATCCTATCTACCACTACTATCACCCATTCTCCTATAAGAACCCCTGTAAATTACATTGAAAATGTTGGTTGGTTGTTGGAAAATCACTGATTGTAAGCTGTTTTACCGAGTTAGAGTTCTGTGAGTAGTAGTTGTAAATAGGCTAGGAGATGATTTCTGGATGATATCAAGTTGTTGGACAAGAATGTATGTGACTGGTTTTTCTTTTCTAATATGACAAGCATGTTCATTGGATCTTGATCTAAATCAGTGGTGATGTGTCCCTTCTTTGTTATTGTTTTCCCTCTAAGTTACATTATGTTACATTTTCTCTAATAAGAAACAATAATTTTAGCTTAGGATATACTGCTGCAAGTACTCTAATGCTTCCTGCACATTCTTATCTTTATGTTTTCTGCTAATTGTGTATCTTAGAGAAAATTCAACATAATTTAACCAGTATAGAGGTTGGTTTGCCCATACTTACTGATGTATGAATTTAGAGTTTGTTTCTTAGATGTTCTTGTTTGGGTTTTGTTGAAGAATAGGAGAATAGGGAGATTTAGTGATTAGCCCTGTCCCCTAAGTTCATTTTCCAACAGATAGCCTTTCTAAGATCCCTTTGAGTTGAATGCCAAAAGCAGAGAAGGTTAAAATTATTTCTCTGATCTTAGACTTCACTCTATGTTTGAACTTAAGTGTTTACTATTGTCTGAAAGTAGTCAGAAGGACTGTTGGATTGTTGTCTTCGGAGTTAGCCTCATCAGGATTTTTGATCATAGAGGTATAAGGTATGCCCTATCCCTTGACTTACTCCGAAGTGGTCACGTTGGAAGGTTTTCCTTGTCATTCCCATTCATTTCCTTATTGTTTCATCCCATACTATCATCTTAAGAAATCCTCTGTTTTGGATGACTAGCCCTTTGAAAGCCTTGGATATTTGAATTGCAAGTAAACCCTTTTATGACCCCACTGCCTAATGGACTTGTGTTCTCATTGAATTATCTCCCCATTGCCAAAGATCCTTCTCTACTCATTCCTTTACCTTACACTGAACCCTTCTTTCATGATTCCCAACCAAACAAACAAAACAAAAACCCTTGTGCCCTAAACTAGCCTAACACCTTAAATTGAACATCAAAGATATATATTTCTTACCTTTATAGAGAGATCCTTCTCTAGATCCAGGAGGGCTAGATCTTGAGATCCCAAAGTGGTTTGATGTTGTCTTGTCATTTGGTATTGCCAAATCTGCCAAATCACAGGAACCCCAACACAACTGATAATGAGATACAATGTGGCAAATGCAATGGTGTTTGGGGACTCTACTATTTTCATAAGAATGATGTTAAAGGAATCTTAAATAAAAAACATAGCTCTTCATAGGATCATTAGAATATGTCACATATTGATCAAAGATATGAAGGATATCTCCTTTCACCACATCCTCAGAGCCAACAATAAGCTTGTGGATAACTTGGCTAACAAAGCCTGCAGTAGACCAGCTGGTCAAATGTACAATCAATATGACCTAACTCTTTCTCCTCTGCCATGATTATATTTCCGTCACCATATCCTTTTTGTTGGATTATTTGCAAGAATATCTCTGAACTAAATAGATTCTCTCATCCTGGCAAAATATTCCCTCATGTGACCTTATCCTCTCGTCCTCCTAGCCTCGATTCCCTCCTCCTCTCAGCTCGCGCTATTTATTTCTCCTTCCTCCTTGCTTTGCTTCATCATCTTTTCAATCACTCCCTTCAAATTTATCTTCTCCCTATTCGGCACTGCGATTTCCTTGCTACCTTCGCTACATGTTCCCTTATCAGAACTCCATCCTCCCCACCGTCCTCGTTGCCCTCAGACCCGTTACATTATACCCCCTTACCTTTGTCTTCCATTTTTTGCCTACCCCCTGTATGCTTCCTCTGCTTACAAACCTTCAATTTTACATCCCCTGCCCCCTTGCGCTTCCTCCCTGCACCTATTCCTCCCCTATAACTATTTTGTCTGCCCCAGCATCATTCTCGACCAACATGGCACGCAACAAAAATTGCTTCCACTGTGTTGATATGCATGCTGAAATGGAGAATATCCGAGCACAACAGAGGAGCCTAGAAGAAAAACAACAAGTAGATATGGCCCTCCTTTTAGCACCGGGCTTAGTCATTTTAGAATCAACTCAATGAGCTCACCAATCGCTGCTCGCACGTGGAAGAATCTCTTCAGATTTTGAAATATATTTTAGACAAACATTCAGCTCCAAGCTCTAGCTCAAACAATGTAAGAAATGCTAGTCCTGAAGACAACAAAGATGCATCAACTGGACGGCCTATCATCATCGATTAATCCTCATTCCTCCTCTCTCTGTTCTACATATCTTTTAAATTTGTTTCCCTGCTTTCACAGTTCGTTAGAATATATCCTGAATCTGTAATGCAATATAGTTTGAACAATCGACACAATGGAGACTCAGCATTTTGTGTTTGTATCCCTCCTTATTTGACCTCAACAACATCAGATTATAACAAAGAAACCTTTCCTTCCTTTTTCCAAATATAATATAACAACTAACTTTGTAAAAAAAAAGCAATGTTATTTAATACCTTTTCCCAATAATTACATTACGTACAACCATGTAAATCCTATGAACCCCTTGTGTTTTTCTTTGCTTTAAAATAAAGTAATATTATGTAACATGTACATATTATTTCTCAATATTAAAATTTTAATTATACATTTTGAACTTAAAATTATATAAAATAAAGATAATTTTAAAGGAATCTCATCATTATAAAATTAATATTTTATGTTGGTGTGTTTGTTTTATAAAAACTTTAGGCATAACCATCGAGAGTAATTTGGGAATATGTTATAAGAGTTAAAAGTTTTTCAAGAGGAAAAAATTAAACCCAGATTTTGTTATAAGCGGGTAATATACATGTTAGTCTAGTGTAGATATAAATACACATTTTTTATATAATATATTTTATGTTATTGGTTTATTTTAAAAAAAGCTTCTTATTATAATGGTGTAGAATAATTTTTAGAATATGTGATAAGAATTAAGTTTTTTTGGAACAATAAAAATTAGTTAAAAGAAAATTATTATAATTTAAGACTTAATTAAGATTATTTTTTTGTATCTTAGCTCAACATTTTTTGGTATAATTCACCAAGATCTTATGACAAGTGGTCTCTATAATGTTAAAAAGGCTAAAAATCCTCAAAGATTCTTGCTCTAGTATAAGTATGGCTATTAAAACGAAAAAATATTTAGACATGACAAAAATAGCTAGGAGGAAGTGGCTTCATTTAAATATTTCAAAATCCATTTTCATCACAAACTTAATTGCATTGAGAAAATGATAAATGCAAGATGGAAATATTATCCCCGACTTCAAAATATTTTTTTATAAAATCTTTCGGTGAAAATCACATGTGAGAAAATGTTGTCGATGCATTTCAAACCAGCCAGTGTGGTTCATCATCGGGACAAGATGGGAAATCTGATCGAGGAACCTGTTTAAATAGGTTTTTTCTATTTAAACAGGTTCCTCGATCAGATTACTCGTCTTGTCCCGATGATGAACCACACTGGTTGGTTCGAAAAGCATCGACAACATTTTCTCACATGTGATTTTCATCGAAATATTTTATAAAAATTTTATGGATTACAGAAGTCAAATTACTAACATTCAAAATGGTTGTAAATCATCAAACTTTAGGTTACTAGATAAGAAAAAACTCCTCTTTAGGACTCTATTTCACTCTTGTTATCTTATATGGTTATGTAGAATAAGGTTGCAATATTAATAGCTAATCATGAACAAATATAGTGAATCCAAAGGTATTATATCACTTATAATGTTAAAATTAAAGACAATACAACCTATCTTATAATTTTCGTAAAAGTGAATATTTCCTTCAAGTATGACTATGCCTAATGCAATCATATAAATTAAATCGCTAGTAAACATGAATATACATCAAAAATTTTATTTCATAATACATCTCATATCAACAAAATTATATTTATAAACTAATATATAACTTTAACATTATTATAATTATTCAAGGTTAAGTATTAACATCAGACACTGCCTCGCATGCGCGTCATACACGCACTTTATTCACATAAAGAGGTCGCGACTCGCATATGTGTCATGAACGCGATTTCTTTGAAATAAAGAGTGAAGTCACTTTCAAGTCAACATCAACAACTTGCATTTCTCGAGGCAATCACGAGTATCGTTCCGTCTTGTACGGTTTCTCGAAGTTGTCGGTAGAGATTTAAGCAGTGACAAAACATGCAGTAATATGTACATACTTTAAACATCACAACTTAAATAGAAACAAATTTGTTTTACCTTTTTTATTACCGATCTGCACATATTTGGTGGTTTGAGCACATATAGGGTTTTTCCAAAAATTTAAAACAGTACATATCTTAAATATTGCAATCTAAATATTTTATTTAGGAGAAAGTTTATAGGATATATAATTACTAAAATAATTAAAAAAATAAAAATTTATAGTCAAACTACGTGTTTTATTTTCTAAATAATTTGTGATAAAAGAAATTAAATAGAAAAAAATAATGTGAATGTTAAATAATTATACAACTATGAATTGTGTTATAATTTAATATTAGGAATTTGGCTTCTGTGATCCATAAATTGTATATAAATTTTTTTTGGTGAAAATCACATGTAAGAAATTTTTTGCGGACGCATTTCGAACCAGCCAATGTAGTTCATCATCAAGACAAGATGGGAAATCCGATCAAAAAACCTAATTAAATAGAAAAGGAAAGCTCCAACTAGTCGTTGTAAATCACTGCTAGTTTGACTAGAATAAGAAATTAAATTAAATTTCATCATATTATATTATATATTAATTTTATTTTATTATATTTTAATTTTATTTTTTAATTTAAATATAATTTAATATTAATGTTTTTTAATAAATTTAATATTAATATTTTTTAATATAATTTATATTTTTATTATTTTAATACTTTGAATTATATTTTTTTTCTTTTTTTTCTTTCTAAGTTAGACTATATCAATTATATCATACAAAGCAAAAAGTTACAGTTCTCTTCCTTCGGACTTGGCACGCCAATTCCAGAGAGAAGTATCAAGTGTTTGAGATCAAAACTTGGACTGCCTCAGCTAGGGAAACCAGTCCACCCGTAGCACAAAGAAAATGCTGCCCCAGAAAGGGAAACCAACATACATAGTAGCAAAAATTAAACTGTATCCGGAGAGTAGAAACTTCCAAAACATGGTATAACTAGATAACGCTACCAAAAAACTAGAAAGACAGAAGAGCATCTTGCATATGAAACTAGAGAGAACCTTCATTCTTCTCGCTGGATTTGGGGTCTTCTTCCTCAATCCTGCAAACATAGAACTCGTCATCATCCTCCTTGTTCGGCGCGTGGCTTGTGGCCTGAGGACGTGGCGACGCTGGAGTGTCCAGCTTCTCGGAGGAGGCAGTTGGCTGATTGGTGTTCTCAGTCTTGTCTTTTGCGTCACTATTTGAGCTATAGCCATTTCTGGAGTCTGTGTTGCTCCTGGTGCAGTGACTACTGCTAGAGGCGCTCTACATAGGGAGAGCCTTCATTTTGTGAGGGATGAAGGCCGACTCTGACAGAATGGTTGATTTGCGCAGACGCTTCTTGATGCGGATGTTAGAAGACGCCACAGGAGGCACAGGGAGCTACAAGGAAAGATGGGCTAAAATATTTATAGGGTCAAGCCTGCTCAGCTCCTCCCAGCCCAATGAAAGATTCAATTCTCTGCCCATGGCTTGCATCAGAGGAGGTCTGGAAGGGAGGTCGAGGCCTCCTGCTCTTCTGCATCTCATACAGTGACGCCTTGGCATAATTGTCGAAGGGGCATAATAGCAAGATTGGGAGGGCACTCTTGACAGCACGCGAGAGGAGCCTCCACCAGAGCACACTGAGGGAAGGCTGAGATCTGGCGAGGCAGGGCCAAAACCCAGAGGCTGATGAGAAGAACGAGAGGCATGCACAGATAATAGGAGGGAGAGCCGAATGGAGGTCGAATGAGCGGGGGTAGCCGACTTAATAGCCATGGTGACAATATCAAGAGTTGTTATTGCTCTGCAACCAGAGGACGTCGGAATGAAGGTGGCAGAGGGCGAATTTAAGACATTCTCGCTCGGACAATAAACTCTGGGCTGGTAACCATGTGCAGGCACGTGGGATGGCCAAGTGTCTCGCCACATGGCTCCCATGAGACCCCTCGTCTTACTAGAGAGCACCCGCATCCAGGTACTTTGAATTATATGTTATATAAATAAATAAATAATAATAATAAATAAATAAATAACTAAATAATAACAATAATAATAAAAAATATAAAAATAAATAAATAAATATATTATTTAATTTACTCAATAGGTAATTTTACTATTTTAAATCATAATATAATAAGGATGATACTAATAAGAAAAATCATAATCATAATAATCATAATAATAAACCAAAAGGAACAGACAGGGAGAAAGAAACCGAGAGCGAGAGGGGAGGGAACGACATGAGGGAGCACATAGGAAGAGGAAAAAAAAAGGCAACTAAGAGTTAAGGGTGGGAATCCAACATCTACTGACACTCCACCCATCATCCCTGTTAAGGTTAACTAGCCTCTTTTCAGTTTCCAAGGCTTCCCTCAACTTGTGGTGGTGGAAGTGGTCAATCCTTGCAATAACCTCAGCATTTTCAATACAAATGTGATGATTTGTCTTTTCAACATGGTCTGCTAAGGCAGAGGACTAAGATCTACTATGTCTAAGGTCAGTGATATGTTCATGAATTCTTTGATTAATTGATCGACCAGTTTCACCAATGTAGGGCGTCCCATAAGAGCACGGAATCAAGTAAACACCCTTACTATCCTTAGGGAAAATCGGGTCCTTAACCGATCTAATCGAACTCTGAATGGTGTGCATGGGGCTTGAAGGTTGAGGAAACATTATGTTTCTTCAAGATCCTAGCGATTTTATTAGTAGTACCTTGGATAAACGGAAGGTGAACTCCAGATAACCGATCACAAGGATCTTTCTTAACCTTAGGACATTTTTCATCTTTTTGAAAAGGTCTAAGACATTGAACCCTACTATAACCATTCACACCAGCTCCTTTGTCAAAGACTCTTCCTCCTTCCTCCTTGGTCCCCTTCTTATTTTAATTACTCAACATGCCTCGGGTTAGATATTTCTCCCTTGTGTAGGAATGAAAATTCCAGCGTTGTGCTAAAATACAATGAAAAGTCTTTTGTTGGAAACTAGCAGTTGAACCTTGGGTATTTTAGTCAAATTTTTTTCCAACAAACGGTTCCATTACCAGGACATGAATACTTTGTTGTGATTATCTTCCGGATCCATCGCATCAAGTGATTAGTTATACTGACGTTTCAAACCATCTACCGAGGTTCATTATCAAGATAAAATTGTAAGAAAGAAAAATCTCAGACATGAGGAATAAATAGGATAAGGAAAATAAATAAAAGAACTGACAAGTCTCAATAATAATAACATGTATTATTAATAAATTCAAAATTATTGCTAAATTTTTGTAAATTTATATAGTTGAGTTATGTTAATGTTTTTATTTAAATGTATATCTATTATAATATTTATAAATTATAATGACAATGATTATAATATATTTAAATTATATTAAGTTTAATAAATTATAATTTCAAATTTATTTCTAAATTTTGTAAAGTTAGGTCTTACAATTTATATAAAAGCGTTGGGTTAATGTGTTTATTTAAATGTAAGTCTCATTATAATATTTATAAATTGTAAGGGCAATGTTTGTAATATATAAATAATAGTATTTTGTAAATTACATGAAGATGAAGGTTGGTAATTAAAAATTTTATTATATAAAGATTTATTAAAAGGAGAAAGTTTTTATATAATGATAAAAATGAAATCATTAGTGTGAGAGTTAAACTCGAGAAGGACAAAAATGTATTTTATTTTAAATGGTATGTGGTATGTTATTAATGGATTAATAAGTTAGAGATTGTTTAATTGTATATAGGTTTAATGAAGGCGGGAAAATAATAATAATGTAAAAGAAAGCCATTTACAATAACTTTTAGGAATGGGAGTGGGTTATCATAGAGGTCAATGTGGGAATCCGATTTTCACTAATGTTCTACCCTTCATTGTGGTTGAGGTTATTAGGATGTTTATTAATTTATATGGCTTCTCTGAATTTCCTGTCAAAATAATGGTCAACCTTGGCAATGATACGAGAGTCTTCAATGCATATGTGATGTTTGGTTTTGTTTGAATGTTCATCTAGGGAAAATGTTTTGGATCGATTGAGTTTTATCTCTGCAGAGTGTTTTTGGATTCTAGTTTTAATGGAGCATCCAGTTTCCCCGATGTAGGGTTTCCCACATGAGCAAGGGATGAGATAAACCCCTTTTTGGAATTGAGGGTCGAGGGGATCTTTAACCAACCTGAGGTTGCTTCGAATTGTGTTCAAAGGATTGAAAATGGAAAAGATGTTATTTTTCCTTAAAATGTTGGCAATCCTATTAGTGATACCTTGGATGTAAGGTAAGCTGCCCCTACCAACTGTGTTATCTTTATATATTGTTTTCATGTTATTACTATTCTTAGGTATGCTGGAGTTACAGAAGGCTTAGATGGCTTGATGGGATCTAGAGGGGATCTAGATCACGGTGACAAAAATGTATTTTATTTTAAATGGGATGTGGTATGTTATTAATGTATTAATAGGTTAGAAATTGTTTAAGTGTATATAGGTTTAATGAATGTGACAAAATAATAATAATGCAAAAGGACCTCATTTACAATAAATTTTAGGGATGGGAGTGAGTTATCATAGAGGTCAATGTGGGAATCAAATTTTCACTAATGTTCCACCCTTCATCACAGTTGAGGTTATTGGGATGTTTATTCATTTCTATGGCCTCTCTGAATTTCTTGTGAAAATAATGGTCAACCTTGGCAATGATACTAGACTCTTCAATGCATATGTGATGTTTGGTTTTGTTTGAATGCTCATTTAGGGCAGATGTTTTGGATCGATTTTGTTTTATGTCTGCAGAGTGTTCTTGGATTCTAGTTTTGATGGAGCATCCAGTTTCCTGATGTAGGGTTTCCCACATGAGCAAGGGATGATATAAACCCCTTTTTTGGAATTTAGGGTCGAGGGGATCTTTAATTGACTTTAGGTTTCTTCAAATAGTGTTGAAAGGATTGAAAATGGCAAAGATGTTATTTTTCATTAAAATGTTGGCAATCCTATCAGTGATACCTTGGATGTAAGGTAAGCTGACCCTACCAACCTTGTTATCTTTATTTATTATTTTCATGTTATTGTTATTCTTAGGTACGCTAGAATTACGGAAGGCTAATATGGCTTGATGGGATCTAGATCATGGTGTCGAGGATTCTCAAGGGTGATATTCAATATTAGATGCATGAGAAGCTTGATTTTTTCATTCTACAACAAGCTCAACTTAGGAAGAAGAGTTTAGAGTGGGTTAAGGAGTAGACATTGTTTGCAAAACCTTGCTTGCAATCCGTACAAAATTTTCTAGTGCAAAATCCCTGAAGAACTACAAAATTGTTTACATAAACTACAGATCAAAGCGAGAGTTGGGAACCATATTAGACTACATCGTACCTGGAATATAAACGACTTAGCTGAGTTGCATTGGTTGGATACTAAGCTAACCAAAGCTACTGAATTTTGGGTCCAGGAAACTTTCGAAGTCTATATCATCGAATTTGTTGTAGAAAACCACTGATAATTCTCTAAAGCAGAAGTAGTATTTAAGTAAGCGTTGCGGGGAAGGTTATTGAAGGAGATCCCTTTGTGGATTAAAATCCTTATGGTGGAAGAACATTTATTTCCATTTCAAGAAAATACCATGGCAGCCTAAAACCCTAGGTACTAGGGGTAGGATTTAGGGGAGGATATGTTGCTCTGTTGCGGAAGATGACGGGATGTTGTGAGAAATGCAAAGGAGTTGTAGAAATCATGAGACTCTAGAGTGATAATGAGGGCATAGATAGCTAACAACTGGAGGGAAAAAATATGAAATAAATTAGACATAGGAGAAGAGAATTACAACGGATTGGTGAAACATTGAGTAATCTGAGGTTATGGATAGGAGAAATGGCTAGCCCAGAGTTGTAGAATAGTTGAGGAGGGGAAGGATCACATTATGGTGAAATAAGAGACACTAGAGTAGGAGTGATAGGAGATCCAAATAGAGGAAGTGGACCCCAGCAATAGTTAAAAGGATTCTAGATGCCCAAAAACTCAAACAGTCAGTTGCAACAAGTGATGAGAATACTCATGTAGATGAAGAAATGAATTTCGTAATACAAAGATTACTCTTTGAAGATGATTTAGTCCCTGCAAGTAGCAATCTACATGCCATTAACACAACTACCTCTCTCATTAACCTCCCCCTGGTATTTTATTTAAATCCTATTAATTTTATTTCTAGATTATCCAAAACTTTAAAATTTCAGATAATATATAGTAGATGCTCAACAAGAAATTCCAGTGGAGTTGGTAGTTTTGGTAGTAGTATTAAAACAAATTTTGTAATTCGTTCACAACCTAATTCACAAGGGTTTGCGTTAGTTTCGCCTATACAAATAACTATGGCCAGAAATGTCATGGATTCATTCACCCACTACCCAATGTTTGTTGGCCAAGATGACGAAGATGTCCAACAACATTGGTCTCTTTCTAATGCTATCTGAAGGGCTAGAAAAAACCCTAAATCTTCCATGATTATTGAGTTCAAAATGACACTGTGAGATAGAGCACTCTGATGGTATATCAAGTGGTGTGATATGCATCCAAACCCCACTTTGGATGAATTTAAATGGGATTTTGTCCAATAATTCAAACTTCCTCATACTTATCAACACACTTTGGCAGAACTATGGGATATTAAGTAAAGAGAAGGGGAGACTACTTGGCATTGAATACAAAGGTTTAGGGATGTGATTGGGAAATTAACTTACTTGATTGATCCTCATGATCAAAGAGAATGGTTTGTCAAAGCTCTATTGTCATTGACTAGAACTCCTTTGATGTGAAAATAGATCGAAATAATGCAAGATGTGCTCGAACAAGATTTCAAGATGAAAGAAATACCAAGATATTCAAATGAGTATAGGTCGGGTACTACTTCAAGTGATATAGCCATTATTAGTTTACAACATAAGATTTCCAATCTAACTAAAATATTGAAAGATATAAATCCTACACAGTCTATGCAACCTCATGTTTGGTGTACTAATTATCGTGTCGAGGGGCATCATGCCACTGGGTGCCCAAGGTTGCAGAGCACGGGGCTACCTACTATGCCTATGGGACTACTTCCGCTACCGCCTAATTTTGGAGTTGCTACAAGTGTTATGTATTAGGGAAATATATCATGTGTTCATGAATCATTAAGGTATGTCCACCAATGAGTATTGTGAGATTTTCCACTCTTATGGTCGTCCACTTCGTCTTTATCCTATTTTGCAAAAGTACTCCAATGTGTCAAATAATGTTTTTTATTTTATTTTTTTGGGTCCCAAACTCACCACACAGACTAGTGTAGATATTTGGATGCTTTGGCTAAGCATCTTGAGCACATTGCATTTTGATTTAAGGAAACTCCTCAAGGGCATTTAATATAAACATTCATAAAGATATTTCATAAGATATATCTATTTTATAGTATTTTATTTTTGTTGAGTATTAGTTTGGTTGGAATTTCAAAATATATTTACTCATTAAATTTGATAATTTTCACACTTTGGATTCATTTTCAGAGTTTCAAATAACGGTTATGTAAAAATTTAAACTATTTTTAAGGGAGTTGTCTATGGAGGCAGAGGAATTGCCCAGACGGCCAAAAGTAGTTGGAATATGGGCAAATTTTTTTAAGAAATCTTGCAATAGCAGTGTTTGAATCATGTTTTTTATGGTGGAAATGGATTCAACACCATCAAAAACCTCTGTACATACTTTAAATATCACAACCTAAATAGGAAATTTTCTGTTTTAGTTTTTTTTATCGTGTAGTAGTTTAAAGAGGTTATAATTTCATTTAGATAATAATGGAAATTCAAGTAGGATTTTGAACAAAATTAGCAAATTATTTTGTGAATTTTGGTTAGAGCTATTAAGCTTCAGGGTTTTGGGTGCTCCATAGGTTCTTGATATTACTATTGTTGATATTACTGAATTCATTTCCACCATAAAAAAATGATTCAAAAACTCCCAGAATTTAACTCTCCACTAAAAATTGTGACCTCTACAGACACTTTTTATTTATTTCAATTATAATATTAAGCACATATTTAATGATTTGACAACTAAATTATAATTACATATCTTAAATATTGCAATCTAAGTATTTTATTTTGAAAAAAATATTTTAATTTTTTAATCTTTCAACTATTTTATATCTTATTATTATTATTATTATTATTATATTCAATTTCCAAAAAAAATATAAAATCACTTAAAACTAGTAGAATATATAATTAAAATTTACAATTAACTAAAATATTTCAAAAAACAAAAACTTATAGGGTCAAATTAGCTGATTTATTTTCAAAAGTTTTTTTGGTAAAAAATTTCAAATAAATTATATGAACTTGAAATTAAATTTAACAATCATTCTCATGTAAACTTTTTCATGTAATTTTTTATAATTAAATGATTATATAAAATTGATGTGGGATGAAAATTATATATATATATATATATATAATTTGTGTTTATAAAATTTGTTTTACTTGAATATAAATAATATGTACGATCTAATTTATTTTAAATTTTGAAATTAGAATATATATATATATATATATATGATGATGATGATGATGATGGTTCACGTTCACTGAGACCAAACTTTGGTCTATCGGACCTATAATTTTCTTAGTTCTTAATTGTCTGGCTTCTCGTCTTTCTTGGCAAGATTGGTGTTGTAGCTTTCTTTTTCTTCTCTATGGTCTTCCAACTTCCTTTATCTTGCACCTCCTTCATCTCTTCTGATTCTTGGGACACTGGTGTCTTATCTTCAGGATCTGGGAGATCTGCTTTGCTGTTAAATGAAGATTTCTTTTGAGCGATATTCGAATCCTCATAATTGTTGATGCTAGAGGGGCTGTCGAGTTCGTTTTTTGTTGTTGGGCAAGGCTTTCCCCTTACTTGTCTTGAGGGTTGTTTCTATCTTGCCTGATTTCTTGCGATTCAGAGTTTTCTGGAAAGTATTCTTCTTTGGCAACAGTGTAATGTTCCTTTTGTGCTCCTTCCCACCATATAGATCTATGGTGTGTGTGTATATATATATATATATATTTCAAAACTATAAAAAATGAAAATCAAGCAACTAGTTATATATATATATATATATATATATTTTATTTTCAAAATTTAAAATAAATTATAATTAAATAAATTTATACTTGTTTCTAGATTTTTATTATTATTCTTTCTCCATTATTAAATTAACAATTATTTTTCCTTTCTTTATTATTCTTCCACTCCCTTATTGGCTCTAATTGAAATCATACGCTACTAAAAAAAACCTAATTGAAAGTAGAACACTTTGAATTATTACCTTGTACAAATACCTATTTATGTAGACCATACATCTTTCCTTTGCTTGTGCATTAGACTCAATGTATAATGCTGTGCATTAGACTCAATGTCTATTCAATGCTATTTGTGTAGGCCATACATCTCTGATCTCTCCCCCTTTAGACCCAATATCTATTAAAGGTCATCTCCCCTCTTTTGCGTATGCTCCATTGAGTATGGTCTTATGTGCTTTGAAATAATTGTTTTATCTCCAAAGTATATGGAGAGGGAGTGTGTGAACAAAATTAAGTGCTTAGGAAAGCAACCCAAATGAGATTCGTTACTATTAGCAAAACATGGCTAGTTATATTTTACGTTGAGTGACTTATTACACAAAGTGTGGAATTGACCTTTATGTCCATGAGAGTTTAATTTAAATGAGAACTATTATTATTAGCCGAGTAAATTAAATGAGAATTATTATTATTAGCACAAACATGGTTGGTCATATTTTATGTTGGAGTGATCTATTTTTTTTCAGAAGAAAAAAACCACTGTATATTTATGAAAATAAGCAGTACATAATCGAAACATTGAGATTTGTATGTATGATGAGAAGCCACAAGGAAGCTTCATACACATACAAGTTGAACATATGGCTTCATAGAACAATTACATGTGAGATGAGTCCACATCGTCATAAAATATTATGTCTCATAGTAGCCCATATATAGCATCCAGGACAGCTAATAAACAAATGTGCATGTAAGCAAACATCTGTCAAATTCCCATTGATAAAAGCACAGGATTATGAGATATCAGATCTCCGTAAGCTTGGCAGTGTTTATAATTAGATAAATAAAACCTGTAATTAAGCCTCCAGACCCTCCTGGGGAGAGCTAACAAACATATGTTAGGCATAAATTTCACTGTGTAGATAGTCAGAGGAGTCCACATCCGGCATATAGGAGATAAAATAGCTTTATCATAACTCGCTCACTTGCCGCCCTCCAGATAAATGGTCACACTTGCTTGCATAAAAAGATGTTAGCTAATGATAATAGTAACAGACCATTCCCAAATAGAGACTCATGTTCCTGTTGCTCAACTCATGCTGCTATCTGATGACTAATAAGTGAGATCCATGTAATCAGAGAGAATGAAAACTGCAATTGGAACTATAGTCCCTTCGAAAGAGACATAACAAGTATATGCAAGGTAGAAAATCAGCTGAGCAGATAGCCTAGGGTCCGCATTTGGCATCAGAGGAGGATAACTTTGCCATGATATGATAGCAACATCATAACTCGCTCGCTTGCTGATGTTCGAATAAAGGGCCACGCTTGCTTGCAAAAAGGTTGTTAGATAATGAGAAGAATAACAGTCCATATACAAAAAATAAGAGACTCACCAAGAAGTGTTGAAAACCGGTCAGGGAATGGGTATGTCATTTGCCTAGACCCGGACCCCATGCTTATATTGAGATACCTTCATGATGCCAAACTCCATGTTTAGCCATTTCTTTGAAAGGCCATTTGCCCTGGTGTTCAATTCCCGGAATATGTGAGAGATCAGAGGATGGCCCATTTTATCCCACAACTGTTTAATCCTTTGCAACCATCCCTATACTGAAGGGGCCGAGAGAGAAAAGGCTTCATTCACCACTCGGATGATAACCTCAGAGTCTCCATAAATACTTATGTTCCGAATCCCAAGATTATAACTAGCGTATAGTCCACTCCATAGTGCTAGGAGTTCCGCCATAATGTTTGTGCTCGGACCAGCATTCCAACAGATATGAATGCGCTCAGAGGAAGATATCTTAATCCAGACTCCATAACCCATCATCCCATCCTGGCATGCCCCATAAAAAAAAAGAGCAGGCACAGATATGGCATGGGGTCTGAGTCTTCTAGACCGATCCTGGATTGATAAGGTAGCCGCCTCTCGATGTCCAATCCATTTCATAATGGCAGTGTATGTAGCAAGAACAAAAAATTTGCCCCCTTCAAATATAATCTGATTGCGCGCCATCCATATTTCCCATAAAATAAAGAACAGTAAAGATCGATATTTACCTTTAATCTTATCCCATTTGTTCACAACTTCCATGAAGTCATTTGGGGTCCATGAGGGATCAATGAGATGCGGAGAAAACAGGTTCCAAATATGTAAGGATATAGGACAGATAAAGAAAAGATGCTTCACTATTTCTTCATCCTTTTCGCAAAGAGCGCACTTGCCAGGTCCCATATAACCTTTGTGCATAAGCGAATCCCATGTGAGGATCCGCTTCTTCCACACCAGCCAGCCAAATAGTAATATCTTGGTGGGAATGGAATGGTGCCAGAATTGCCAGAAATCCTTTGATACATCGGAAACTTCACCTCGCGAAATGAGATATAAATACATATCCTTTACGACGACTGCATCCTTGTATAGTACACCATCCCATATGATCTTATCTCCTTCCCTGTTATGACATAGGCTAGCCACCTTGATCTTCATAACATATTCAGCCTAATATTCCGCATCTACGCCATCAAGACCCAACATTGATGCATCTTTTAATATAGGAGCCTCAAGAGACCAATAATGTATAACTTGATTAAAAAAGATAATACCCCATTGGGAAAGTCTGTGGGCAAGTCTCGGATATGGAAGAAAGTCCCCGTGCACCCCACAAATTCTATCCTTTGCAATGATAATATTCAGTCCATTGCCAAAAGACCATATAAGTCTGTCAGCAAAGAAGTGAATTTTTTTTTGAAACCCCAACCAAATACTTGAGAGCATCGAGGCAGCTGAAGTTGTCTGTTATATAGAAGTAATAAAGAATCCTTGTTCAAATACTTGGTATAGATAACGTCATTCCATATCCCCTTCCTAGTGAAGGCCAGCCATAGGGATTTGGCCATCAAAGCCCAATTGAACCTACGTATAATGAGAATACCCCATCCACCCATCTGCTTCGGCATACATATATTCAAAAATTTAGTCAGGTGGATATGAGTCTTCTTCTCTGAGCCACCCCATAGGAAATTTGCCAGGGTTTGATTGATGAGGGAAACAATCTTTTTCGGGATATGATAAATGTGCCCCCGGTATACCATGTATTGAGAAAGAACAACTTGAATCATAACCAGTCTGCCTCCCAAAGAGAGCCATTGATGAGACCATTTACCAATTTTAGCTTTGATTTTTTCAACTAACCAGACCCAGTCTTTTATCCCATATCCACCTGCCTTGATTCGGAAGCCCAAATAAGTTAAACCTGCAGATACCTATTTAAGTTGTATGCCCATAAAACTAGCAATAAAGAGGACCTCTTGTTCATCTCCATATTCATAAATGAGAAAGGACTTCTCCTTATTTATGCTTAATCCCGTTGATTTCCCAAAACGAATTAGCATATAATCTATGTAAAAGCAATGATTCCTGTTAATTCTGCAGAAAATAAGGAGATCGTCAATGAAAAGAGAATGGGTGATGCATACCTCTTTAGAAAAGGAGAAGCCCGATATATATCTAGAGGCGAGTGCACTCTGCAACATTCTACTAAAACCATCCATGATAATGATGAAAATAAGAGGGGATAATTCACATCCCTGACGGATCCCCCTCCTTGCCTTGAAGAACTTTGTCGGGAGACCATTTATAATAACAACATAAGTCACATAAGAGATACAAGCCATAATAAAACGAATAATATGCACCGGAAGCCCAATCTTGAGGAGGACCATTCTAATGTAAGACCAGTCCACAGTGTCATAGGCCTTAAATAGATCTATCTTCATAATAGCCGCCTTCTTTTTCTCGAAATGCATAGAGTGTAAGACCTCCTAAGCGATGGCAACAATGTCGTGGATGGATCGACCTTTTAGAAAGCCATATTGTTCCTTAGAGATATGTCTTGATAATTTATCTCTCATTTGATTTGTGATGATCTTAGAAGTTATCTTATACAATATATTTCACAAAGCGATTGGTCTGAAATCAGAAAAATCCTGAGGATCGGAGATTTTGGGTATGAGAGTCAAAAAAGTGGAGTTCAGGTTAGCCTCAATGTGTCCCGTGATTCTAATATGCTCCACCATCTTTGTTATTTCATCAGCCATGATGTCATAGAAATGTAGAAAGAAATATGCAGGCCATCCATCCGGGCCTGGGCATTTGTCGATGGCAAAGGATTTAAGCGTCATTTCTATCTCTTCCTTTGTAACCGCAGCATTCAGACCCTGTATTTCAGACTCGTCAAACATCCGTGGGATCCGTTGTAGGAACCATTCCTAGCATGCCGCCAACATGCTGGAGTCGGCTTGATAAAAAGAGGAGAAATGATTATAAGGTTCCGTCATAATCTCATCCATGGAGTATAAAATACTACCATCAGGTTTTTAATGTACTAGATAGCATTTCTTTTCCTTCTCTCATTTGCAGATCGGTGAAAAAATTTAGTATTCAGGTCACCTTCTTTCAACTAGGTGATTCTGCTTTTAAGTTTCCACGTAATCTCCTCAATTTTTAGTATCTCCTTCCTGCACATATTAAGCTGCTCCATATTTTTAAAAGTATGTTCATCAGGAACGCCTTTTTCAAATTTGGAGTACAGATCGTTTAGGGATTGAGTGATGTAAAGGTACTCCGCTCTGAGCTTCTGCTTTTTTCTGATCTCCCATGCTTTAGTAATCTTTTTAATGTATTGAAGCTTCTTATGCAGTAAAGACCATCCACATAAGCCCTCAGGATTAGCAAAGTCAATCCATTGAGACCTGATGATCTCATTGTATTCCTCATCTAACAGCCACGCTTGGTTGAATTTAAAAGGCATCCCTTTCCTTACCACCTCCCGGTTCCATGCCAACACCACCGCCATATGATTTGATATATCAGATAAATGTATATGAGAGCGAATACCCCCCAAAATGTCCATATGCTGCCCCTTTACCATTGCTCGGTCATGCTGCTTACCAATGAACTCGTTCCTAGTCCTTTTGTTAGTCCAGGTAGGGAGTATCAGATTTGGGCGTATATCATACATATGGGCTCGATCAAATATATCAACAATATATGATGCCAGGGGATCCCTTCGACTCTTCGTCCCCTAGGACTCATCGGAGAGGAGGGTTGAATTAAAATCTCCAATAGTGATTAAATTAGCCAAATAAAGAATACCAGAGCAGCAAAGTCGATTCCAAAAATCATATCAATTTTGATATGGGGCATATAAATTAATGATATTGATCTTATCCTGCATACCACATATATATCCGGATAAGAGTATGCCCCCAAAAAAAATGTAAGTTGAGACTTTAACAATAGACTGATCCCATAAAACCAGCATACCACCTGCATGCCCAACTGCATCAATCGCCACAGTCTGCCAGCCTGGACATATGGCAAGTAATTTTTTTAATAGCTTTGATCCTATCACATAAGGTTTCCTGAACAAGAACTATGATCAGTTTCACAGTGTTGAGAATTTTCTTCAGGCGATACAGCTTCGATGGGTCGCCCATACCCCTAAGATTTATTGAAAGGATCAAGTTCATTTGGTACCCGACAGGCGTTTGCTTGCTCTAAGTGCCCCTTCATCCTCAAATGAGAAAATGGGTACATCTGTTAACTCTAAAAGTTCATCATTGAAAAGAGACCTTACTTTTTGCCTTCCACGGAAATGTCTTGATCCCTGCTTCGACTTCTTACGGACAGTGATATTCGAAGCATCATGTGGAGTAATGGAGATGTCTGCCTGTTTAGGTATCCTATCGAATACAGTAAGGGACGCTAGGTCTAGGTTTGGGTTATCCAATAGGGCTTCAATGTCACTGCCTATGGAATTTTTGGGGGAATCAGAAATGTCAAGGGCAATATCCGAATCAGGGGGGATGGGGATACCATTTCCAACGGGGGCATGGATGGGGACACATCAAGGTGTGCACCCGATTGACAAGGCAATTCAGGTATAGCAGGGATAGATACAAAGTGGTGATTGATGGAAGATCCACATACATCATGGAATTCTGCCCAATTTGTAGTCCGGTCGGTAGACCTATCAGCCTCACTGGAGACCTTCATACTCATGTGGGCCAGTTTTCTAGTAGGATAAGAATTTGAGAACCCCCGTGTTAACATATCACCATTCCCCTTTTCGGTAGGCCTCAGGCATATAGAAGAGATATGCGAGATTGAATTAGGCTCCCCTCTAGTAGGTTCAGAAAGGGAGACAGATGATTGGGGTAAATGATTGGGAAGAAGTGAAGTACGTTCCATATTCCGGGATATAGAAAATGACTGTGCTAATACATTTATGTCATAAGGGAACACATCATCAGGAGGCCCCATATTCATGGCACAGTCCTTATCAGAAACGTAATCTTCATCACTAGATGAAGGCAAGAGAGGCTTACCCGATTCATGGAGATATGGTCCAGCGTTTGTGCCTTCGATAGAATTATGTGTGTCCATAACCAATTCTTCATCAACAAAGCCACTGCCATGATAACAGAGTGTTCTGTGACGAAATGGGCAATGGTTCTTTAAATGACCCGTTTTATGACAGAGTAAACACCGGAAGGGAACCCCCCAATAGTCCACCCATTGTCGATGCCTATGCTGCCCCCAGATAAGGTCAATGTCCCCAAGTAAACCGCTAGCAAAATCAACCTCTACCAACATCCAAGCAATTCTCTTGTCTGCTGCACCAATAACCCGTGGGTCAATATATTTGGTGTTTCCGATGGAATCTCCAATTGCTCATAAGGCTTTTATCGTCCAGAACTCCAGAGGGAGACCAGGCAATTTCACCCATATCACTTTGTTTTTTTGGTGCCTCCATGACAGGATTGAAACCAAGGTACCAGTTTGCTAACTAAATGAAACTTTTCCCGTGTACCTAAGTTTCTGAATAATCTTCGCAATGTCCTCCTCCTTCATAAAATGGATGCTGAACCATTTATTAAGCAACAGACTCACCTTTGGCATGTATCCAAGGATTGGTTTCCAGTTCTTTTTCACCCATTCATCCATGTTCAGATTTTTTCCATCATCAAACATCCATCTACCTATGACGGCACGTTTCTGAAGGCTTACCACCCTTCCCCAGAGATTGTCGTGCTCCATATGAACCTCTTTGATCGTCATAGCAGGCTTGAAAATGCGTTCCTTTTGTTGTTTTCTTCTACGTGAGCCGGCAGGTCTTCCCTGTGTCTTCTTACTATGTCTGCTTGTATCATTCTCAGATTCATTCACTAAATTATTTTCATGAAATACCGATTGTGCTATTAACATAGCGTCTTCATTGAAAGCCTTCTCACGTCTATGTTCCGCATCAATAGTGGTTGCGATTAAAGCCTCATGGGTAGAGGTGTTTGAGCATAGTATATCATTGAGATTAACCATTGTGAGTCCCAATAGATAGCTTAAATGAGATCACAGGGCAGTTAATACATTCGGTGCAACACAACGTTTCAGATAACTGCCACCCACCCTCCAAGAACCACCAGTGATCTATTGCATAAAGTGTGGAACTGAATTTTATTACGAGAACATTATAAAAATATTTATGGTTGGAGGTAAATACTTTTATGGTTTGTGGTTGGAGCTAGATATTTTTATGGTTTGTGTTAGTGGAACTAAGGGGTTATAATATTTGGTTTTTGTTATTGGATTGAGTCAAAATATAGCAACGTCAATTTATTGTGTATAATAAAGATTTTGTAGGTATAATAAAAAAATTATACTTGCAGTAAATGCATTTTTACACCAAAGAGATTGTGTACACATTTATTTGTTTGGCTTTTAAATGACATTAGCGTCTAACATTGAATCATTTTATCATTTTAGAGCCGTATGGATAATGAATATTTATTAATTGTAGTTCTAGTAGAATTATATATTGTTATTATGTTGATTATAATTTAAAAGAGTAGTAAATACAATGTATTTATTTTATGATTGAGGAAAATAAGTATGTCAATATATATTGTACTCATGAATAACTTTAATAACTTAGGTACATCTAATTTTGAACAAGAAGCACTCAATGCACTCATAATCATATTGAAGATATTGACTTATTGGTCCTAATTAATAGTGCATTATTAGTTGGTTGTTGTGTGCAGACTATAATGAGAACAAAGGCTTGATTGCCATTATGAAGATTGATTTCCATATTCAATAAAAATAAATTACAAATCAGTGAAAGTTATTTTCATAACTTATTTATGTTTGTGAAGCAAGTGGGTTGTAACTTGGAGTAGTTGAATCTTTAACCACGATGTAGTTTCCAATTCTTCTAACAAAAAGTAAACTCAAAATAGGTAAAGTGAAAAGAGAATGATTGAAAGACTCATATGCTATTAATGTTCAACATCAAGAAGAGAAAAAACACTTGAAGAAGAAGGTCCAAATGTTTGATTGAAGAATAATAGAGATGGAGATGGAGAAGAATATTTCCATTACTATTTCCATTTACTAAAAAGGTTATTTGATGAATGCCAATGCTCCTTCATTGTAGTAATGGAAATATGGGAGAATATTAGAGTTTAATATGGGAGAATATTAGAGTTTAACTTGTGAAATTGGGAGAGAAGGTCATCCATATGGGTCAATATAAGAAGAACAATCTCACTCAGATGATAATAATGTTGAATTTTTTAGTTATGGTCGGTCATCATAATTAATATTTTAGTCTTTGATGTATTTATAATGATAAATATAAAGCACATCCTTCATGTTATTGTCAAAAGATAAAATATATGACACGTTCTTCATGTCAGGTTGAAAAGAGAAAAGTTATGAATTTAAAATTTGACTTGGTAAATTTGAATTTGTCATTTTCTAAATTTTTTTTTGATTATAAATCTCGTTAATGACAAACCAATCTAAATGCCCAAAATAAGTTAAGCAAGGACAATCAAAGGTAAATCCAATCACCTTAAGAGCAAGTAGTAAAATACTATAAGATTTTGATACAGTTCAATATTGAAAAGAGCACATTTTTTATTAAATATTTGTTATTGAAACTTGAAAGAGCATCTTTGAAGATTGAGAGAAAATCTATATTAGAAAGGCTATAGAATTTGTAAATTTAGCATAATGTAAGTGACTTCTCTTTATATTCTAACTTTTAATGGCATTTTATTTACTAATTTTTATATTCAGTAATCTTATATATCTCATGATTAAATTTATGCCTTAAAACATTTTCTTTACAACATCTCATACAATTGCTTATTACTTTTAAACTCAAACATTACATTCAATTCTTATCCCTCTTCATCTTAAATCCTTTATACTTCTAAATCATTTACACACCAAAATAATTGACTTTACATTAAAAAAAATATATTCTATATATATTAAAATAATAACCTAAAATCATTTCAAACCTTTAATTCCTCATTATCCAACAACATCATCATCCGTTAATCATAAATTTTCTTACGTATGAGCCATTACTTTCCAATCTTAAAGTTCTCACCAACTAAAATCCAAAAGCTTTTTATCCCTCTGCAATCCAAAACTCTAAAAGTTTGTGCTCAATCCTGCCGCGGCAATCTCAAAATTTTTAATGTATTTGAAATATTTTATATTTTTCATTTTCCTTCTTATATTTTTTTAATTGAATTGAATTTATTTTTAAATTTTATAATTAAATTAAATTTTTTCTAATTATGTCAAAACTATTCACAATTACATAACTATATATATTTAAATCCCATAATAATGTCGTTAGAAAACTCACCACAAAGAAGGTTTAAGCTTTCCCAAATCTTTTCTGCTCCATAAACCTAAAAGATTATGCCTCCCCCTCCATTGCCCAATAAATATTCGTTTCCAAAGAATTTATCTTAGGAATCTTAATACTACTAAGTAGTGCAACATTCGAGAGGTGCACTTCTGGTTCGGCTCGCCTTGCGACTCAATAATTTGACATATAGCACTTCAACGCATAAAACCAGAAAATTCCCCCATCTGCGCGCGCATATATATATATATATAATAAGCATATTATTGTCTTAAAATTTATAAAATGGTTTGAAAAAATTACACATCTATTAAAATAAAAAGGGTAAAGACTTGTAAAAGCTGAGTTTATTTTGAAATTCCAATTTTATTAATTGACCACAAAATTATTATACTATGAAATGAATATATACTTTTATTGTTACAAGATATTTTTGTTGAGATTTTCTGTTTTGAATAAATAGTCAAAAATCTCAGTAGGTGACAAAAATTAGGAATTAGTTCCTAGATTAACTCCAGTTTGTTGGGAGGGAGTTAATGCATCCTAAATTTGAGTTGAGAGGATTTATGAGGAAGTTAGATTCTCTTTGCTATAAAACAGGTATCCATACGGATTGTTTTGAGTGTGTGGGTGTGAGAGTTTGTAATCTCCTGTTTGATTAATAAGATTGCCTATGCCTATGTTGTGTGGACGTAGCCCAGAATGGTTGGGTGAACCACGTTAATTGCTGTGTCTTTATGTGCGTGATTGGTTTGCTGAGTATTTGTTTTGTGATTGCTGTGCATATGATCTCCAACAATTGGTATCAGAGGAATGTTGGAGTGCGTTGAATTGCTGGTGTGCTGAATTGCCTGGTGTTGCTGGAGCGCTGGTGCGTGGAGACCGTATGGGCGCCGGTCGAAGACTTGATTCTCTTTATTGGAGGGACAGAGTTGCAGTCGGATTTCGAGCTCCCTTCTCCTTTGTCGAGTGAAGTCTGTTCAACCCATTTCAAGGAATTTTTTATTGATCCACTTGAAGTCTGGTGGCCTATGCAGCGGAAGCGCAGTGAGATTGGGCCAACAGAGGTGTGTCGAGATCCATGGAGGCTATGGTGAGCTTCCTGATCCATGCCACTGTGAGGAGATTAGCTTGGTAGTTCTTCTTTGTTGTTACAGCTCGGTAGCTGCGTGAGGGTGCTGAGTTTTGTTTGCTGGTGGTGCGTTGCTGGTGCACTACTGCGTGAGACTGTTAAAACAGACGTGGACTGTTATGTTAACTGTGAACCGGAGTTGTACCATCGCTCACTGTGGGAGGAGCACGTGAATTGATAAAGGAAGAACCGTTGATTGTATAATCCAGAGTCGAGTTCTTTTGAGTGAGAAGAACCACAGCAAAGCCGTGAGCCGGTTCCAGGTTCACTCCGCTACGATTTAAATGCAGAAGGCTCATAAAAATCGTTTTTTTTAATGCCAGTTTTACTTAAAATCGATTTTTTGAATTAACAACATATATTGGTTGATATACGCTGATTTGAATGCCGTGGTAATTGAACGCTAAGTGGAAGGGCTTGCCATTAAAATTGCTTTTCTGGACATGTGAAAATCGATTTTGGAGAAACTTTGAAGCAGAGGAGTTTCTGCAGGTTTAGTGCATTACTGTTTTTTGTTTTAAATCGATTTTGTGTTGCAATGCCGTAGTCCATAATGGAGGCAGCAGCTGCTAAAAGTGAAAGGTGAAAAAGAGTAAACTGATTAGTTTACCACATATATATTGAATGCCGTTATTTTGAAAGTCGATTTGTATGGTGGTGTTTTTTAAAAACAAAATCGATTTGAATTTTTTGGTAATTATTAAATACCAATGCCAATTGCATATGGTATGGAGTTTAGAAGGTTATATTTTTTTTAAAAGGAAGTGAAAGGCATTTTAAAGGCGAAGGTCGATTTGGAGTTTTGCAAAAAGGTTACATATAAAAAGCTTTTTTATAATCGATTTGGAGTTTGGTTAAAAGGTCACATATATAAATCGATTTTATTAAAAGCTTTTTTATAATGTTTAAAAATGTAAATGCCATTTACATTTGGTTTTAAGATAAAGGCCTTTTTTATAAGGTGAAGGGTAGCATTTTTTTTTTTTTTTTGGGCAAGGGCAATTTTTAATCAATTTTTTTTTTTTTAAGTTGGATTTGGAGATTGTTTGTTTTAAACAAGATGGCGAAAACTCAGAGTGCCCGTTTTGAGAACGATGTGGTTGGAGCCTTATTGTCTGAGGAGACGAGGAAGAGGTCGAATGTAGACACCTCTACATCAGAGGTAATGATGGCCAGAGGTCGCTCGAGAGAGAGACACTCCGGGGGTAAGCATAGCAACTCTCATTCAAAGTCTAAAGGAAAGAAGACAAAGGTGAAGTGCTGGCATTGTGGGAAAGATGGACACCTGAAGAAGGATTGTTGGAAGCGACAGCAGGCTGCTAAAGAAGGCTCTTCAACAGAAAAGAAGGAGGCAAACACGACAGATACAGGTTCGGCATCTGGTTCAGGTATGAGCGACGAAGTGTTGTCTGTTAATATGTCAAATCATGGTCAACATTGGTTGTTAGATTCCGGTGCATCAAACCACATGTGTATCCATAAAGAATGGTTTAAGACGTATAGATCAATTAATGATGGAGTCGTGTACATGGGTAATGATGTTACTTGCAATATTGTTGGGATAGGAAGTGTACAACTGCAAATGTTTGATGGCACAACTAAATTGTTAACAGATGTGAGACATGTTCCAGACTTAAGAAAAAATCTAATTTCTTTAGGAGCATTGGATACGAATGGATATAAAACTGTAATTCAAGGTGGAGTTATGAAAATCTATAAAGGTATCTTACTAGTAATGAGGGCTAAGAAAGTAGGAAATATGTTTCAATTAGAAGGAAGAACAGGGTCAGATTATGTGTCTACGATGTCTGAACATGATAGTAGTTCCATTCGCCTATGGCATCAAAGATTGGGCCATATGAGCGAAAGAGGGTTAAAGATTTTGGCTGATCGCAAATTACTTCCTAATCTAAAGTCTGGAAAGTTAGATTTCTGTAAGCATTGTCTGTTTGGAAAACAAAGTAAACAAAAGTTTAAAACAGGAAAACATACTAGTAAAGGCATACTTGATTATATCCATTCAGATGTTTGGGGACCAGCCCCTACAACCTCATATGGTGGTTCGTCTTATTTTGTATCATTTATTGATGACTTTTCTAGGAAGGTGTGGGTCTACATGTTGAAAAAGAAGTCTGATGTTTTTACAATTTTCAAACAGTTTAGAGCATTGGTAGAAAACATCACTGGTAGAACAATAAAATGTTTAAGAACTGACAATGGTGGTGAGTTTACTTCCAAGGAGTTTGACAGCTATTGCAAGGATGCGGGGATCGAGAGACATAAGACCACGGTTTATACTCCTCAGCAAAATGGAGTTGTTGAACGCATGAACAGGACTCTTCTAGAGAGAGCAAGGAGTATGCTGAGTAACACCGGGTTGCAAAAGGAGTTGTGGACGGAAGCGGTGGCAACAGCTTGTTATGTGATAAACCGATCTCCATCGACGGCGATAGACTGCAAGATTCCGCAAGAGGTATGGAAAGGACACCCTTGTGACTATACTAAACTCAGAGTGTTTGGTTGTGATGCATATGCTCTAGTGCCTAAACATCAGCGAACTAAGTTAGATCCAAAGTCTAAAAGGTATATATTTGTTGGGTATGGTGTTGGAACAAAGGGATATAGATTTTGGGATCCTACTACCCACAAAATCATCATCAACAGAGATGTAAGGTTTAATGAATCCTCTCTTGTACAGTTAGATGTAGATAGTAGATTGAAACAGGATGATGTATCTGACTTTCAGCACATTCAGTTTGATAGCACTTCTAATGATAGTCATGATGACCATAGTTCAGATTCTAGTCATGAACAGGTTTCAGAATCAGATTATGAACAGGGTTCAGATGTAGGTCATGAACAGGTCTCAGATGGTGATTATGAAGAAGTTCCTACAGATGGTAGTCAGCCAATTGTGGAAGCACCAGAAACATCCTTAAGGAGGTCTACAAGGATCAAACGTCCTCCGAGAAGGTATGATGATTATGTTACTTCAGTTGCTTTGACAGCTAACGATGATGAACCTCTGTGCTATCAGGAAGCAATAGAAGGTTCGAAAAGTGACAAGTGGAAAGCAGCCATGAAGGACGAAATGATGGCCTTGAGTAAGAACGGCACATGGGATTTGGTTGAACTTCCGAAAGACAGGAAAACTGTGGGGTGTAAATGGGTTTTCAAGCTGAAACGGGGTGTGAATGATACGGAAGACAGGTACAAAGCAAGGCTGGTTGCAAAAGGATTTTCTCAGAAAGCAGGCATAGATTTTCATGAGATTTTTTCACCAGTTGTTAAAATAGTTTCAATCAGAATTGTGTTAGCGTTAGTTGCTTTGCTTGATTTAGAATTACAACAACTAGATGTTAAGACTCCATTTTTACATGGAGATTTAGATGAGGAAATTTATATGGAACAACCCGAAGGGTTTGTTCAGCATCGCAATAAGAAATTTGTCTGCAGGCTCAAGAATTCATTGTATGGTCTGAAGCAGTCGCCTCGACAATGGTACAAGAAGTTTGATTCTTTCATGTTGAGTCAAAAATATATAAGAAGTGAATATGATCATTGTGTTTACTTTAAGCAGTTAAGTAATGGCATGTTCATTATCTTAGTGTTGTATGTTGACGATATTCTTTTAGCAAGAAAAATCATTGAAGAAATCAACAGGTTGAAGACTCAGATGGCAAGGACGTTTGATATGAAAGTTCTAGGAGCAGCAAGACAGATTTTGGGCATGGAGATTTTCAGAGACAGGAGCAGTGGTAAGCTGTGGCTATCACAACAGAAGTATATTGAGAAAATACTTGTGAGGTTTGGTATGAACAATGTGAAGCCTGTATCAGTCCCTTTAGCTTCCCATTTTAAGCTTTCTTCGAGTTTATGTCCTAATACAGATGAAGAAAAAGATTATATGTCTCGAATTCCATATGCCAATGTAGTAGGATGTTTGATGTATGCGATGGTTTGTACTTGACCAGATATTTCACATGCAGTTGGGGTTGTCAGTAGGTATATGGCAAATCCAGGTAAAGAACACTGGTCAGCAGTGAAATGGGTGCTTCGGTACTTGAGAGGCACAAGTAGTTATTGTATCACTTACAATAAGAGTAGTGAATTTGTTTGCGGGTATGTTGATTCTGATTTTGCAGGTGATTTGGATAAGAGAAGGTCAACTTCGGGGTACGTCTTTACTCTTGCAGGTGGAGCTATTAGCTGGATGTCAAAGCTACAAAACATTGTTGCTTTATCCACTACTGAAGCAGAATACATTGCTGCTTCGCATGCTTGCAAAGAGGCGGTTTGGTTGAAAGGTTTGCTTGGTGAGTTTGGTAGGTTACAGGACAACATCAAGTTACTTTGTGATAGTCAAAGTGCAATACATTTGGCTAAGAATCCGGCCTATCATAGTAAATCAAAGCATATTCCAATTAAGTACCATTTTGTAAGACATGTTATCACTGAAAGAGGAGTCTCTCTTGAAAAGGTGCATACAAAGGAAAACTGTGCAGACATGTTCACGAAACCAGTTTTGTTGGAGAAGCTGCGTTGGTGTTTGGCTTCTCTTGGCTTGCAGAAAAGATAAAATAATAATAACAGGGCATCAGGCTAATTGTTGTCAAGGTGGAGATTGTTGAGATTTTCTGTTTTGAATAAATAGTCAAAAATCTCAGTAGGTGACAAAAATTAGGAATTAGTTCCTAGATTAACTCCAGTTTGTTGGGAGGGAGTTAATGCATCCTAAATTTGAGTTGAGAGGATTTATGAGGAAGTTAGATTCTCCTTGCTATAAAACAGGTATCCATACGGATTGTTTTGAGTGTGGGTGTGAGAGTTTGTAATCTCCTGTTTGATTAATAAGATTGCCTATGCCTATGTTGTGTGGACGTAGCCCAGAATGGTTGGGTGAACCACGTTAATTGCTGTGTCTTTATGTGCGTGATTGGTTTGCTGAGTATTTGTTTTGTGATTGCTGTGCATCTGATCTCCAACAATTTTCTTAATTTTTATTATTTCAATTATAATAATAAGCATATATTTGATGGTTTAACAACTAAATTATAATAAAATTTTCTAATAATTAAAAAAAAAAATCTTAAATATTACAATCTAAATATTTTATTTTGAATTAAAAAAAAAAAAAACTTTTATATATCTCTCACACACACAGATATATATATAAACTTATACTTCAAATTACATGATTTATTTGCAAAAAATTTCTTGGTAAAAAATATATTTAAATAAAAAATAAATTATGTAAACATTAAATAATTATACAACCATGAATTGTACTATAAACTTAACCTTGTTGAAATTAAATTTAACAATCATTCTCATGTGAACTTTTCATGTAAATTTTTATAATTAAATTAGTGTATTTTTTATATCATAAAATGTAAAAATTGATGTGACTTATATATAATTAATAAGATTTTTATTTATAATATTTGTTTTATCTAAATATAAATAATTTGAAATTAATATAAAATACATATATATAAAACCAGTTACTTAAAATTTATTTCTTTACAATTTTAAAATTAAAAAAAATATATACATAAAAATTTATTTTTAAATTCTTATTATTAAGTATTCTTTTTCCTTTCCATTATTCAATTCTTTTTTTCCCCTGGATTTCAATCTAGTATTCTTTGCAAGCCTCCACTCCTTTATTGGATCTAATTGAGATCATACATTACTAGAGAAACCTAGTTAGAGGTAAAACATTTTGAATTGTTACCTCTTGAAAATACCCATTTCTGTAGACCATACATCTTTCCCTTTGCTTGTGCATTAAACTCAAGGTCTATTCAATGAAAATACCTATTTGTGTAGGCCATACATCTCTCCCCCTTTAGACCCAATATCTATTAAAGGCCATCTCCCCTCTTTTGCTTATGCTCCGTTGAGTATGGTCTTATGTGCTTTGAAATAATTGTTTTATCTCCAAAGTATATGGAGAAGGAGTGTGTGAACAAAATGTAGTGGTTAGGAAAGCAATCCAAATGAGATTCGTTAGTATTAGCAGAAACATGGCTAGTTATATTTTACGTTGAGGGACTTATTACACAAAGTCTGGAATTGATCTTTATGTCTATGACAATAATTTAAATGGGAATTATGGGAATTCTTATTATTAGCACAAACATAGTTGGTCATATTTTATGTTCGAGTGATCTATTACACAAAGTGTGGAATTGAGTTTTATTACTAGAACATTATAAAAATACTTATGGTGGGAGATAAATATTTTTATATACTTTTTATGGTTTGTGTTAGTGGGATTAAGAAGAATTTGTATGTGTGGTGAATGTATTTTTACACAAAGGAGATAGTGTACACATTTACTGGTTTGGCTTTTGAATGATATTAGCATTTAATATTGAATCATTTCAGAGCAATATGGATATTTATTAATTGTAGAGTGCTATAATAGACTTCCTTTAAAAGTAGCATTAGATATTTTTATTATGTTGATTATAATTTAAAAGAGTAGTAAACACAATGTATTCATTTTGTTATTGAGAAAAATAAGTATGTCAATATATGTTGTACTCATGAATAACCTTGATAACTTAGGTATATCTAGTTTTGAACAAGAAGCACTCAATGCATTCATAATCATTATATTGAATATATTGAATTATGGGTCCTAATTAATAGTGCATTATTAGTTGGTTGTTGTGTGTTGACTATAATGAGAACAAAGGCTTCATTTCCATTATGAAGATTGATTTCCATATTCAATAAAAAAAAATTACAAATAAGTGAAAATCATTTTCACAACGTATTCATGTTTGTGAAGCAAGTGGGTTGTAAGTCTCTTGGATCAATTGAATCCTTAACCATGACGTAGTTGCCAATTATTTGAACAAAACCTAAACTCATAATAGGTAAAGTGAAAAGAGAATGATTGAAAGAATCATGGGCCATTAATGTTCAACATCAAGAAGATAAATAACACTTGAAGGAGAAGGTCCAAATTTTTGATTGAAGAATAATAAATATGGAGAAGAATAGTAAGACCTCAATAATATTATTTCCATTTTCTAAAAAGGCGTTTTGATGAATGCCAATTATGCTCCTTCTTTTGTAGTAATAGAAACATGGGAGAAGATTAGAGTTTAACTGGTGAAATTGGGAGAGAAGGTCATCCATATGGATAGCTATAAAGAGGAAAAGCTCACTGAGATGATAATTCTGTTGAATTTTGTAGCTATGATCGGTCTTCATAATTAATATTTTTGTCCTTGATGTATTTATAATGATAAATATAAATCACATCCTTCATGTTATTGTCAAAAGATAAAATATATGACATGTTCTTAATGTTAGGTTTAAAAGAGAAAAGTTATGAATTTTAAATTTGATTTTTGGCTCCAAAGGTGATCTAGTCTGCCCTCCTATGAGAAAAGCAGACCGAACTTCTAGAGGCATCCATTCGATCTATCAAGACATTACATATGAACACCATTTTGTCCTCGTCCATGGGAAAGTAACTCAACCTATTTGAGGCAAGAAAAATGGTTAGTATGAGGGAAGTGAATAGGTCAACATGAGGCAAGTGAAGAAGTCAAGTATGTGGCAAATGAAGAAGTCAAATCTAAGGCAAGTGAAGAAGTCAAGTATGTGGCAAATGAAGAAGTCAAATTTGAGGCAAGTCATGAAGAAGACGAATACGAGGCAGATAAGGGATGAGTTGGTGGCAAATTTTATGGGCTTATATAGAGCATAATTGAGTTTTTCTTGAGAGAAGAAGAGGGACGAAATTCAACCCTTCCAAAGAAGACCAGGCTGAGTTGATTGGGCATCTTGGTGACTTGATCTAAGGGCAGTTGACTAGGTTTGACCTAGCTATAGTATTAGTTAGTTTGACCTTGTATATGATTAGATGTATCTTTGTTGAACTTGATGATTTCTCTAAGGAAAAGGTTGTTGGGTTTTTTCCCCATGTGGGCTTTCCCAAGGTAAAAATATTTTGTTCTTGTTTAGTTATCTCTTTATGATCCTATTGGAATTTCCTTTCTAGTGTGATATCCTATGTGTTAAATAAGAATGCAAGAAAAACAATAATTTAAGAAAAAATATAAGAAATAATTATCAGTTTAGAGGATAATTGAAAAATCAACAAATTCAGCTACACTAGAAGTTGCTAGAGAAAGAAGAAGAATTTGTCAAAGCTACAAGTAGTTATCTAGGAGACCAATTGATCTTACTACAAAGCTAACAATCTACACTTCCTCATGTAGAATTGTTGCATCATGGCATAGCTATCAAGATACCACTAAATTAAAACATACCAAAATCAAATTAACCTTCATTAGCTCTCCAAATAAACCATATCCAAGTCTAAGTCCAAGAATGTGAAAAACTTGCACACTAAATATGGGAATGAATTCTGATTGCAGAGTTTGTATGTGAAGATTACTCATAGATAAAATTCAATACATATATACTTTTGTAATGGAAGAAAAAGTAAGCCAATAATCAAATCCAAATCCATAGTTGGAATCATAGCTAATAGCTAGAGCTTTGTGCTGGAGATGGACCATATGCAAAGCAATAATTACATTTGAAGCCATGTTTCAAAGAACCAAAAGAAGTCACATATATTCTTGGAAACCAAAAATCATTTCAATGAAAAGGTGTGATCCAAAATGAATTTACCCAATTGCAGCTACCCATTTGCATTGCAATTTGCCACCGCAACCCCATTTTACCGACTCGTGTTTTAGTTTCACTTCAGATTTACATTTGTTGCCTTTTTTTCGGGAATATCTGATTTCTATTTTTTACAAGCGCCATAGTTGTAGCGACTATATTTGTTGTGAGGAAAGAACAATGTGCATTTATAGTCGTGCATTAACTACAATATAACACACTAAGTAATTGTTGCCCATTTTCAAAGTTGCCATGATTTTTTTTATTATGATCTATTAATTAAAAAAATATAGTATTTAATTTTTTTATTTATATTTTTATAAATTAATAATTATATTAAAAAGTGTTTTATAAATGAGATATTTTATATGAAAAAAATATCACAATAGATAATAAATAAAATATTTTAATTTTCACATTAATTTTATATAAAAATATAAAGTAATATGGAGTTGAACAATGTCATAGTAATTTAAATTACTTTTTTTTACTTATTTTCATTTCTATTGTATTCCATTGTTAATATGAAGTTGATATATAACTTTTAAAAAATATAAATAAATGAATATTTGCAATTCTTTTAATGTTTAATATGAAATTGAAATGTAACATTTAAAAGAATATTAATAACAAAAACAAAATGAGATAAAAGATGATAAATTCTACCCTCTGGTTATAGATTTTCCACTTCCTAATATGACAAGACATGTATTAATATTTTAGTGTGCAAAATGTGAATCATCAATAAATTTTTTTAATGCCATGTGTATATAATGTGAACCATAAATAAAATATTTTAATGTCACCTTTTCTTCCATCATCTCAATGATTAATCTGATTTCATTAAGTTTACCATGGAATTCGAAGTGGATGGTAGCCTGCCCTTTCTTGATGTTCTTATTTCTAGAAACGATGAAGGTTCTTTCTCTCATCAAGTCTTTAGAAAGTAGACGCACACAGAGCAGTATTTACATGCGGGTTCTCATCATTTCCCTGCCGAGAAGTTAGGGGTTCTCAGTACCCTAGCCACTAGAGCCTTTAGAATTGCTGATGAACACCACCTTCAAGGTGAGAAATCTCATCTCCTTAAGGTTTTCCTTAAAAATGGTTATATCAAGGTTCAATGTCTTAGAGCTTTTCAAAAAGCTAAAAAAAGTTTGAGGGTCAAAAAGGATCATTGTGATAGGTTATTCAGAGTTCACCTTCCTTTTATCCAAGGAACGACTGATAAAATCGCTAGGATCCTAAGGAGACATAAAGTTCCCTCAACCTTCAAGCCCCTCTGCACCATTCAGAGTTCACTTAGATCAGTTAAGGACCCGATTTTCCCTAAGGATGGTAAGGGTGTTTACTTGATTCCGTGCTCCCGTGGGACACCTTACATCGGTGAAACTGGTTGATTCATCAGTCAAAGAATTCATGAACATGCCGTTGACCTTAAACATAATAGATCTCGCTCCTCTGCCTTAGCAAACCACGCTGGAAAGGCAAAGCAACACATTTGCATTGAAGATGTGAAAGTTATTGCGAGAATTGACCATTTCCACCACCGAAAGTTGAGGGAGGCCTTAGAAATCGAAAAGAGGCCAGTCAACCTTAACAGGGATGATGGGTGGAGTGTTAGTAGATGTTGGATCCCTGCCCTTTATTCTTAGTTATTGGTTTTCTTCCCTTCAATTCTCCCTCGTGTCATTTCCTCTCTTCTGGTCCTCGGTTTTTTTCTCCCTTTCTGTTCTTTATTGATTTATTGATTTATTATTGATTTATTATTATTTTCTTATTTATATTTATTATTATTATTTATTTATTCATTTATTGATTTATCAACATAATTATTATTATTATTTATTTAATATTATTGATTTTCATTTATTTTTTTACATTTTATTTATTATTATTTTTAATTAATTAATTAATTTATTTTTATTTATTTTTCATGTAATTTATTTATTTTGAATCTTAGAATTTTACATTATTATTAATTAAGAATATATAAATATTTTATTATATTCAAATCTTTTAATTATTAAATAAATATAATAATAATAATTCAACTATTATTTTGTTTTAGTATTTTTCTTATTCCAGTCAAACTCGCCGTTATTCCACAACGGCTAGTTGGAGTTTCCTATATATTTAAGCTGGGTCCTAGATCAGATTTCTCATCTTGTCCTGATGATGAACCACACTGGCTGGTTTGAAACGCATCGACAAAATCTGCTTGAATGTGATTTTCACCGAAAGATTTTATACACAAAGAAAATGTATATTTAAAACATGTTATTAGTGTGTTGTTCAAAATCAACATAGATTTATCTTAATCTAGAATCTATCAAGAGTCAAGAGGAACTAAATTTGAACTAAATCTCTCCAAATGAAAAGCATTTCTCAAAATTTGTAGTCTAAAAGAAGTTTGCATATTGAAAAGTTGGAACCCTCTTGACACTTCCTAACTTTAAAATTTAGATGAATTAATAATAATAATAATAATAGAAATTTTTAAATAATAAATTAAAACCCTATTTTCAATATAAATATAAAAGACGACAATACAAAATGTCTTTTAAAAAATTAATATTAATATTTAGAAATTCATATATCTAGTCAAAAACTTATTTTAAATAACAAAAATTAAGATTTAGCTTTAAAAATTTCTTTAATTTTAACTAAAAAATTCCAAAAAATAGCATGTTTAAATAACATCAAATTTTATTACACACAAAACTCAAAACTTATTAAGATGTTTTAGTCATTATTCTTACATATTATTCATAAATAAGCATTTAACTCATAAATAATTATAGTTAATAATATTCATTTAGGATTAAATTAAATTTAAGTTTTTAGTTTTGTTAATTATTCTTAATTATTATAAATAAACATGTAAGCATTTAGCTTATGAATAATTTTAGTTAATAATATTAATTTAGGATTAAATTAAATTTAAATTTTTAGTTTTAGTCATTATTCTTACATATTATTCATTAATAAATATGTAAGCATTTCACTCCTGAAAAATTGTAGTTCATTATATTCATTTAAGATTAAATTAGATTTAAGTTTTCAGTTTTAGTCATTATTCTTACCTATTATTCATTAATAAACATGTGAGCATTTAGCTCATGAATAATTGTAGTTAATAATATTTATTTACTACTTTGGATCAGGACACAATCTGTTGTGCAGTCCCTTGCGATCTGGACGCAATCTGCTTTGGCTACCAGACACTGATAACTCTGATGAAACTAATATTATATAACCTAATATTATAAACCAGGTTAATATTATAATATTATAAAACCATGTGAACATTGAATTATAAATCTTAATTTGTTAAACAACTTAAAATATGTAAATTATAAAAAAAAACCGAAATATGAAAAGTGAATGTTGAAGGTAAACCCTTAATGGATCCAACTTTGGAGACCAAACATTGATTTATGTGTAGGAAGTAAGGCAATAATGCCTTGGACAGTAATGGGATACATGTGTCATTAATTTAGATGAAAAACTATCAAATTATATAAAGAAAATTGAAACTCCTAATATGTTCGGTATTCAAAATATTTCGGTATCATTGTGGAATCCATCGATGACCAAGCAATAGATCAAGTATCTTCCTCATCCGAGATGGCCTCACATGCGCGTCGAGAATGGCACGCCATGTACTCTGCCTCGGCTAAGCGAGTGCAAGCGATCTTTACCTTTCTGTTGTACAGCTACATTGTATAGAGAAATGCTGAAGATCCCTCCTGATGTGCTCTTCCTGTCTAATGGACTGCCTGCCCAATCTACATTGGTGAAGCCTTGAAGCTTCACTCTCTTTGTTCGTCTGTACCATAATACATACTTTGTAGTGCCCCTGAGATATCTCAAGACATGCTTCCCCGCCTTCCAAAAGAGCTTAATCAGCTTAACCATAGCTTGACTAAGTTGGTTAACTGTGTAGCATATGTCTGGTCGTGTGTTCACCAAGTACATGAGTGAACCCACAAGCTTCCTGTAAACAGTAGTGTCCACTACCTCACCTGAAGTAGCATCCTCCTTCCTCCAGTTTCCTGCAAGAGGAGTCTCCATGGGTTTACAACTCTCCATGTGGAACTTCCTCAAAATCTCTTTGGCATACTTGCCTTGAGAAACAAATAGCTCCCCAGCCCGCTGCCATATCTCAAAACCAAGGAAATAGTGAAGGAGTCCCATGTCCTTCATCTCAAACTCTTTTTCAAGATCCTCTTTGCAAGAATTTATGAACAACTCATCACCTGTCATAATAAGATCATCTACATAAAGTACAATAATCAGAAACTGGCCATCAACCACAATATGGTACAGGTTCGCATCCGCTTCACTCTTCATGAAGCCCAACCCAGTGAAATAGCTATCAATCCTGGTGTACCAAGCACAAGGTGCTTGCTTCAGCCCATACAGTTCTCTCTTGAGTCTGCACACATGCGACTCCTTGTCAAAGGTCTCAAAAC
The DNA here is from genome assembly GCA_034641835.2 of Pinus albicaulis. Classification (NCBI taxonomy): domain Eukaryota; kingdom Viridiplantae; phylum Streptophyta; class Pinopsida; order Pinales; family Pinaceae; genus Pinus; species Pinus albicaulis. Next base: position 1,511,467,342 of record CM076570.1, on the reverse strand, counting down.
CTTTTGGCTTCTCAATGTACACTTCTTCCTCAATAACTCCATTGATAAATGCAGTATTTACATCCATCTGATGTATCTACCACCCCATCTGCACTGAGAGTGCAAGGATAGATATAATCGATGAGTACCATGCAACTGGTGCAAAAGTCTCCTCATAGGCAATCTCTTCAACCTGTGAGAATCCCTGAGCTACAAATCTAGCCTTGTACTTCTACACACTCCCATCTGTTGCTTGCTTCACCTTATAGATCCATCTAGATCCAAACACTGACTTCTCGACTGGTCTTGGGACAACTTCCCATGCACTATTCCTCACGATGGATTCATACTCCTCAACCATTGCGTCAACCCAAGTTGGTTGTTGCACTGCTTCCTCAAAAGAGGATGGTTCTGTCACAATACACTTGCTCATAAGAGCCATATATCCAGTATACTTGTTTAGTGACTATCTCTTTCTACACTGTGATGTAGGTTCTCCTACATGTTCTACCGCAACAAGTCTCAATCTGTTAGCCTCTGTGGTGTGCCTCCTACCATGTTTGGTGGATGGCTCCGCATGAGTGGTTTCTGCCACTCCATAATCCTCCTCATGTGGCTGCTCCACATCTTGAGGTTCATCCTTCGAAATTAAGAGTTCCTCATCTGCATGCAAATCAAGCTCCCTCTCAAGGGAAAATCACATGGCTTTCTCCTCATCAAAATTTACATCCCGTCTGACAACTGTCATCATGTTGTTTGGAAAATACACCCAATAGTTGTGGGGAGTATCAATGTACCCCACAAATATCCCAATCTCTATTGTTGGTTCTAGCTTCTTTATGAAATCTTTGGTCACATGGAAATAAACAGATGAGCCAAAAATTTTAAAATATGAAACATCAGGTTTCTTACCAGAAAAAGCCTCCTCTGGTGTACTCATGCAGTGTATCTGATGAGGATTACAGTTTTGCACAAATATCGTTGTGTTGCATGCCTCTCCCCACAAAATGCAATAGTAGGCCTTGATAATGTAACATAGCTCGTGCTGCACCCACAATTGTTCTATTATTTCTTTCTACAACCCCATTTTGTTATGGGTTATGAGGTGCAATCAACTCTCTCTAAATTCCTTCTTTGCTACAAAATTTATTGAATTCATTGGACATGTACTCACCACCATTGTCGCCCCTTAGAGCCTTCACCTGCTTCCCTTTATCTTTCTCAACTAGTGCTTTGAACTCACAAAATTTTGAGAACGTCTGATCTTTCTTCTCCATGAAGTAGTTCCAACACTTTCTAGAGAAATCATCAACAAAAATCACATAATACCTGTGCTTTGTTGTATCTAAGTTGTATTGAATGGTCCACACACATCTGAGTGAACTCTCTCAAGGATTTTCGCTGCTCAGTTCTCCTTCTTGTGAAAAGTGGCCTTTGTATACTTCCCCATGGTACATCCCTTGCATGTGTCTATCTGCGCAACAGTACCCTTTGGAAGCCCTGTAGAAATCTGCTACATGACCTTCAAAGCACAGTGGTGTAGATGGCCCAATCTCCTGTGCCATAACTCACCCTCATCCCGGCTCACCACTATGTCTTCTTTTCTCATCAATGTTGCGTAGCCATCTACATCAAGTTTGTAGAGGTTCTTCACATGAACCCCAATCTTATTAACCTGTCGTGTGGCTTTGTGACAAAGGAATGCTTTCCCTTCACTGAAAGCCACATCATATCCTCTATCCTCCAACATAGCAACTGAAACTAAATTCTTTTTCAAGCCTGGTACATGCATGGCATCTTTTAATAAGAAATGTATACATGACTGTCTCTGGACAGTAACTGTACCAATCCCGGTAGCACTATACCTCCCGTCATCACCCATTTCGATGTGCATATGAAGATCCTTCTCCTCCAAGCTACTAAAGATTTCTTTGTCTCCTGTCATGTGGAAATATGCACCACTATCCAAGTACCACACTGATCCCATTTCACTAGACATCATGCATGCGATGAGTGATAAGTCCAACTCGAACTGTGAAGCCAAAGCATCATCCGATGCATATCTCAAAGCCTTCTTGTTGTTGTTCTTCTTTTGTGGAAAATTAGTGGCATAATTTCCATGCTCATGACAGTGAAAACATTTCACTCTGGACATGTCACGCTTCTTTCCTTCTTTGCCGGTCTCAGATTTGGAATAGGATTTCTTTCCCTTCCCCTTCTTTGCTTTACCAGCCAAGGCGCAATTTTCCTCATCATTTGTCTTGGATGAGGATCCATCCTTGGTATACCGCTTGAATTCTTCGTGTACCAAATCCGACCAAAGTCGCTCCCAATCTAGTAGCTTCTCCCTCCCATTGACAGAGTCCTGATAGCTATGCCAACCCTTGGGAAGGCCTAGAAGTGCTAGGCTCACCAAGTCATCATCTGCTACAGTAATCCCGACACTTCCAAGCTCATCTCGACATTGGATGAACTTGGTCAAGTATTTTAGAATAGTGTCTCATTTCTCCATTTTGATTTTCCTGAGCTTGTCCTTCAGTGCCAATTTCCTGTGGTCACTGCTATTCTGAAATAGATCCGTCAAAAACTTATTTAGGAATTCATATATATAGTCAAAAACTTATTTTAAACTCAAAAAATTATTTTAAATAACAAAAATTAAGATCTAGCATAAAAAAATTTCTTTTAATTTTAACTAAAATATTCCAAAAAATAGCAGGTTTAAATAACACCAAATTTTATCACACAAAACTCAAGACTTATTAAGATGTTTTAGTCATTATTCTTACGTATCATTCATAAATAAACATGTAAGCATTTAACTCATATATAATTGTAGTTAATAATATTTATTTAGGATTAAATTAAATTTAAGTTTTTATTTTTGTTAATTATTCTTACGTATAATAAATAAGCATGTAAGCTAAATGCTTATGAATAATTTTAGCTAATAATATTCATTTAGAATTAAATTAAATTTAAATTTCTAATTTTAATCATTATTCTTACAAATTATTCGTAACATTTAACTCTGAATAATTGTATTAATAATATTCATTTAAGATTAAATTAAATTAAAATTTAAGTTTTCAGTTTTAGTCATTATTCTTACCTATTATTCATTAATAAACATGTGAGCATTTAGCTCATGAATAATTGTAGTTAATAATATTAATTACGCCGGAGGCGTTTTCCATTGCGGGGTTGGGGTGTGCAAAGCTATGGCGCATGGAACCTATGAGATTTCGCCACGTGTTTGTATACTCTCCGTTCAACTGCGCCGCCAGCTGCACCAGTTCCTCCTCGTTCGCTCCGCTCTGCCTTATCTCTCCAGCTGCCCCTGTTTGATGCTGGGCACACTCTCCTTGTAACGAACCGGTCTTTTTTCCTCACAGGCTACACGCATCTGCTTTGGCTCTTCACCCCGGTCGTAGAAGGCGCCGAAGCACAAGTCGTGGGAGAAGAGGGCACAGCAGGTCCGTGAAAGATGAATTCTATGAAGGCATCCGAGCGCCCAAATGGCTGGATTTCCTGGCTCCCGAGGAACTCGTGGATGATGATGCCTGGTTCTGCAAACCTGGTAACTAGATTTGATTTATTTATTTATTTGTTTTTGAGCTGGATTTGAGTTTGTGGGGATCTGTAATGTTAGAGTATCCCGACTTCTCTGTTATGTTTGGGGAGATTTGAGATTCTTGCCTTTATTATAGTAGAATAGTAAATTCAGTCAATTTTTTTAATTGAGATGTCCACGCCTTACTTGGACCGTCGATGGAGGAGCACCCTCTTGGCTGGGCAGGTCTTGGGTTCGAAACTTTCCCCTTTCAGTCTAATTTTCAACATAGTGTCGGATTCAGATGTTGAGGTTGATTCGTAAAGGGGGGTGTTGGAGATAGAAATCCACACCTTGATATCTAATCAATAAGAGTGTGTGTGATGATAAGGAGCATGTAGGTGAGTGGTAAAGCAGCCCAATGGCCAGAGCAGATCCGGTGTTTGATTCTTAGCCCACTTAATTTTCAACAACTGATACATGTACCGCTCCCATTGTGGTTTTTCAAAAGTTGAAGCATGGCTTTTGGTGGGCATCTTTCCGAAAAATCTTCCAACCATCGTTGAAAACCACGGTGTGAGAAATTGCATCGTTATGTTATTCAGCAGAAGGACAGGGCAATTCTTTCGCATGAGGATTTTCTATGGAGTAGTGTTAGCCACATATCCCTTGCTTGAACTATTTAAATGAAGCCATAGGAATGAATTTTTTAGGATTGTTGGTCAACCCTTCTCAGGGCATTACTTTTGTACATGGATTTACTATGGAATAGTATTAGCCACATGTTCCCTTGCTTTAACTATTCAGATGAACCATAGGAATGAAAAAAATTAGGATCGTTGTCAACTCTTCTCTAGCTAATGTCCAAAAAGGTCATCTAACGAAGCATAGGTCAACACTTCTGCTCAGGTAAGGTTCTAAAATACCTTTCCTGGTTGGCCTGGTCTTACCTGAGCTAAGGTCCTGTACTTTAACTTTGTTGCGAGGCAGGTGACGACCTTACTTCTCTTCAAGTCTGATCCGTGTTGGTTCTTTCACCTTTTAAATTGATGACAAGTTATGTGTAATTCTGGTTGATTTGTCCATATGTGGATTCAACTAGATATTGGTCAGTGCCTCATCCTTTGCATAGCTATTATATTGCTGGTTTATAGATATCATTTTCACAAAATGCCATCATGCTGCTTCTGCTCCTCATCCTTTGCTTAGCTATTATATTTCTGGTTTATAGATGTCATTTTCACAAAATGCCTTCATGCTGCTTCTGCTTCAATAAGAACTTCACTACTCCGTTATTTTCAAGGGCTACACTACTTTATGACAATCAAGCTAACTGGTCAATCTAGCTAATCGTTTTAAAATTAAAGGGGTCTAAATCCTGTCTGCACCAGACTGTCTCTTACAGTCTAACAATCCAAAGATTCAGTAAACTTTAGTTAGTAATTATATAAAATGTGCATGTGTTGGATTTGAAGGGGCAGGCATCTATTCTGTAGTGTATGTGTTATGTTCTTGTTTTAACATAGATTATGATGAATTGAGGAAATTGTGTTACAGATTGTAATCATCCCAAGGATGCTGCCAGTTTCATGAAGAGCCCAGTGTTTCGATCCAACAAGGTATAGTTTCTTTAAGCTTGAGATCAAAATATATTATTTTCTGTGTTTTCTCTTTCTTGTATGTTCCTTACAATCTGCTAAGAAGATTTTAACGTGTTGCAGATGAGACAACCCAGATTAATGAATTCTTCTTCTAGTGTTAGTACTTCCAGCACTAGTCCACTGGGAAACAAAACTGCAAGGTTCAGTATTCTTTTATCTTCATCTTATTTTTTTTTATCTTCTGCCCCTGTTTCTTATCTCTGTGTGGTTGATTGATACGTGCAAAGGTCTAATTTCTCTTGTTCATCTGTGCAGTGCTCTGAATGGCAAGAAAAATATGGGTCCATTATCAACCTCAATTACTTCTCTGTATGAGTTGAAGGCAAAGGAAAATGCATTAGGAAATGTCAAGAAGCCATCTCCATTGGATAGAAATAAGCTTCAGTCGACAACTTTCAAATACCGTGAACATTCTGAAAATGAAAATCCCAATTGTCAACGTAGTGCTTCTGCAGTAGCAACCAGTGGAAGAACCCCCAAATTTCAGAGTAAGAAAAATACATCTACTGTTGTGAAAGCCAGCAAGCAAAACAGCCCTGTAAATCTTGAGAAGAAAGGAGTTGGAAGGCAAGCAATTCATATGAAGGTCTTCCTTTTCCCATCGTTTCTTAGTCTTGAGTATTTCTTTGTTTTCTCAGGAAAAGTTTCAGAGAGTGGAATTGACTCAGGGTTTTCCATTGTTGCCAAGCGAACGACCGCCGGGGGTTTGACTTCAGGTATGTCAATGCTCCCAGTATTAAGGTATTTCTCTTTTGTTTTGTAGGAAGTATCGGAATTTCAGAAACCAAAAAGTGTGTGCTTCCATATTGCAAAACTCTTCCTTCTCCATTTTAACTCGATTTTACACCATGGCAACAATGGCAAGCAATTTCAGTTCCAGTGTGCCAGATGGGTTTTCTGATACACCTCCAGAACCCAGAAGAACCTTCCAGATTGTAGTAGCTGCCACTAAGGAAATGGGAATTGGCAAGGATGGCAAGCTTCCATGGAAAATACCTTCTGATATGAATTTCTTCAAGGAAATCAGATCTTCCACGTCAGCTCCTTTAAAGAAAATTGTTGTGATAATGCGATGAAAGACTTTGGAAAGTATTCCAGACCAGTTTCAACCACTTACAAGTCGCTTGAATGTTGTGCTAAGTCGTTCGGGTAGCTTTCACATTGGAACTGCAGAGAATGTTGTTATGTGTGGGAGTTTGCGTTCAGCTCTTGAGATGCTTGCAGCACCTCCATACTCTATGTCAATGGAGACAGTATTCCTAATTGGAGGTGGTCAAATTTATAGGTATCATTATTTATCTTTCAAGTCTGGTTGGATCTTTTTCCAATATCATATTTGGTCTAATTTGTTTTTGTACTAATTCTCTTTTTTGTCTTTCTCCAGAGAAGCATCTCTACACCTAACTGTGATGCAATTCACATCACTGAGATAGAGAATGCATTTGAATGTGATACATTCATCACACCCATAGATGCATCTGTGTATCGGCCTTGGTATTCGCCATTGCCTGTTGTGGAAAGTGATATTCGCTATTCTTTCACCACCTATGTTCGTATCAGGAATTCCTCTAATCCCGACTCTCGAGAGCCTTCTCACAGATTTGGAAATGGATCGAACAACATGGATATTTATGATAGACTTGAATCTCAGAATTATCATTTTCTCCCCAAATTAATTTTAGAAAGACACGAGGAATATTTGTATCTTATATTGGTACAGGATATTATTTTAAATGGAGTGGAGAAGGGAGATCGGACAGGAACTGGCACATTGTCAAAATTTGGTTGTCAGGTTATCTTGTCCTTTCAGTTTTCAACTATATCCATTTAACTTTTTCTAAACAAACATAAATGTTGATACTCAACAGTTAAAAATCTTTGTTCTGTTTTTTATTCATATTGTTACTGCCTATATTTCAACCTATTAATGCTCACGAGAATTGTTATGTCCAGATGCGGTTCAATTTGCAAAAAAATTTACCACTTCTCACAACAAAGGTGATTGGTTGTCTCTGTCTAGTATGCCTTATTGGATTATTTCTTCATCTGGTTGGAAATATTTCTTATCTTTATTTTTTTGGTTGAAATCCTGATTATAGTTAATATCCCTTGAGCAGCAGTGAAATGCTAATAAACCACTTTGTGACTCTTAACAGAGCTTTGGGCTATATTTGCGAAGTTCACTATTTTTAGTACATCCACAATAGGCTTCGAAATATCCACCCACATTCCAAAATAGGTGGCATCATAGACACAAATTGTATAAGAAGAACATGCCCACAACTAAAAACATTGGTTTTGGGAACAAACCCGCCTATTTCGCACTGCCCTTGCCCAGAGGTGAAACCACAGGAAAAAAACCCGATCCTATTAGATCGTGCCACGTCGTTGGGGCAATACCGTCCTCATCGTGTGAATTTGACGTGCTAAAGTTCGGCATAAAAAAAAAAACCGAAAGCTCCACCCTGCTCGTTGGATCGTCCCAATCAACGCGATACTCCTCCAGTCGTCGGATGTGAGAGGATTGTTAATAGGTGGGCCCGAACGTTATATTGGCGCTGGCCTTATAGTTAGGTCCGGGATATATATATGGTGGACATTCATGCATAATGGCGTTTTAATGAATATGTGAAAGTGTCTATGGTATCGTCAATTGATGTCTGCGGTATTAAAATTAAGGTATGCAGCGATCCCATATTAATGATCTAATGACAAGATAAGACTTGGGGTTTTAACTCTAAGGTTTGGTCAATGGTTATTAAACTAAAGTCGGTTGTGAGCCTTTCGGGAGGGCGTATACTTGTTATTGCTTGGGGTTATGGTCTAAGAAGTTTGAACATCAAAATATAATGAGAGGATGAGCATTAAAATATAAGTACGTGTTAAGCTATGAGCATCGGGATATTGCATTTTAATATAGTTTACAAGGGAAGGATTTCTATTAATATTCAAGCGCTTTATAAAATAGGGAGATAGCCTCGGCGCATTATTCAAAGGATATTCATTTGTTTTTATTATTATCGAATAAATTAAATGTTAAAAATAATTAAATAATATTTAAAGTTTGAATTTATATATTTATTTTATTTTTAATAATTAAATGCTATGATAAGAAGAGATTAAAAAAATAAAAAAATAAAATAAATAAAAAAATAAATAAAATATGAATAAATAAATAGAAATAAAATAAAATAAAGATAAAATTAAAATTAAAAATAAAATAGATAAAAAAAATCTTAATTAAAAAATAAAAATAAAATAAATAAATAAATAGAAATAAAATAAAATAAATATTAATAAACAAATAAATAAATAAAATGAAATAAAAATAAAATTACATAAATTACAATTTAATAATATTAAATTAAAAATTATTATTTTTATTAAAATAAATATAAATATTTAAAATTCAAATTATAAACTTTGATCATTTGGTTTACTCTTTTTTAAATAAAATAAATTAATTTTTATTATTTGAGGCAACCTAACCATTATTTTACAAACGGCAAGTAGGAGCTATACTTTCTATTTAAAGAGGTTACTTGATCAGATTCTCCATCTTCTCTTGATGATGAACCACACGGGCAGGGTTTACCACCTTAGACAAACTTAAAGGTTCTATGGGCAAACAACGTATGATAATGGGTTCGCTCATCCTATTCGGCCTTTTGCAAATCAAAATGAGCACACTCAATTCGACCACCCAAACATAATATCAAGGACAGGCAGAGAAAATACGGGAATTTCACACCAAGGTCTCATTACTTTCTTTATATATGAGGATTCCATCAGTCTCGAGGATGTGCAGGCCATTTGAATGGCCAGTTTGTGACATGGTGTCAAGTCGCTTCTTTAGTATACAGTGTAGATAGTTTGAACGTGAAAAGAATCGAGACATTAATAGCTATAGGCTTTCCACCTTAGGTGATCATATTTCTACTTACCATTTATGATTATCTGTTCAGCTTTGGATTTTCTTCTGTTAAATCACAATTCAGTTTCTATCCCTCATATAGCACAAAATGCTTCACATCTCCTCCATCCGGCGTTCCCTTGCACCTCCAGTGCAATTGCTAGTTTACTCCTTTGGATCAGGACGCAATCTGCTGTGCAGTCCCTTGGGAACTGGACTCAATCTGCTTTGGCCAGATATTGATAACTCTGATGAAACCAATATTATATAACCTAATATTATAAACCAGGTTAATATTATAATATTATAAAACCATGTGAACATTGAATTATAAAATCTTAATTTGTTAAACAACTTAAAATATGTAAATTATGAGAAAAACATAAAGTTGAAATATATAAAGTGAACGTTGAAGGTAAACCCTTAATGGATCCAACTTTGGAGACCAAGCATTCATTTATGGGCAGGTAGTAAGGCAATAATGCTTTGGACACTAGTATGGGATACATGTGTTATTAATTTAGATGAAAAATATCACATTATATAAAGTAATTGAAATTTTAAAAGTTGATAAAAATGTTTTTTTTATTAATTATATTATTAAGATTTGATTCACGTTTTGAATCAGTTAATGTGGTTTGAATTTTGTTATGAGGATCCAAAAAAACATTTTTATCTACATTATAAATCACAAAAATCTTAAATCAAACTCTACAAATTCTTAAAAAAAAAAAAAAAAACATTCAAATATTTTCAATATTCAAAAATCAAAATAAATTAAAAGAGCATATGGAAATAGCCTACGTATCTGGTAAAATCCGTGAAAAGACACGATGTTGAAATCTTTCCATAGAACATACTGGAAGGTGTTCACACACTAAATTTTTTTTCTTTTTAAATGCTAAAATATTCAAAGAACATATTAGTTCATTCTTCAGAATTAATTAATACGAGAAATTGAATCCATATCTAATATATGGAAATCTGTGGCAATCTATATCATGAAATTGAAATGAATTTTTAAATTGTATTATGTAAGAAAATATTTATAACCATGTTATATAATAAACAAAATATTACAAATCATAATATATTAATATAATTAATGAACTCGAGTAATTTATTAGCCAATTAATTCCATTTAAATGGATATAAAGTTACAATGTATAAAATCTATAATATAGGGAATGAATGGGAGGGTTTTGTGTGCCAAATATGTATTTTGAGTCATCTCCGGTTAAAATGAGATAATTAATAGATAGTTAGAAAATGATAATAAAAAGAGATGATTAACAGATAGATAAAAAAATATAATAAAATTATTTGTTTTGGATGCAATTTAAAATTGTCATGTTCAATTTTTGAATTACTACTGTTTTTACATGTTCTTAATTTTTTTAATATAAAAAATTATTAATTTAAAAAATATAATTTACCAATTTCAAAATAAAAAATAAAATTTAATATTTAACTTTCTTTATTTCTAAAATCTAAATTGATTTTTTGAATTAAAATAAGATAATTAATAAATAACTAAAAGATGGATAAAAAAACTATTTATTCAAAATGAAATTTAGAATTGTGATGTTGAATTTTTAAATAATTATAGCTTTTACATGTTATCAAAAATATAAATATAAAAGTTTATTAAATAAAAAAGGTTGTTTAGTGATTTTAAGATAAAAAAACAAAATTCAATATTTAACTTTCTTTATTTTGAAATTTATATTGATTTATTTAGAGATTTGGGTAGCATGGTTCATAATGGTAACATCTAATCAGGAAGGAAACATCTAGTTCTAGAAAATTTATTTCAAGAAAGGCAATATCTAAATAATGTATTTAGTTTATCTAGTCCTAGGAAACTTATATCAAGAAATGTAATATCTAAGTACTGTATTTAGCTTATCTAAATAATGTATTTAGTTTTTTATTATTTGACAGTTCATAACAACGGAGACAAATTCTAAAATATGTATTTGTAATCTCTTTAAAAGGTCATCGAGGCTCATGATAATACAAGTGAATGCTAGAGTTTTTTTTTTTTTTTTAATCTTATCTTGTGTGATTGTATTTGATTCATTTGTTTCTGAGTCGAGTTTTTGGAAGATTCGACTCTCTAAGTCGCACCTCCAATCAATCGCACATCAATTGGTAACAGAGCAAGACACTCCTTGGGGCTTGGTCTAATTTTTTTATGCTCTAAATTTTTGCTACTAGCTTCCTCCCTATTTTCCAGAGACTACAAATTGCCACCACATAGAAGAAAAACTTCATATACAACACCCATGGCCACTTGTGTTGCAAGTCTACAACATATTTATCATTCATGTATATCTTTGGTGTGGCCTAGTTCCGTATCCCACCCATAATCCATGAGTTTTTATATCAGGAGCAACATTCAGAGCTGGTTCCTTTTGGAGATGTGCCCTCCCACCCCACTTTAGTATGCACCTGCTTCACACTCATTAGTTTCAACATAGAAACATACAACTTGGTTCATTTGGAGACATGTCATCACACCCTAGGCTATGTGGTGCCGGGGTACCATGCTTACCCACATATTCCACTATCAATGCATCTAAAATGCATTCAAATTTGTGCCCAAATAATTTCAAAGTCTTATGCATATAAAATGCTTGCACTCAATTTAGTATTCAATCCAATTTCCAATCTGGGCAATCTTCACTAATGCGGAAGCTTTACTTCTGCTTCAAACCTATGGTTAAAACCCATATTTCATAAAACCCATCGACCTTCATATATGGAGTTCATCAAATGAAGATTCAACTTTGGAATAACCTCAATATGTATTCGGCCAATACGTACATCAATGTATGTACACATCCTACCATATCACAAATGCCAAATGTTATAGAAACATTTAACGTTAGACCCAAAGCATATTATCATATATTTTATCTCACATTAACCCTTCAACTTAGTCGAAACCCAAGGTACCAAATATCAAATATATACGTGCCTTCACCTTTTAAAACTTAATCTACGCATCCAATTATCAACAATTATTAAAAGGCCTTCGACCTTTTTGGTTTAAAACCCAACGCCGAACCGTATTAAGGTTCTGGGACCCACAACCAGTCATAAACATACCTTTGCGTTATCGACCATGCAACTTATCTGTGTGAACATCGTTGATCTTCGATGCCACTTGATCGAACGACTATCGCATTTTTTTTCGGCTTGAACTTTAACCCTCCGAAAAAATGCGAAATAGGTGGTTTCCAAAAACCACTCCAAGACACGTGTTGGACGCCGAAATGTATCGCATTTTTTTTTGCAAAACAACTTACCGCTTATAAATTATGCGAATACCATCAATGGTTTCTTACGACCGCTTCATGGTTCCGTTCCCTTCTTCATGGTTCTGCCTCCACCTCTTAACTATGGTTTCATTCGATTCAGGATCCTTACAAGTTTAAAACACTCCATCGCATAATTTTAAGGTTTCATTATAAAACTGCACCATCGCTTCTTTCTTAGGAGCCCTTTATACATACAGCGTGCACATAAATTAAACTCACTGCCAATGCCTTACACAATTTCTTATTGAAGCTCAAGACCGTATTAAGCCATTTTCAACAATTTCATCCATTCCTCAACTATACGCATAGCCTGACCTCAATTCTTATTACAGAGTTAACACTTGCTTGCTTACCAAAATTCGAAGCCCATTCACATAGAGTTTAAATCAAACAATGCTCATATAACTCAGAACAAATTCTCACACCCCATTCAATCATTCAAGGCACAATATCGACCTTGGCTAACATCGATTTCTTCTATTATATATAGAACATCATTTAAGCCCAAATTACAGAGTATATATTCCACATTGTCCATACAATTGTTTATTGAAATACAAATCCATTCACACAGGATTTAAGTCAATTAGTACTCATGTCAAACTGAACACATTGTTTCATTTATACAGTGAAACCACTTACAAAACTCCTTCTCGTCCTTTGGCCTGATCTTCAATTTGGTGGCCCCTCTATCTCCTACTCTGTCTCTCCATATCTCTCCCGATCTCTCTAGGTCTGTTCATTAATGCCTTTGAGGCTTACATTTATAAAAGAAAATAATGAATCGATTCAGCTCCTCTAACAGCTCAACAAAACTCTTGAAGTTCCTCAAAGCCTAAGTTTAGCGTAAATCCCTAAACAAAATGAAATTGACTCTTCCCATTCCTAGCTAACCGAATTTCCCTCATATTCTCCAATTATTTGGGAACATTTACAATTTCTCACTAAATTTATTTAAAAATCACTCAAATATTAATAATTACATAAGAAAGCAAAAACATGAGACCCCCTATGTCTATTTACATACAAAGTATTTCCTTGAGCCTAATGCTCCTACATCAGACTCCCCAGGTTAAAATGATTCATGATCTCCTGATCATGTGCTTTCGTCCTTGTCTTCCTGGATCCCACACTTTATTCTGTAGTTGGTCATTTGTTGCAATATTCTTCTTCTGCACTTCACCAGGCTTCCATATCTTATGTTGTCTTGCTCCACTAGCTGCACTTTTACATTCTCTTTCTGTCTTTCTTCTGCTACTACTTTTGCTTCTTTGTTCTCTTGCTGCTATCTTCTTCTGAGACACTTTCACCATCAACCTTCTCATCAATTCAATTACTTGATCTAATTTATCTTCTGACTGCTGGATACTGCTTCCTCTTGATTTCTGAACTTCTACTTCTGTTTCTGCTTGCTGAGTTCTTATTTGCTAAACTCTTACTGCTGCTTTTTCTCCAGCTCTTGCCCTTAATTGCTGAGCCCTAGCTTTAACTTTATCTCTAGCTCCTGTGCTAGCTGCCACCCAATCATCCATACCCTCTTGTTCTCTGCAACAGAAAAATCTTCCTGATTGTCATCCATGACAATTTCTTCATTCTCTGACTTCAAGAATTTTCTGGACTGGTATTTAAATTTCCAGTCACTGTCATCATCTCTTTTCCTCTCTTCCTGGACCAAACATTCTTTAGTCCTTCCATCAGTACCTGCAATCATGAAACAAACATCAAAATTATAAAATATTTGTGTCTCTTCCTCCTCTTCTGGCAACACTTCAATTTGTTGCTCCAAAATTTCTTTCAGCAACACTTCAATTTGTTGCTCTGCCATTTCATTCCCGGCTCTAAATTTTTTCAGCAAACAATTCAGACATCTATTCTCAAGCATTTCATCAATATACTGCAAACTTGTTTCAGCATGTTCTTCTTCTTCTTCTTCCTTGGCAATCTTCAGTAATTGTCCTTCACCCTATTGATTGATTCTGGCAATCAAATCAAGTTCTTCAAGTACTGTGTCCTCATCTTCTATCAGAATAAAATTCTGATTCTCCACTACTGTAGTAGTCCCAAAAGTCTATCCTCCATTCTTCTCTTTGTCCATCAAACAAATCAGTTCCTCTCCGTCACCAATAGTAACAAGTTTTTGCATATGAGACATGACTGTCTCATCTTCTTTCTGCAACAAATCTTCTTCTCTCAAGACAATTCTAAATGATGGAGTGTCTTCTGCATCACCTGTCAACATAGCCAACTTGTCAATTTTAGAATCACAAGACCCAATGGTCTCAATTGATGATCCAGTCACCAATTCTTCTTTTTACAGTTCTAAGTCTCTTCCAAGACTTAGAAAATATTCCCTATCTTCATTCCCTTGTATCTCCATATTCTACAATCCCCAAATTTGAAATTGAGGTTCTCCTTCCTGCATTGAATTCTGTTTATTCAGCATAACCTCCAACAATCCAATTTCCTCATTCCATGCATTAAAAATTTCCACAGAATTTTTCTCCTCCTTTCTTTGGTTGTCCAGTGGTGTCAAATTTTCTTCAGCATCAACAGAATCTGCATTCACAAAACAATTGTTAAAACAAAAATCATAAGGCCTCAGTGCCTTTCTTTCCTCTGCCAGCATTTTAGTATGTTGTCCTGAAATTCCTTCCTTCTCTATCAACACATCAGTATGCTAATTCCAATTCTTCAAATAATTCTTGAGACTGTCAATTAGTCTCTCTTCTACATCATCCTCTTCAAGGATGTCTCCTTTCTCTAGTTCATAAAAATGAACCTTCTCATCCTCATTCATCTCTGCCTTTACAGTCTGAACACTTTTCCTCTGTGTTTCTATCCTCTGCTCCAGAACACTTAACTCATGCCATAAATCTGTCATCTCATCTGAGAAAACATTCATACTGTCCTCACTATATTTCTTTCTATCACAAGTCAAGTTTCCTGCTGTCACTACTTCTTCATCTTTCATCAGAATAGAATTCTGATCTTCCAACTCTGCAATAATTCCAGTTATCTGTCCATCAATTTTCACTTGGCCATTTAATAAAGTCAATCTATCACTATCACCATTAATGAAAAATTCATCACCATTAGACAAAACTTTCATGTCCCCATTGAAACAATCTCTTTCATTGAACAAGGAATTTATGAATTCCTTCTGCTGTAGTAACTCGATTTGATCTTCTTTTGAAATATAATCATCATATGTGACTTGGAAACTTTTAGCTTCACTGAATATAGTTCCATCATATGAACTATTTCCTTCAATACCTGCATTCACACAAATCTTGTCAGTTTTAAAACCATAAGACCTCATGGTCTCATTTGATGATTCAATCATCAAATCTTCTTGCTGTTCCAAGCCCTCCATACATTTCATAATTTCTTCAATGGTCTTCTCTTCAGTTTCTTTGAGTTGTCCAATTGATCTCTCAAATTCCAGCTTCTGGCCATCATCACAATTCAGACTTCCTCTGTTTCCAATATGTTGGAAAATAAAACCTTTCCCCAACTGTGTATGGACATTTTCAAAATATCTAGCTGTCCCATTTTCCTCCTTAGTGACAACATCAACAATTTGTTCTTCTCCACATGTTCTTCCTGCAAACATACAAAAATCATCAGATGTAAAGTCATTTGATCCCTTGGTTTCACTTGAAGTTTCAGTCTTCAAGTCCTTCTCCAAATACTCAATCATTCTGAGTAATTTCTCTTTCTGTTGAGAATTTATCATCTGCTCTTTCTTCATCTGTAGCCTCCGCCACTTTACTTTCTTCTTCATGAGCCAACCAACTCTCTGGCTTTCCTTTATCATCAGTTCCAATTTGTTGAACTGCTCCCAGATCTTAGCTACCTCTTTCCAATATTCTTCATCAGTGAATTTATTCCTCATGCCATTTGCTTTGACATATTCCTTCAATCTTCTGTTGTGGCCTCTCTCAGAACCTCTGAAATCTATGTTATGGCTATCAATAGCCATTTTATCCTCCATGAGTTCTTCACTCACAAGCTGCACTAAGCCTCTGCAACAACAAGCTCTCCTGTTGCCACTTACCTCACCAATCCTTTCCTCTAGATCTGGGCTTTTGGCAAGTACTGGTCCCCCTCTCTGCTGGAACCTTCTGAGCACTCTCTTCTGCTCTCTCTAGGCTTCACTCTGCAACTTTTCAAGAACACATCTGTTCTTCTTTCATCCAACCTCTGTTGGGAATTCTCCAGGTTCTACCACGCTTTCTTCTTCACTTTAGAATCCTCTGCTGGACTCTTTCATCACTGCTCTCAAAGCTGTGATCTGCTTTTGCTGAGATTTCTTCCACAACTGCTTGCAACCTGAATTCTGTAAACAATTCTTCAAACCAGAGTTAAATTTTCTCATCAAATCACCTTCCAAGATCCCTAAATGATCTTGTTGTTCCTCTTAACTGCACTGCATCTCTGTATGCTGCAATCTTTGCCAATTTTCAAAAATCTGATTTCTTTTCATACATGCAATTAATTCAAAAAACTTGAACTTTCAAAGAGCTATTCTAGCTCTAATACCACATGGTGCCAGGGTACCATGCTTACCCACATATTCGACTATCAATTCATCTAAAATGCATTCAAATTCGTGCCCAAATAATTTCAAAGTCTTATGCATATAGAATTCCTGCACTCAATTTAGTGTTCAATCCAATTTCCAATCTGGGCAATCTTCATTAATGAAGAAGCTTTACTTCTGCTTCAAACCTATGGTTAAAACCCATATTTCATAAAACCCATCGACCTTCATGTATGGAGTTCATCAAATGAAGATTCAACTTTGGAATAACCTCAATATGTATTCGGCCAATACGTATATCAATGTATGTACACATCCTACCATATCACAAATGCCAAATGTTATAGAAACATTTAACGTTAGACCCAAAGCATATTATCATATATTTTATCTCACATTAACCCTTCGACTTAGTCGAAACCCAAGGTACCAACTATCAAATATATACGTGCCTTCGCCTTTTAAAACTTAATCGACGCATCCAATTATCAACAATTATTAAAAGGCCTTCGATCTTTTTGGTTTAAAACCCAACATCGAACCATATTAAGGTTCTGGGACCCACAGTGAATCATAAACATACCTTTGCGTTATCGACCATGCAACTTATCTGTGCGAATGCCGTTGATCTTCAATGCCACCCGATCGAACGACTATCACATTTTTTTTCGGCCTGAACTTTATCCCTCTGAAAAATGCGAAATAGGTGGTTTCCAAAAACCACTCCAAGACACGTGTTGGATGCCGGATTTTATCGCATTTTTTTTTTTTGCAAAACAACTTACCGCTTATAAATTATGCGAATACCATCAGTAGTTTCTTATGACCGCTTCATGGTTCCGCTCCCTTATTCATGGTTCCGCCTCCGCCTCTTAACTATGGTTTCATTCGATTCGGGATCCTTGTAAGTTTAAAACACTCCATCGCATAATTTTAAGGTTTCATTATAAAACCGTGCCATCGCTTCTTTCTTAGGAGCCCTTTATACATACAACGAGCACATAAATTCAACTCACTGCCAATGCCTTACACAATTGCTTATTGAAGCTCAAGACCGTATTAAGCCATTTTCAACAATTTCATCCATTCCTCAACTATACACATAGCCTGACCTCAATTCTTATTACAGAGTTAACACTTGCTTGCTTACCGAAATTCGAAGCCCATTCACACAGAGTTTAAATCAAACAATTCTCATATAACTCTGAACAAATTCTCACACCCCATTCAATCATTCAAGGCACAATATCGACCTTAGCTAACATCGATTTCTCCTATTATATATAGAACATCATTTAAGCCCAAATTACAGAGTATATATTCCACATTGCCCATACAATTGTTTATTGAAATACAAATCCATTCACACAGGATTTAAGTCAATTAGTACTCATGTCAAACTGAACAGATTCTTTCATTTATACAGTGAAACCACTTAAAAAACTCCTCATCCTTTGGCCCAATCTTCAATTCGGTGGCCCCTCTATCTCCTACTCTGTATCTCTAGATCTCTCTCGGTCTCTCCAGGTATGTTTATTAATGCCTTTGAGGCTTACATTTATACAAGAAAATAATGAATCGATTCAGCTCCTCTAACAGCTCAACAAAACTCTTGAAGTTCCTCAAAGCCTAAGTTTAGCCTAAATCCCTAAACAAACTGACACTGACTCTTCCCATTCCTAGCTAACCGACTTCCCCTCATGTTCTCCAATGATTTGGGAACATTTACAGTTTCTCACTAAATTTATTTAAAAATCACTCAAATATTAATAATTACATAAGAAAGCAAAAACATGAGACCCCCCCTATGTCTATTTACATACAAAGTATTTCCTTGAGCCTAATGCTCCTGCATCACTATGTAGGCACCTGCTACTAAATCAACAATCACCATCACATCAAATCAACTCCATCAATATCCAAAAATAATTTCAGCCATGACTTCACACTTAAATGGTAACATCTAATGAGGATCTAAACATCTAGTCCTAGGAAACTTATATCAAGAAAGACAATATCTAAATAATGTATTTATCTTTTTCCTATTTGAAAACTCACAACAAAGGAGGTAAGTTCTAAAATATGTATTTGTAATCTATTTGAAAGACCATCAAGCCTCATGATAATACAAGTGAATGTTAGGGTATTTTATCTTATCTTATTTGATTGTGTTTGATTCATTTGTTTCTGAGTTGAGTTTCTAGAAGATTCAGTTGAGAGGTAAGTCTTAGAGAGCCTCACCTTCGATCAATTGGAGATCAAGATTGCATCAAAGTAGTATTGTACTTTTACTTTTTAAAATATAAATTAAAATTATATGAAAATTAACTAAACATATGTAAGGAGAACGATTGGAAATAAGAGGAGAATGCTAATTCATTTAAGTAAAAATATGTTATTTTAGGGTTCAGTTTCTGGTCAAACAATACATTGCATCATGGAAACAGTGGGTGGATGTCTAACTAGCACAAAAGCCAATGGAGCCGAGTAACAAGTGGCCAAACAAACAATATTTAAATTTAATTTGTTGTTTTCATCCATTAGATGGTGTATAATATGAATAATAGTCTCTTAACATGAACCATTGATTTAATATAAATTCAAAATTCTGCAAGCCCATTTCCAATACAGACCACATCTAAAGGCGTAAAAATTTATATTTTATATTTATATTAATTGTTAAAAAAATTTAAAAATTTAAATACAAATTACTTTTATATAAAAAAAAAATTATAAGTTTGGTAGGACCTTTCTTTTTCATTAACATCAAAATAGGGCAAGTTACATCCATATCCATATGGTTAGGTGGCATCAACTTGCCGAGAGAGAAACCGGATCTGTTGGCCACCTGATGACATGATAAACCATCCAGTAACAAAATATGATAAGTCTAATCATCCATGCCAAGTAAGTTTTATCGTCTTTGTACTGCATAGAATCTAAATAATTGTAAACATACTGAACATTATAAAAAGAAAAACATAGAGACAAATACCAAATTAATCATCTTCCACAAATTAAACAAGATACTTTTATAATTTTTGAATTTAGAAATTAATTAATATTATTTAATCATCCTTACAAAAGTCATAAATACCTTTACATTTTACATTATAAGTACTTATGAACGCTTGTGTTTTTCTTAACCATGGAAATCTTATGAACGGTTATGTTTTTCTTATTAGTAAATTTAAAATAAAGATAAATAAATTAGTATTATTTAACATACATGTACCTATTATAACATTATACACTTAAAATTAATAAAACAAAAATAACATTTTCCACTCAAAATTATATAAAATAAAGGAATTGTAAAATCATAAAACAAATAAGCTACGTTGTTTTGTTCATTTTATACAAACTTTAGACAGGGCTATCGAGAGTAATCTCGAATATGTTATTATGTTATAAAAAATAAAATTTATATTAGATTATGTTATAGTCGAGGGTTGCCAGAGATCACCTTATGATGTTTAAGCATACAAGGAGGATCCAGATCAAAATACGGAGTTTTTTGGCCTTGTGTTGGAGATTAGAGAGGTGTATGATGAGAATCATATTCATCACTTCATCCATGGATTTTTCCCCCATGGGCAAAGAACGAAGTGAAGAAGCAAGGTGTATGAACTTTTGCAGATGCTATTATTGCAACATGGAAAGGACAAGGAAGGAGGAGGACATGGTGATAAGGGAAAGAAGAATAAGGACAAATGGAAGTTTAACTCTTCCCGGGAAGGAAAAGTAGGGTAAGCAAGTATTGTGAAGGAGAAGAGGCTTGATACATCCTGGATATGTGTACAAAACCAATTGGATAGGAATTTCCTATTAAAGTAGAAAGTATCTATCTTAAAGAAAGAGGAGGCCTAGAAGGTAGGCATGTTGTAGGTATTAGGTACATTGGATACTCAAGGGGGTGCAACATGGGTAGGACCACACCTTATTATTGTGAGGACTTAAAGAGGAGACATGGGTTCAATAGTTATAATGGCTACTATATATCAGTATGATCAATAGTTTTTCACTGTTGAACATGGAGGTATGATAAGTGAGGAGATAAAGCCTATTCTTTCTTTCATGACTACTTTAATAGATAGTGTCAAAGAATTGTAGATAAGGATGATTAGGTTGGAGCATTGACCAAGGAGTAGTGTCTCCATTGAGGACATGGTTGTAGCACCAATATTTCAAGGTTGTTACCCTAAGGATGATTCTTTTTACCATAAGGCCAAGTAGGAGATTGGTTCATTCACAGGGATCCTAGGATGTTAGCCACACGATTCAGAGTTAAAAGGAAAGATAAGTTCATATCCACCATTGTTGAGATATATGACTAAGAAGTATGGAGGAGTGCTTCCAAGAGTATATATGGATATAAGAGATTAAGGCAGTGGTCACCATCACTATTGCACCTAATCTTCACATTGAGCGATGAAGAGGTGGCTCATTGTTGGGCCTCAAATATGCCCATTTTTCCACCGTATAATACCACTATTCATAACCTAAATTCCTATATTTTTAACTCATTTCATACCATAATTCCACAAATTGCCGCCAATTCACATCTTACACCTTGTGGCTGATTATCATTACTTTTCTTAACTTTTCAATGATTAGAGATGACTTTGCTATGATTTTCTAATGATGGTTTTGCCAAGTTCATTTACTACAGGGATCCATTGCCAATTTTTTTCATAATTCAATTAAACAAGTTGCTTCAAGTTAAGTACAGAATGGTTATAGATTAAGATCTCAATTTGTGATCAAATGAAGAATAATCTCAAGATTCCGAGACATGGAGCTTGTTCAAAGTACCCTCATTTAGGTAACACAGAAACTATTTTTCAAAATTCATCACCATGAAGAAGATGTGGTTAGCGGAATTTTTAAGTATAAAATCCGTGCCGAAATTCTGGGTTAAGTACAAAAAACCTGGGTTTGACAATTTTGATGATCAGCCACGCGGAGGACAACGACTGGGATAGTTGGTTGCACCCTCTAGAATATTTTTGGATTATCTTCGACCTGTTCTTTTACTTTACTTGGATCCCATCTATTTTTTGTTTTACTTACTTTATTTATTGTAACCATGTTCATCAGCCGAACTCTTTTAAAAGTATGCCACTATGTATGAAGAAGACAGTGAGATGTATAGTCTAATGTAAGGAGATATATGCTCAGATTGAATTGGATATTCCTAATGCATTTATGGATTATGTTTGAAATAATGTTTAACTGAACTATAATATAATTATTGTCTCAACATCTATTCTTCTGTAAGTTTTATTTCCATTAAATTCTGAAGGGCATTGAATTAGTATAAGACTTGCTCCAGGAAGTGGCAAGGGTCCACCACTACCTGGAACCAAGTACTGCAACCATTGTAGATCATAGGAAAGGAATTTTCATACATAGATTTATGTTTCTTGTTTCAATCATTCACTAAATAGATCTAGAAGTTTTTTGTAGATTTGTTGTGTACTTGTGTTGTTTGATTTATTTCCTTAAATCTGTGAAGGAACCATAAGTACATTGTTGTTAAGCCTTTGCAAATAGAAGAAAAATACATGCATGAGCTTATAAATTATATTTACAGTCGTGAATATTTAGAAGGAAGCGATTTAAACTTTGAAGGAAAAGGGATGACTGTGTTTTGAACTTAATCTTTCAATTCGAATTGAGTTATGTACTTAGTGTTCAATACCATGTGCATTTATCAATAACACAAAGTTCTTATAGCATTTTGTTTTATATGGAGCACCCAGAAACAGTAAGGAAGAACATTATTCATTAATGGAGATTGTATGATTAAGAGTTTTAGCATAGCTCTGAGATTCAACGTAATTGTAGTGAAATTGCATCTAGATCATAGGTTACTACACTTTTTCATAGAAGGCCTCTTACTTAGAATAAATTTTCCGAGTATTAGATTGATTATGGTTTTCAAACTTCTGTGGTTGTCGTTAATTGCAAAATCCAGATTATCCACAGTATCATAAAACAAAGGTTGACGTTTCGAATCCCAATGGGGATCCATCTTCAGGACAAAAAGTGAATGAAGAATGAAAGAAGGTCTTACAGGTCAAGGTATTAATAGTGAAAGATGATGACAAGAGCCGACAAGAACATATTTTATTAATAAAATCTATTCTTTTCGGCTCTTCTCATCATCTTTCACTATTTAAACCTTGACCTGTGCGACCTTCTTTCATTCTTCATTCACTTCTTATCCTGAAGATGGATCCCCATTGGGATTCGAAACACCGACCATTATATTAGATTTATTTTGAATTAGAATATAAGCTTTGACCTTTGAAGTATTTCGACTATGAGTATGTTAAATTAGGTAGTATAAGAGCATTGATTTAAATTGTCATTTAGTTTCTTTTGAAGTCTTTTGAACTTGAATGAGTGAACTAGATGAAGTATGAGAATTAGTTACCATTAGTTTATAAAATCTGAGGAATGTGTGAGCAGTGGTTTGTATTATTGGTGCAGTAACCTGGATTGCTTGTGTAGTAATTTTGGTTATCGATACAATGATTTTTATTACCTGTGCAATGACTTGGATACTGCACAATGATTATTGAGTGTCTCCGATCCAGGTTGATATTGGTGGCCACCTACCCATTCCACTTGGGGCCCCACCATTGTCTCTTTTATTTTTTTTAGTTTGGCACAACTTACTATTTTTAGCAGTTTTTCGGGTCCTGAACTTCCGGAGCCATTTTGAGGGCCTAAAATACATTTTGTTGGGAAAACCGGAAGCAACATGGGTCCATGGACTAATGTTTCTCACATTAAAAGTTTTAGTCCTCAGATAGATCTTTCTAACAAGGTATGGTGCACGTCAAACGGAGATCGTATGCCAAAGTTATGTCCCCGGGAAGTTGAAATACCAATTTACCCAAAGAGGGCCTATAGTTTTGGCACTTCATCTCCTAGGGTTAGGGTTTTGGATTTTTAGGGTTTTCCATTTTTTCTAAATAACAAATAGGCCCTCAAGCCTCATTTTAACTCATTTCGGAGGCCTGTAGCCGCCACATCTCTTCTCAGAGATAAGCTACCAGTGCCCTAGCTAGTTTATTTCCATTCTGTCTGTAAGCAAATTTCAGTTATTTGATATTAATGAAATGAACTGTTATTTCCACTACTTCTTTGTATTTATGATTACATGTGTATTTTGTTGCGTTCTTGCATAAATCCGGATCAGTGGTATCAGAGTGGTATATTTTTTTTCAATCCTTTTTTGCATGTCCCTAATGAGGTCAGGGTATAAGGAGTTAGGGCTCGATCTGGTTGAACCTTTTCAAGATCAGCCTCGCAAACCCCGATGGTTTCCCATGGGGGATGAAAAGAAAAATGAGGGAGCAGGAGATCCTATCAAAATATTTCTCGAGGAGGCCCTTGAAAAACAAAGGAACGCGATGATGGATAAATTTTCCCATATCCTTCAATGACTACCCACCGGCAACGGATTTGCATCCAACAGCCACTCTGGATGCGCGACTCTCTTTAAGGTACAAGTAAAATTTGACGTTCCCATATTTAAGGGTCAAATAGATGCAGATGTCGTAGATAGATGGTTGAATCTATTAGAAGGATCTTTCACGGTTCATGAATTTTCTGACTGGGAGAAGATTATTTTTGCACTCCTCAAATTTATCCCCCATGTCAAGGACTGGTGGGAAACCTACTGTGAGAAAAAGGATGAGACAACACCCTCTCTGTTCTTAGTCGTACCCACTTGGAATTATTTCTGAGACGCCATCAAGGAACAATACTATCCCGTGGGGAGCTATGAGTACAAATACATACAATGGACCACGCTGTGGAAACAAAGGGATCAATATGTACATCAGTTGACAAATCTGTTCCATACCCTACGCACAAAGTTGGGTATCAAAGATTCGGAGAAACATTGGTGCTAAAGTATCATAGTTTTTTGCACAGATATATTCAGGAGGAATTGGAGTTCCTCGACATCTCCTCGCTTGGTACGAAATACTGGTATGTTGCCAAGATTGAGCATAAATTCAAACAGAAGAAGTGAGACTTTGGATTTGCGAATCAAAAGCAAGGGAAAGGTGCCCCCAAACTGAAGAACAAACGACAAAGCCAAGGCATGGTGGCCCAAGACAACCTACGAAAGCCACAAGCAAATAACAACACCGTGAAGCCAAATAAGGACACAGAAAAGTGGTGTGAGTTCCATAAGAGCTCCATTCATAACACAAGTGAGTGTCAGGCCAAGTAGTCGCTGGTGGTCGAGATGGGGGCTTCTGAATCAGATGCATGCTCAGAATCTGAATCAGAACTTGACAAGGGGAATGACAAAGGGAAACATATTATTGATGCGGATTCCAACGCCACTGTTTCCACTGGGAAGATCTAGAAGGAGGAACCGGAAGATCCAGAGGAGGCGGAGTGTCTCTTCCACTCCTAGATGTGGGTAAAGGGTTCCCCGGTACAATTCATTGTCGATATTGGGAGCCAAAATAACCTTATTTCAGTAGATGTTGTGAAGCGGTTGGGCTTGCCGACCACAACACACCCATAACCATACACCATCAGGTAGCTTCACCAAGGACGAGATCTCTGTGTCAGCCAACTGTGTCGCCTTCCCTATAGCATCAAGCCCTTCACGGATGAGGTATTATGTGAAATTTATCCTCTTGATGTTTCTGATGTATTATTAGGAGAACCATACTTTTGGAAGCGACATGTTGTGTATGAGTCTCGGCCTCACACTATTATTTTTACTTTGGGAAATAAGTTGTACAAGATACTAGAGGTACCACTGCCTACCACTATCTCTTTGGTTACTGAAAAAAATGCAGTAAGCTCATTTCCCAAACCAGGATTTTTTTTCTTGATGATCCGCCCTAGGGCAAGAAAAATACTGTGGCTATGACCTCCAGACATGGCTCCTCTGCACGGAAACAACAAATGGAAAATGTTGTGGAGGAGTATAGGGACATCTTCACCTCACCCACAAGGGTGCCTCTGCACTATCAGGTCAAATACCCCATTGATCTAAACCCAGGTGCGTCGCTACCGAATGGATCGATCTATCAACGCTCTATTCTGGAGAACGATGAAATCAAGAGGCAGATTCAGGAGCTGCTGCAGAAAGGTCACATCCGTCCAATTTCATCACCCTGTGGGAGCCCGATAGTGTTGGTACAGAAGAAGGATGGGACTTGGAGACTCTGTATTAACTATCGGGTGTTGAACAAGATCACTGTCCATAATAGGTACCCAATCCCATGGATTGATGACCTTCTCGACCAACTCAAAGGGGCAAAATATTTCAGCAAGATCGACTTGAAGTCTAGGTATCGAAAAGTACCAATCAAACCCCCTGATGTGTGGAAGAATGTTAGGTCCCTATATCACTAGTATAGCCCCTTATTATTGTTAGTGTAAACCCCTTATTGTTATTATTGTACCCTTGTAACCCCCATTTTGTTATTATTGTGCCCTAAAATTATTATTGTTAGGTCGGCTAGGATTACATTGTGGCCCACTAGGATTACATTATGGCCCCATGGACTCCTATATATAGAAAGGAGGTTTTGTAAATTGTATCATCCAAGAATTGTTCATTTATGTAATGTATTGGAGGTTGCCCCCTCGAAGTGGCTTATTTCTAAGGTGTTTATATCTTTTTTTCTCTTTTTGGAGCTGGTTACACAACATTTGGTATCAGAGGTTTGGATTCTAGGGTTTCGCTGCTCCAAACAGGTCATCGTGGAATTTTCGCTATAACTTTTTTTCTACGAAGTTTCAGACACTGAAATTTTTAGGGTGCGAAGAAAAAATCTTGAGGAAGCTTGTATAAAAATTTCAGAGTTTGGTTCGCAATAATTTCGGAGATATGATCTGTGGAAGTCAGGTATTTTTTCAGGCTCCTAAAAAGGTCATCGTGGCATTTGCGCTATAAAAATTTTTCTACGAAGGTTCAGAATCTGAAATTCATATGGTGCGAAGCTGAAATCCTGAGGAAATTCATCAAAACATTTTAGAGCTTGGTTCACAATATTTTTGGAGATATGATCTGTGGAAGGTAGTGCTATTTCAGGCTCCTGAATTTCATCTCAAAGAGGTGATCGTGGGAAAAGTTCAATAACTCTCTCTCTGAAGATTGGATTGGAGTACCGTCAAAAGTGGTCGCAAGTACACGGCCTGTAGTTTCTTCGCTATCAATTTTAGAGACAAAGGACAAAACAGTGACACGTGGCAAGTCGTACAAGTTCGCTCTACTGAACCAGTCCAGAATTAGGTCATTGTGGGAGATTGGACACAACTTTGTCTTGGAGAATCAAAATCAGGTCAGACCTGTGGCATTTGAAAGAAGCTTTAGAGGGCTACTACAGGGCTGAACTTTAGATATTGAAGATTTTCAGTTACAGAGATAATGCAATTTCAATATCGATCTCCTAAAAGCTAGTAAAAGGTGTGTATTTTTTTTCCGAATTGCATAAGTCTTGTTTGAAGAATCAAGTTGAATTGATTCCAAGGGAATCTTGTAGAATAGATATCAATATTGGATTCTAAAATGGCCCCTAAAAATAATTCAACACCCATTAAGCCTTCAGAAGGCTCTACTATGATTCATGAAGATGAAGAATTGCAACATGATCTATCAAAATTACAAGAGCAAATGCAACAGTTTTCACTCTCGCAAAGAGCAACAAAAAATGAAATGGAAGTTTTGAAGAAAGGCGTGGAAGCTAAGATGGATGACATGAAAGACAACATGGAAAACATGAAGAGTGATCTAAAAGAATACATGGAAGGCTTGATGACAAGCTTAAAACCAGAAATGATTCCTAATGACGGAAATATAGGAGAAGAACCTCATGATGAGAACAAAATAAATGTTAATCATGATTTCATAAACTCGAATGTTGGCGGGAAGAACCACCATATTCCAAAAATGGATATGAGGAAGTTTGATGGAAAGGATCCTGTAACATGGATAATACAGATGGAGCAATATTTTGATCTCCATAACGTGCAAAACACACAAAAGGTACGCATTGCAACTTTACATTTATAACAAAATAAATTTGTATGGTATCGATGGCTTTGCTCTCGTAAAAAAATTGTCACTTGGTCAATTTTTACGGAGGAAATGATAGCACATTATGAGGATACAAAGAGCAACACCTTCTTTAGCCAATTGATAAATCTCAAACAAAGGGTTTAGTGGGGCAGCACATTGAGGACTTCCAAAAATTGAATATAAGGGTAACTGATATTCCAGAGGAACACAGGATTGATCTCTTCATAGGCACTTTAAAGGATAACATCCAACATGAAGTTCGCATTCTGGAACCTGATTCATTGGAGAAGGTATTCAGGTTGGCAAGAAAAGTTGAATGTAAAATTATGGCGACAAGGAAGCCTACCACTCAATTCTATAAAGAAGGAAGTGTTGCTACGCCTAGATTTCCACAACCTACAAGGTTGACACCACAACAATTGGAAGAAAAAAGGGCAAAAGGGCTTTGCTATAGTTGTGATAGCAAATACACTAAAGGTCATAAGTGTGCTGAGAAGAAATTATTTTACATAGATTGTGAAGAAGAAGAAGAAAATGAACAAGAAGAGGATCTACACCAGGAACTACCCCTAGAAGAAGAAGAAATGAATCCGACCATATCGTGTAATGCGCTGGCAGGAATTACCACTCCTCAAACTCTCAAGATAGAAGGACATATAAAGAAGAAAAGGGTAATAGTGTTGATTGATTCAGGTAGCACCCATAATTTTATTCATTATAAGGTAGCCAAGGAGTTAAATTGTTTCCTATACCCAGCACCAGAATGTCAAGTGATGGTTGCAAATGGAGGAACTATAAATTGCTCTGGAAAATGCCATAATATCAAGCTAACCATGGGGGAATATGTATTGACTAGCCCAATGCTTTCCATTCCTATGGGAGGTGCTGATGTTGTACTAGGAGTACAATGGTTACAATCTTTGGGGACGGTAGCTTTTAATTTTCAAGAACTTTTCTTGAAATTTTTTTCAGAAGGAAAGGAAGTCGAATTACGGGGTATTGAAGGGAAGCCAGGAAGGATAATAAGCTCTAATGTCATGACAAAGCTTCTCAAGAAAGAACAACGAGGCGTAATTGCACAATTATGCTCACTAGAAGTTCCAACATCAAAATCATCTATTTCTGCAGATCTCCAACAAGTCTTGGACAATCATTCCAAGGTGTTTGAAACTCCCAAAGGACTCCCACCTATTCGCAATCATGATCATGCTATTCATCTGATTCCAGGAAGTGTTCCTCCAAACATCAGGCCTTATAGATATCCTTACGTCCAAAAGAGCGAAATTGAACGTATGATTGCAGAAATGTTAGAGGCAGGTATAATTCAACCTAGTCAAAGTTCTTTCTCTGCTCCCGTAGTATTGGTACACAAGAAGGATGGATCATGGCGAATGTGTCCGGATTATAGGGAGCTCAATAAGCTCACCATTAAAGATAAATCTCCCATTCCTGTGATTGATGAATTATTGGATGAATTACATGGAGCAATTTATTTTACCAAGTTGGATCTTCGTTCAGGATATCATCAAATTGGAATGAAGACTGAAGATATTCCAAAAACAACATTTCGAACTCATGAGGGTCATTATGAAATTTTGGTCATGCCTTTTGGCCTTACCAATGCACCTTCTACATTTCAAGGGTTGATGAATTCCAATTTCAAACCCTTCCTTAGAAAATTTGTGCTCGTATTTTTTGATGATATACTAATCTATAGCAGGTCTTGGAAGGATCATGTTGAACATGTTGACAGGGTGCTCAAACTATTGCAGGAGAAACAATTATATGCAAAAACATCCAAATGTTTCTTTGAGTACAAGAGGTGGAATATCTGGGTCATATTGTATCTCACGAGGGTGTTAAAGTAGACCCTAACAAAATTAAAGCCATTAAGGAATGGAAAGTCCCCACAACCATAAAGCAGTTGTGAGGATTTCTCAAGTTAACAGGGTATTATCGCAAGTTTGTTAAGAATTATGGGAGAATAGCAGCACCTCTAACAACATTATTGAAGAAAGATGCATTTTCATGGACTCCTGAAGCAACTAAGGCCTTTTAACGTCTTAAAGAGGCAATGTGCCTAGCACCGGTCTTAGCTACACCAGACTTCACAAAAATCTTTATTGTGGAATGTGATGCCTCAGGAAATGGAATTGGTGCAGTTTTAATGCAGGAAGGAAGACCCATTGCTTTTGAAAGTCGTCCAATCAAAGGAAAGTATTTACAAAAACATATTTATGAGAAGGAAATGTTAGCAATACTGCATGCACTAAAGAAATGGCGAACTTACCTAATGGGAAGACACTTCAAGGTAAAAACTGATCATGATAGTCTTAAACACTTTTTGGAACAAAGACTATCTTCAGAAGAGCAGCAAAAATGGGTCACAAAGATGTTGGTTATGACTTTGAAATAATCTACAAAAAAGGAAAGCTTAATGTTGTTGCAGATGCACTCTCAAGAAAGAATGAAGAGGTGGAAGCATTTCTTTGTGCCATTTCTATTATCCAACCAGATTTGATAACCGAAGCAAGAGATGAATGGAAGAAGGACAAAGATGTATGGACACTCATTCAAAATTTGCAGCAAGATCCTAGTACATCTGATACATTTAGTTGGAAAATGATTCCTTATGGTACAAATATCGCTTATATCTTTGTAAGAATTCCCAACTAAAACAAAATATTCTTCTGGAATTGCACACTTCTCCTTTAGGAGGACACTCAGGATTTTTAAAAACTTACCACAGGGTGAAGAAAGATTTTTTTTGGGATGGTCTTAAATCTGATATTCAAAAGTTTGTGGCGGAATGTTTGGTTTGCCAGCAGAATAAAGTGGAGACAATTAAGACCCCGGGACTTATACAACCTTTATCCATTCCAAGTCAACGTTGGGAGGAGATTTCAATGGATTTTATCACAAGTTTACCTAAGTCCGAAGGAAAGAATGTCATCATGGTGGTAGTTGATAGACTTACCAAGTATGCACACTTTGTGCATTATCTCATCCATTTAAAGCAAGTACAGTTGCTACTACATTTATGGACAGAATTCAAAAGCTACATGGAAGCCCAAGGGTTATTGTGAGCGACAGAGATCCCATTTTTACCGGAAATTTTTGGACGGAGTTATTTTCTTGTTTGGGTACTCAATTAGCTCATAGCTCATCTTATCATCCTCAATCTGATGGTCAAACTGAGATAGTAAATAAATGTTTGGAAGGATATCTTCGTTGTTTTGTATCTGATAAACAAACACAATGGGTCAAGTGGTTACCTCTCGCCGAATGGTGGTATAACACTTCCTTCCATACTGCAGCAAAAATGACCCCATTTATGGCACTTTATGGATATCATCCACCATCCATCACATCATCTTTAAGGGAAAATTCGAAGGTTCAAGCATTGGAAGATCACATCGAGCATCAGCAAGAAGTTCTCCAACTCTTAAAGGATAACCTGAATTTGGCACAAAATCGAATGAAACAACAGGCAGATCAACATCCTAGCGAGAGAAGTTTTGATGTAGGAGATTGGGTATTTTTACGGCTACAACCATACAAACAAATGTCCCTCAAGCAAGCAAAGAAGGATAATAAATTATCGCCAAAGCACTATGGTCCTTACAAGGTGTTGCAAAAGATTGGTACTATGGCATACAAATTGGAGCTTCCTGCTTCTTCACGAGTACATCCAGTTTTCCATGTTTCATGCTTAAAGAAGGTTATAGGTGAAAATCTTCCAGTTCAAACAATATTGCCAGAACTTGATGAGGAAGGAAAATCATATTGGAACCTGAAGCGGTCATGGAAACAAGAACTCGACAGCTACGGAATTGATCAATTTCAGAGTATCTCATCAAGTGGAAGAACTTACCCACCGAAGATTCTACATGGGAGGATGAGAATTTTATACAGAAGCACCCGGAGCTACTCAAGCGTTGAGGACAACACTTTTTTGAAGGAGAGGGGCATGTTAGGTCCCTATATCACTAGTATAGTCCCCTATTATTGTTAGTGTAACCCCCTTATTGTTATTATTGAACCCTTGTAACCCCCATTTTGTTATTATTGTGCCCTTAAATTATTATTGTTAGGTCGGCTAGGATTACATTGTGGCTCACTAGGATTACATTATGGCCCCATGGACTCCTATATATAGAAAGGAGGTTTTGTGAATTGTATCATCCAAGAATTGTTCATTTATGTAATGTATTGGAGGTTGCCCCCTCGGAGTGGCTTATTTCTAAGGCGTTTATATCTCTTTTCTTCTATTTTTGGAGCTGGTTACACAACAAAGAATGCCTGCAAAGCCAAGGAGGGCCTTTTTGAATGGATGTTCATGCCTTTCGGGTTGACAAATGCTCCCGCAACCTTCATGAGGTTGATGGACAAAATATTGCGGCCATTCACAACCTCATTTGTAGTGGTGTACTTGGATGACATTATGATCTTCAGCCAGACTTAGGAAGAGCACCTCCAACGCATCCGTCAAGTCCTCCAAACACTACGGCAACACAAGTTGTGCGCCAATTTGGAGAAGTGCACTTTTGGTATGACCTAGGTTCAATATCTGGGATACATTATTGATGAAAGCGGGGTGCATGTGGATCCAACCAAGATCCAGGTCATTCGGAATTGGCCAGCCCCAACCACTCTAACAGAGCTTCGCAGCTTCCTGGGTCTTGCTAATTTCTACCGCAGGTTCGTGTTGGGATTATTTCATATCACTTGTCCCTTCAGTCAAGTCTCCAAGGGAGGAGTGAAAGCAAAACTATTTTGGACGGAATCTCAACAGAAGGCATTCATAGAATTGAAACATCGCCTTTGTTCTGCCCCAGTAGTCACATTACCAGACTTGCAACAACCATTTGAGATCGAGATAGATGCCTCTGACTATGATATTAGGGCAGTTCTTACTCAATAGGGGCATCCAGTGGCATATCACAGTGAGACATTTTCCGACACATATCACAAGTATCCAACTTATGAAAAAGAAATGTATTCCATTATGCAGGCTTGTCGAAAATGGAAGCATTAAATTTTGGGGAAGGAAACAATCATCCACACAGACCACCGACCCTTGCAGTTCATACAGACAAAAGGGAAGTTGCAGAACAATCGCCATCAGAAGTGGTCCACATATCTGCAACAGTTTCATTTGAACATCAAGTACAAGAAGGGTAGCACCAATAATGTTGCATACTGCCTAAGCCGACCACTGATTGTGGCGCTAACCACCGTTCACAACTCTTGTGGGCACGAGACTTCTAATTAGCCGCTTCTCTACAAGAGTGATCCATAATTCGGCCACACATACAGGGCACTCTTGGGAGGTACGCTAGTTCCAAATTTTCACCTCCAAGATGCACTGTTATGTCACCTAGGACACCTTTGTGTTCCTTCAAGTGAGTGTGCCAAGATGATATGGGAAGCACACTATAGTTGAGTCGTTGGGCATTTTGGGGTCGAGAAAATAGTGGCAGTACTGCAGAAGTATTTCTATTTGTTGAACCTTCAACAAGATGTTGGGAAGTACATCAGATCCTACATTGCTTATGCCATTTCCAAACTGACCATCAAGAAGCAAGGCCTCTATACTCCGCTACCTAACCCTAGTTGACCTTGGGAATCCATCTCCATGGATTGCATGTCGGGCCTTCCTTCTACTAAGCATGAAAAAGATTGTGTTTTCGTGGTCGTCGACAGATTCTTAAAGATGGTCATTATGGCGCCCTACAAGAAGAATATCACAGTAGAAGCTACTCCTAAACTCCTCTTTGAACAAGTGTGGGTGTACTTTGGGATCCCACAGTCTATCATATCCGATCGCAACAGCAGGTTACTCATCACATTTTGGTCCAGCCTATGGTCAATGTTGGACACCAAAATCACCAAGTCCATAGCTTTCCATTCGCAAACTAATGGCCAGATAGAGGTCGTCAACATGATGATTGTACGCATTTTATGCATGTACAATTCAAATCATCCACGCACATGGGATGAGAGCCTCCCCTATGTACAACACAGTTATAACCGGACTCTCCACAACTCAGCCGGCCACAGCCCCTTTCAGGTGGGCTTGAGATTCCAGCCACTATGTCCCATTGACGTAGCCATGCCATTTGCGGCTACTTAGGCTAATTTGGCTCATGTCCATTCTGAAGCTGACAAAGCAAACATCTTCATCGAGTGCATTCATCACATCTTCCAACAGGTTCATGACATATTGGATAGATCTATTTCTAAGTACAAGCAATGAAATAATCAACATCGGGCGCCACACAACTTATAGGTGGGTGAAAAAGTGTGGCTACATTTGTAGAAGGAGCGCCTCACTGGACCCCACTGCAAGCTCTGCCCACTCTGATATGGGTCGTACACCATCACCAAGGTTGTAGGGAACAATGCCTTCGAGCTCAGTATTCTACCATTCCTTGGTCTTCACCCAGTATTCAATGTGGACTACCTTCATCCCTACTTCCCACCTCTACTGGACACCTTTGACATTGCAGAACAACTAACACCGACAGAGTTAAACCTAGACTACATGGAACGGACCACCACAGATTGTATCATGGATATGAAAATCAAGAACACTCGCCAATAGAAGATCCAACTGTATCGAGTTGTCAAAGCTGGCCAACTCCTGCACCAAGGCAAGTGGTTCACCAGGGACCAAGTGCATCACAAGTTTCCTCATTTCATGGAGGATCTCAACGCAATGGGGAAAATTTCCACCTAAGGGGTGAGGAATGATCCAGGTGGATATTGGTGACCACCCGCCTATTCCACTTGGGGCCCCACCATTGTCTCTTTCAGTTTTTCATTTTCGGCATAACTTACTATTTTTAGCAGTTTTTTCGGGTCCTGAACTTGTGGAGCCATTTTGAGGCCCTAAACGACGTTGTTTTCGGAAAATTGGGAGCAACATGGGTCCATGGGCCAATGTTTCACACATCAAAAGTTTTATTCCTTGGATATATCTTTCTAATGAGGTATCTTTCTAATGAGGTATGGTGCACGTCAAACAAAGATCATATGCCAAAGTTACGTCCTTGTGAAGTTGAAACACCAATTTACCCAAACGGGGCCCATAGTTTCAACACTTCATCTCCTAGGGTTAGGGTTTTGGATGTTTAGGGTTTTCCATTGTTTCTAAATAATAATAGGCCCTCAAGCATTTTTTTAACTCAGTTTAGAGGCCTATAGCCACCACATATCTTCTCAGAGATAAGCTACCAATGCCCTAGCTAGTTTATTTCCATTCTGTATGTAAGAAAATTTCAATTCTTTGATATTAATGAAATGAAGTGTTATTTCCGCTGCATATTTGTATTTATGGTTACATGTGTATTTTATTGTGTTCCTTCATAAATCTGGATCAGTGGTATCAGAGTGGTATTCTTTTTTTCGATCCTTCTTTGCATGTCCCCAACGAGGTCGGGGTATAAGGAGTTAGGGCTCGATCTGGTTGAACCTTTGCAAGATCAGCCTTGCAAACCCCGACAACCACTAATGGATGATGAAAAGAAACATGAGGGAGCAGGAGATCCTATCAAAATATTTCTCAAGGAGGCCCTCGAAAAACAAAGGAACATGATGATGGATAACTTTGCCCATATCCTTCAACGACTACCCACTGGCGGTGGATTTGCATCCAACAACCACTCTGGAGGTGCGACTCCCTTTAAGGTACAAGTAATTTGAGGGCCAAATAGATGCAAATGTCATAGATAGATGGTTGAACCTATTAGAAGGATATTTCTTGGTTCATTACTTTTCTGACCAGAAGAAGATTATTTTTTCACTCCTTAAAGCTACCCCCCATGTCAAGGACCGGTGGGAAACCTACTGTGAGAAAAAGGATGAGACAAAACCCTATCTGTTCACAGCCATACCCACTTGGAATCCTTTCCCGAGATGCCATCAAGGAACAATAATATCCGATGGGGAGCTAGGAGGAAAATTACGTACAATGGGCCACGCTGCGACAACAAAGGGATCCAGATGTGCATGAGCTAACGAATCTGTTCCATACCCTACGCACAAAGTTGGGTATCAAAGATTCAGAGAAAAATTTGGTGCTAAAGTATCGCAGTTGTCTGCACAGATACATTTAGGAGGAAATGGAGTTCCTCGACATATCCTCGCTTGGTATGAAATACTGATATGTTGCTAATATTGAGCAGAAATTCAAACAGAAGAAGCGAGACTTTGGATCTAAAAATCAAAATCAAGGGAAAGGTGCCCCCAAACCACAGAACAAATGAAAAAGCCAAGGCATGGCAGTCTAAGACAACCTACCAAATCCACAAGAAAATAACAACACCGGGAAGCCAAAGAAGGGCACGGGAAAGTTGTGTGAGTTCCATAAGAGCTCCACTCACAACACAAGTGAGTGTAGGGCCAAGCAGTTGTTGGTGGCTGAGATGAGGGCTTCTGAATCAGAACCTGACAAGGGGAATGACAAAGGAAAACAGATTATTGATGTGGAGCTCAACGCCACTATTTCCATTGCGAAGATCAAGAAGGAGGAACCGGAAGATCCAGAGGAGGCAGAGCATCTCTTCCACTCCCAAATGTGGGTAAAGGGTTCCCCGCTACAGTTCCTTGTTGAAAATGGGAGCCAAAATAACCTAATTTCAGCATACGCCGTGAAGCGGTTTGTAATGTTCCAAAATTTTCCGACAATAATTTGGAACATTAATTTTTGCTGATTTCACTTAGGAGGAGAATAAGTGGGTAAGGAGGCCCATACATAATATTATTCTTAATAAAACCCCTCATAATATGAAAGGGGATCATCTTTGGAGCTGGTTTGCACACCCTCATGTGTGAACAAGGTTATTTTCAAGGAGGCTTGGTTAAGTTTGACCAAGTCAACAACGCTGCCATAGGAGGAGTGGCTTACTTAGGAAGCCAACGCAGTGTGAATGAGGAAAGGGTTATTTTGTGGAGGAAACCCTAATAGGAGTCGGACCCATGGAGAGGGGCTTTCACTTGTTTAAAAGGAGGACAAGGCAACCATTTTTTCACATGCTTATGTTTATTCATCTCATTGTCTAGTGAGACAATTGAGCATTCTTTGTTGTTTAGCAAGAATTGCCGGAGGAATTCCTGTTTAGGATTCCTCCTTGAGGGGTCTCTTGAGGGATTTCTCTTCATTTTCTTCACATCTAGGCTTGAGGCCAAGCATCCTCCATCAGGACAACATTATTTCTGCAACAGATTAATGTCGTGTTGTTGGGTGTTGTAGTGAGGGTTCACTACACCATCCCCTTCGGCTATTTTTCAGAGGAGGAGTCCCTCTTTCCTTTGGGATATCAGTTTGGAGGCTTTCCTGAGAATATTGTAGACTTTGGCATCAAGGCCAACTCTTTCCATAACCCTACAACGCAGTTCCATTCAAAGACTGCATTATTTTGAGAGGAGCATCTACAGTGGGGCTCTTGCAATTTTTTTGAGGGTGAGATCTTTGGTGAAGGGATCAGCCTTTCATCCTAAAGATCCATTGGAGGAGGCACATTCAGTTGGGGCATCATCTATTTCCATCTCCATCCAGTTCTATTTTTGAGTTGTTGTAGCTACCCAGCAGCTCCGGCATTTTGTAGTTTTTGTATTTTATTTCCAATCCTTCCTGGATTGACATGAGGTAGTCTTTGGGAGCTGATATCTTCACTCCCAATGTTGTATTGGGCCATGTATTGACATATCCATGTATTTGACATTGTTAGCATGTAGTTTCTCTATAAAAATGCACTGTCATAGCTTGGTACACATTGGGTAGCAGTGGTTTGTCATGTATTTTGTACTTGTTTCTTGAGGCTGAGCATTACCTATCTTGAGTGACCTATTTTCTCAAGATATTGTATTCATTTGTTGATGTTATTATTTAATCAGAAGCTATGGATTTTTCTCACATTTACATGAGTTGAGTGTTGCTGCTGCACCATTATTTTGCTTGCTTATTGCTAGAGCTCCAACTTTAGAATATATTGAGATATTCTCATTGTTGTAGCAATTTCCTGAAAAAGGAACATTACATGGTTGGGGTTGCTGACAACAACACACCCACAACCATACACCATCGGGTGGCTTCATGAAGGACGGGATCTTCACGTGAGCCAGCAGTGTCACCTTCCCTATAGCATCAAGCCCTTCACAGATGAGGTATTATGTGACATTGCTACTCTTGATGTTTCTGATATATTATTAGGCCAACCATACTTGTAGAAGCGACATGTTGTGTATGAGTCCCAACCTCGCGCTGTTATTGTTACTTTGGGAAATAAATTGTACAGGATAGCATAGGTACCACTGCCTACCACAATCTCTTTGGTTACTACAAAACAATGTAGTAAGCTCATTTCCCAAACCAATAAATTTGTTTTCCTGATGATCTGCCCCCAGGGAAAGAAGAAGACTGTGGCCATGACCTCCAGACATGGCTCCTC
Source organism: Pinus albicaulis (assembly GCA_034641835.2). Taxonomy (NCBI): domain Eukaryota; kingdom Viridiplantae; phylum Streptophyta; class Pinopsida; order Pinales; family Pinaceae; genus Pinus; species Pinus albicaulis. The sequence continues at coordinate 1,511,428,842 of CM076570.1, read as the reverse complement.
TACACAACAAAAAAAAATGGACAAGGTTGCGGAGGAGTACGAGGACATATTCACCTCACCCATAGGGGTGCCTCTGCACTGTCAGGTCAAGCACCCCATTGATCTGACCCCAGGTGTGCTGCTACCCAATGGACCGATCTATCGGCACGCTGTTCTAGAGAACGATGAAATCAAGAGGCAGATTTAGGAGCTGCTGCAGAAAGGTCCCATCCGCCCATTCACCAACTCATTTGTAGTGGTGTACTTGGATGACATTATGATCTTCAGCCAGACTTGGGAAGAGCACCTCCAACACATCCGACAAGTCCTCCAAACACTACGACAACACAAGTTGTGTGCCAATTTGGAAAAGTGCACTTTTGGCATGACCCAGGTTCAATATCTGGGATACATTATTGATGAAAGGGGGGTGCTTGTGGATCCAACCAAGATCCAAGTCATTCGGGATTGCCCAGCCCAAACCACTCTAACAAAGCTTCACAGCTTTCTGGGTCTTGCTAATTTCTACTACAGGTTCGTGTTGGGATTCTCCCATATCACTTGGCCCTTCAGTCAAGTCACCAAGGGAGGAGCGAAAGAAAAAATATTTTGGTCGAAATTTCAACAGAAGGTGTTCGTAGAATTGAAACATTTCTTTTGTTCTACCCTAGTACTCACATTACCAGACTTGCAACAACCATTTGAGATCAAGACAAATGCCTCTGACTATGCTATTGGTGCAGTTTGTACTTAATAAGGGCATCCAGTGGCATATCACAGTGAGACATTGTCTGACACAGTTTGCAAGTATCCCACTTATGACAAAGAAATGTATTCCATTATGTAGGCTTGTCAACAATGGAAGCATTACATTTTGGGGAAGGAAAAAATCATCCACACGGACCACCGACCCTTGCATTTCATACAGACACAAGGGAAGTTGCAGAATGATCGCCATCAGAAGCGGTCCACATATCTGCAACAGTTTCATTTAAAGATAAAGAAAAATAAGGGTAGCACCAATAATGTTGCAGACTGCCTCAGCCGACCACCGATTGTGGCGCTAACCACCGTTCTCAACTCTTGTGGGCACGAGACTTTTGATTGGACACTTCTCTACAAGAGCGATCCAGAATTTGGCCACACATACAAGGCACTCTTGGGGGGTATGCAAGTTCCAAAATTTCACCTCCAAGATGCACTTTTTTGTCACTTGGGACACCTTTGTGTTCCTTCAAGCGAGTGTGCCAAGATGATATGGGAAGCACACTACAGTCGAGTCGCTAGGCATTTCTGGGTCAAGAAAATAGTGGCAGTGCTGCAGAAGTATTTCTATTGGCTGCACCTTCGACAGGATGTCGAGAAGTACATCAGATCCTGCATTTCTTGCACCATTTCCAAACCGACCATTAAGAAGCAAGGCCTATATACTCTGCTACCTACCCCTATTCGACTTTGGGAATCCATCTCCATGGATTACATGTCGGGCCTTCCTTCTACTAAGCATGGAAATGATTGTGTTTTCATGGTCATCAACAAATTCTCGAAGATGGCCATTATGGCGCTCTGCAAGAAGAATATCACAGTAGAAGCCACCGCTAAACTCTTCTTTGAATGAGTGTGGGTGCACTTTGGGATCCCACAGTCTATCATATCTGATCATGACAACAGTTTCCTCAGCAAATTTTGGTCCAGCTTTTGGTCAATGTCGTACACTAAGCTGACCAAGTCTATAGCTTTCCATCCCCAAACTGATGGCTAGACAGAGGTCATCAACAGGATGATTGTACACATTCTGCAGATGCACAATTCAAATCATCCACGCACATGGGATGAGAGCCTCCCCTATGTGCAACACAGTTATAACCAGGCTCTCCACAACCTAACCATCCATAGCCCCTTTCAAGTGGGCTTGGGATTCCAGCCACTATGTCTCGTTGACGTAGCCATGCCACTTGTAGCTACTTAGAACGATTTAGCTCATGTCCATTCTAAAGCTGACAAAGAAAACAACTTCATCGAGCGCATTCAACACATCCGCCAATAGGTTCATGACATATTGGACAGAGCTAATGCTAAGTACAAGAAACGACATAATCAACATCGAGTGCCACACAACTTCAAGGTGGGCGACAAAGTGTGGCTACATTGCAGAAGGAGTGCCTCACTGGACCCACCGCAAGTTCCACCCACTCCGATATGGGCCATACACCATCAGCAAGGCTGTAGGGAACAATGCCTTCGAGCTCAGTATTCCACCATTCCTTGGTCTTCACCCAATATTTAGTGTGGACCACCTTCGTCCCTACTTCCCACCTCTACTGGACACCTCTGACATTGCAGAACAACTCACACCAACAGAGTTAAATCCAGACTACATGGAACAGGCCACCACATATTGTATCATGGACATTCAAATCAAGAACACTCACCAACAGAAGATCCAACTATATCGGGTTGTCAAAGCTGGCCAACTCCTGCACCAAGGCAAGTGGTTCACTAGGGACCAAGTTCAGCAAAAGTTTCCTCATCTCATGGAGGACTCAAGGCAAACGGAGATCGTATGCCAAAATTTACGTCCCCAGGAAGTTGAAACACCAATTTACCTAAATGGGGCCCATAGTTTTGGCACTTCATCTCCTAGGGTTAGGGTTTTGGATGTTTAGGGTTTTCCATTTTTTCTAAATAATAAATAGGCCCTCGATCGTCATTGTAACTCAGTTCAGAGGCCTATAGCCGCCACATATCTTCTTAGAGATAAGCTACCAGCGCCCTAGCTAGTTTATTTCCATTCTGTCTGTAATCAAATTTCAGTTCTTTGATATTAATGAAATGAAGTTTTATCTACGCTTCATCTTTGTATTTATGGTTACTTGTGTATTCTTTTGTGTTCTTGCATAAATCTGGATCAGGCTCGTGAAATGATTTACTGTTATTTTTTTTTTTCTGAAAACATCAATAATGATAGATATATATTTTATTTTTGAATGATTTCTTGAGTTAAGTAAGTCATAGTTAAAATTGAAGAGTGATTCAAGTTTTGAATGAGATAGTTTAGATTACAATAAAATAGGTTTTTTTTACTTTAGCTTTTCTGGATGAGATCATTAGATATAGGAATTGGTTATTCCATACATCATTTTGTACTTCATGATGTTATTTTAGGTTAGACGCTCTGATCCTGCATTACCTGCACTTGTGCCTCAAAGCTTACGATCCCCGATTGCTAATTTAATGTTGGAATTATAACACATATAATTTCCCCAACATTTTTGGTGCTATTGTTGGGGAGGTGCTAAAGGGATTAGAACATAGATTCTTTCATGAGTTTTTTTTTTGTGATCTTAGTTGCAGGGAAACTAGAGGGTGAAGAAAGATGGTAAGACGTGAGTGAAGAGTCACACTTCCACTATGGTGGGGTCGCTCCAAAGTCTGGTTGTCTCTAATTGATTGTGTAGTTTCTTTTTCATATGCATAGAATTAAAGGTAGGATCGCCTAATTTTTCTTTCTTTTCATTTTAAAGTATGTTTTCCTTTAAATTGATGAAAGAAGAATGGACTGACTAGTGTGAAAGGATAACTTGGTGACAATAGGGTCCAAGTAAGCGAGAAGTTGAATTTTGGTGAAGTTTATTGCAATTAGCAGTTTTTATTCATTTAGATTAAAATTTCAAGCTCTTTAAAGACAAATTTTTTTTGGGGTGTTGTAAGAACCCCTGTGTACAGATTCATGTTGCAAGATAGGGATCATTAACCAGCAGGAGAAATTTAAAGAACGATTAAGAGATCGAAGAATGTCCCTTGAAGTACTTTCTAAAATCCTAGCAATTGTTGGGATATCTACCTCTTAGGAAGAGTTAATCTCGACCACATTCATGAAATTATCTATCTATCCATAGCCATAAAGGGATTTGGAAGTCTCCCTTGATTCCTCTTGCCTATATACCAAGGATATCAAGAAATCATGTACCAAATTTGATGGAGAGCATCCTGCTGAACCGAAGATCAAATACTTTTCACCATGCCTAGCACCAAGCCTTGTATGCATACCGAAGACCAATTATCCAAGTTTTCCTCACATGATCGAGGAGGACTTTCAGAGTGGTCCAAATGAATAAATGAGCCAATACCACCAGGATTACATCGAGTATTGATTCCAAATCACAATCCAGTGAAATTAACACTCTCATATTCAAGTAATATTTGTATCACATCTTTCAAAGATGCTGATTTTTCATGCTCATGTACCTTCTAAAGTTTATATGTTAAATCTGGGCATGAATATATCTTTGCACTTGATCCGCACATGGCTTCATTGGAAGTTCTCTTTCACTTGAAGGAGGACATCTCTTATCTAGTAGATTAGGAAAGTTAGTATTGTAATAAATAAATAAATGAAAATAGTAAAGAGAAAAAAATAAGTCGTTTTGTGAAAACTAGCTTGTCTGGCGCAACTGGACAGGGACTTTGCTTGAAAACCAGGTAATTAGGGGGCAAAGTTCCCAATAAATTTTGTAAATTTGTATGAGTTATTCAAATCATGTATCTTTCAATTCATTGTATTTATACTCGAGTTGGTTGATGTCAGATCCCTTAAGGCCTACCTACCAACAAGCCTTGTCCCATCGACATCAACACATTATCTAGGATCAAGGTTAGGGTTAGATAAGGTACCTAGGAGCCTGCATGCCTTAATGGTAGGTGTCCTTGTCATTTACTAAGGAAATACATCAATGTTTCTTGGTGGATGTATTCTACAATCCAGTCAACTTCAACAAATCCATTCATGGATGGTAGAATGTAACTAGCGCCCTGATTCCCATTGACATCAAAGGTGGGATATATCGCATTGGTTAACGACATCCTCAATGGTTAGTAATCCAATGATTATTGCTTATGTTCGACATCAACACCATTTATTCACATGTGCAAGATTTCACATGGGTGTGTAGTGGTTGAAGACTATATCATTTTGTGATCTCCACATAGATTTGCAGCAGTTTGGATATTTGTATCAATATATTCATTTCATTAAAGGCTTCCATGTAGCATCATATCCATTCATTTGCAGTAGTAGTCACCTTTCCTCAATTTTTTGGGGACATACAACTCCTCAGTCATGGGGGAGAAGGGGACCTTCAGTTCATCCTTCAAACTTATTTAGGAGATCAAATCAACAGTCAAATCAACGTCATCCAGTTCGTCCTCCACTTCATCTTGCAACACCGAGCACATCAGCGAAAAAGGTAAAAATTGAGGTAAATTTGGCTTAAGATTCTCTAATTCATTAGAAGATTTAAGAAAATTAATGATTTACCACTTCTCATTCCATGCATTTTACCTTTCATAAATTATTATCCTTTTTTTTTTTCCTTCCATTCATTATGCATATACTCTGATTACAAGACCATGTTAAAAGAAAAATCCTTATGGTGCATTAATAAAGGCGGTCTCTATGGTGTCTTTGCCTCCCATGATAACAAACATTATATTCATAGGATGAAGTCATTACTGCCATGACATGAAAATTGAAACCATCTATAAGCATTGGCCTTGCGATAACATAATATGCAAGCACCTATTCACATATTTACCATCTCCATCACCACCTCATTTCATCCATCATCTCTTCTGAATCCAACCATTTCTTTTCCTCAATTTTTATTGCTCATTAAATTAGTATTATATGTTAAATGTGAAGAGTGCTGCTCCACAAGAACCAACACCTCCAAATATTTAAGCAAGTGCTGCTCCACAAGAACCAACACCTCCAAATATTCAAGAAATGTTGCCCCAAAGAAAAAACATCTAAAAAACAATGTTAAGAATTTGTCAATGAGCAATGGATTTGTTTGTATGAGGACATGCAAATTCACAGGCATGGGGGTATTTTGGGCCTCAAATATGCCCATTTTTCCACCGTATAATACCACTATTCATAACCTAAATTCCTATATTTTTAACTCATTTCATACCATAATTCCACAACTTGCTGCCAATTCACATCTTACACCTTGTGGCTGATTATCATTACTTTTCTTAACTTTTCAATGATTAGAGATGAATTTTATATGATTTTCTAATGATGGTTTTTCCAAGTTCATTTATTGCAGGGATCCATTGCCGAAATTATTCATAATTCAATTAAACTAGTTTTTATAGGTTAAGTACAAAATGGATATATATTAAAATATCCAATATTGGGATTTCGAGACATGGAGCTTGTTGAAAGTACCCTCATTCAGGTAACCATAAATCATTTGTCAAAATTCATCACCACGAAGAAGCTATGGTCAGCGGAATTCTTAAGTACAGAATTAGTGCCGAAATTTTGGGTTAAGTACATAAAACCTGGGTTTGACGTTTTATGCAATCAACCACGCGGAGGACCACAATTGGGAAATTTGGTTGCACCCTCTAGAATATTTTTGGATTATATTTAATATGCTATTTTACTTTACTTGGCTCCCATCTATTCTTTTCTTTACTTAGTTAATTTGTTGTAACCATATTCACCAGTCGAACTCTTTTAAAAGGCTGCCACTTTGTATGAAGAAGACAGGGAGATGTATAGTTTGATGTAAGGAGATATATTCTCAGATTAAACTGGATATTTGTAAAGCATTTTTGGATTATGTTTGAACTGATGTTTTACTAGACTTTAATATAAATACTATCTCGACATCTATTCTTTTGTAAGTTTTATGCCCATTTATTCTTAAGGAATTGAATTAGTTTAAGACTTGATCCGGAAAGTGGAAAGGGCCCACCATCGCCTGGAACCAAGTACTTCAACCATCGTAGATCATAGGAAAGGAATTTTCATTCATAGATTTATGGTTCTTGTTTCAATCATTCGCTAAATAGATCCCGAAGTTTTCTGTAGATTCGTTCTGTACTTATGTCGTTTTCTTTATTTCATTAAATCTGGGAAGAAACCATAAGTACATTGTTGTTAATCCTTTGCAAATAGTAGAACAAAACATGCATGATCTCATAAATTATATTTAAATTCGTGAATATTTAGAAGGAATTGTTTTCACTTTGCAGGAAAAGGGACGACTGTATTTTGAACTTAATATTTCAATTCGAATTGAATTGTGTACTTATTATTCAAGACCATGTGCATTTATAAATAACACAGAGTTCTTATAGCATTGTGTTTTATATGGAGCACCCAAAAAAAATAAGGCAGAACATTATTCATTAATGGAGATTGTATGATTAGAGTTGTATCATAGCTCTGAGATTCAATGTAACTGTAGTGAAATTGCATCTAGACCATAGGTTACTACTCTTTTTCATAGAAGGCCTCTTACTTAGAATAAATTTTATGAGTTTATTTAGATTGGTTTTGAATTAGAATATAAGCTTTGACCTTTGAAGTCTTTCGAATCTGAGTATGTTAAATTAGGTAGTATAAGAGCATTGATTTAAATTTTCATTTAGTTTCTTTTGAAGTCTTCTAAACTTGAATGAGTGAACTAGATGAATTAGGACAATTAGTTACCATTAGTTTATAAACCCCGAGGAATGCGTGAGTAGTGGTTTGTATTATTGGTGCAATAACCTAGATTTCTTGTGTAGTAATTTTTGTTATCGATACAATGATTTTTATTACCTGTGAAATGACTTAGATACTGCAAAATGATTATTGAGTGGCTCGTGCAATGATTTACAATAAGTTTGGTATGAAAACAACAGTAGTGACAATTATCTATTTTATTTATGAATGAGTCCTTGAGTTAATTAAGTCATAGTTAAAATAGAAGAGTGATTCAAGTTTTGAATGAGATTTGTTAGATTACAGTAAAATAGGTTCTTTACTTCAGCTTTTCTGTATGGGATAATTAGATATAGGAATTGGGTATTTTGTACTTCATTATGTACTTCATGATGTTAGTTTAGGTTAGATGCTCTGATCTTGGCTTGTGCCTCGAAGCTTACGAACCCTAGTTGATAATTTAATGTTAGAATTATATCAAATATAATTTCCCCAACCCTCACTGTTGTAGTTGGATGGTGAGCCAGGTCATGGGGTACCTAGGGTGGTATCTGTGTAACAATAATAGATTGAGGTGGAAGCTTGAATTATATAAGGTTTATGACATTGCACTCTGTGCGACATGAGTGTTTATGAAACTTGGCATGGCAATCATATTATCTACCTAAATATATGAGAGCCATGAGAAGATCCAACACATGGAGTATATGCAAGTGTGATTTCTATTAGATGCATTCAAATACACAATCTAGAGAGATGACACTTCATGATACACACTTTAGGTAGAGATGACTGATGATTTATGACCTCAAGCATTACTAAGGATGGAAATAATTTTGAGTGGGGGAGTATGTTAGGCCCTGGGAGTTTGGTGCACACTTAACTGAGTGCCTAGAGTGGGCGACATCTCCATTGAATCAATTGTGACATTATGGGGTTTTTGGTCAAGGGTTTATGCATAAGAGAGCCTGCACTTTGATCCGGATTCTCTCAGCTACCAGAATTAACCAAGATCTTTAACTTCTGTCATGTTAGAAGAATTTCTTGTGAAAGAGTATGAAAAACCACATGTGCATACTTTAAAGAGGATGAAACATAAAGAGAACATTGAGAAACAAAGAACACACACAAGTTGATAATGGAGTTCACCTAGTGTGGGTTATGTCTACAAGCCCTCCTCAAAGTGGGGAGGCCTCTTTCATTAATATTTAGCAAAATCAAATTAAATTTATGTACAAAAGGCACATTATACCTCCACTTCTGGGGATGGCTTGAAAATGCACACCTTTGCCGAAGAAATGAACTGCACCATTGAATTCTTGGTGTGAAATTGTGTCAAATGACTATAAACTCAACCCCTTTATGCTTCGGTCAAAATATGGACTCTCGGGAATCTCAAAGATTCCCAAATATTCCTTCTCACTGGTTAATTTGAATTTTTCTACTTAGATGAAAAATCTGACTTCACCATTATGCTCCTTGCGAAAACTAAGTAAAATGAGTATAAATTCAACCTGGTTCTAGAACTGCTAAAATTCATCCCTTAGGGAATATTTTAGATTCCTCATGATTCCATAAAGATTCCTTTTTGCAAGTTGACTGAAATTATACTGCTGAGATGAGGACACTGATTACACCATCAAATTCCCTACGAAAAACTGAGAATAATGAGTATAAACTAGGCATAATTTTTTAACTATGAAAATTTGGCCCTAATGGAATCTTTTAGATTCCTCATGATTCCATAAATATTCCTCTTTGCAAGTAAACTGAATATCTGATGCTCAGATGAGGAAAATTATTACAACATCATGTTCCCTGCGAAAACTAATTACTTTGAGTATAAACTTGGCATAATTCTGACACTGTGAAAATTAGGCCCGAAGGGAATATTTTATATTCATCATGATTCCACAAAGACTCCTCTTTGAAATTTGACTAAAGATATGTTGCTCTGATGAGAAAATAGATTACAATATCACATTCCTTGCGAAATTTTTATTAATTTGAGTATAAACTCGGCATAATTTTGACACTAAAAATTTGGCCCCAAGGAAATCTTTTAGATTCCTCATGATTCCACAAAGATCCCTCTCTGCAAGTTAACTGAAGATTTGTTGCTCAAATGAGGAAAATGATTACACCATTGTGTTCCCTGCGAAATTCTGATTAATTTGAGTATAGACTCGTCATAATTCTAAAACTCTGAAAATTTGGCCCCATATGAATCTTTTATATTCCTAATATATTCCCCTGCGTCATGGTTATGTTCCTCAGTTTTTTTGCCCGCTTAGGGTTCCACCTCTACATTAGTTTTCATGTCTCTGTTCCCTTGTGGTTGAATGGAAAATATGTGTTTAAATAATAAAACTTGGTGTTGACTTTTAAGCCTGCCTTCCCGGTAGAATGGTTGGAAATATTAATTTGTTGTGTCGGCTAATTTTAATTGTTTTTTGTTATTTAAAAAAAAAATATAGACAAAATTCGTTGGTCGAAATTTTTGGGTCACCAGAAAAATTAAGTAGGTGATAATTTTTCCAGTTTCGGCTACCAGAAATTGCTGTCGCAAAGTGCCAAATTGTTCTCTTGTTAATTTCCTGCAAATTTAGCGACTTCGCCAGATTTCATCGAGCTTCCTGCTAAGTTTAGCCAAGGGGCCTAGTTGGCCAAAACTTTGACTTGCCATAACATTTTCATACGATGTCAAATTGAGGTGTCGTTTGTGTTGTTGGAAAAATTGTGATGATCTCGTCGATTTGACCTTTGTTTCATGAAAATCCAAGAACTTTTATTTTTGAGTCTTTCATGAACCCTCTTTGATTACTAAGTGTTTCTAGAGCCACCTGTATCATTCCTCCCTAATGAAGATATTTTGGTCCTCCAAAAGCATGAACACAATCTGAAATTTGTTGTATTCCCTTGTGTGCATGACAAGTGCCCTAACATGCCACACTTCCTTCTCCTTCACCTTTATTCTTCAGAGCCATAAGTGATGAACCGACACTTGCATACTCTTCAAACATGTAATACAATATTTGCAAACTACATGTTCCATGACCAATAATGACCCAAACATCCCCAGACTTGCCAAGATTTTATAACACAATCTTTGGTCATGTTTACACCATAATAGAAAAAAATACCCCAACTATCAACAAAAGGGCCAAAAACATCATCATTCTTCTTTCATAAGTGATAGAAAACACATCATCACTTTTACAATCATTTCATAAAATATGATTGACAATAATATGGCCATGAAAAAATACTATGTCTAATAAAACCATATTTCTCTTGTCAAATTGAATTGGTCATCATCTTGGAGCTAATTCACTTGTTGAAAAAATTTCCCAACTGGTTCCTGCATGGGCGTTGTCCTTGAGATTCTTCTCTGGATGGAGCCTCCAACATGTGGCTCCCTGATGCCCATGCTTGTTACAATGGCTACAAAAATTCTTATTCCTCCATACTTGCTTCACCTTCTTCCTCCCCTGATGTGGAGAAGGGTTTACATGTCTTGTCTTTTTCCTTGTTGTCATTCTCTTCCAACACTCAATAGCCTCATGGTTATATAAGAAAAAGAAACTACATGGTTTTCTACGCCATGATTTCTACTCATCATTAACAATATTCTTGTAATAAAAATGAACTGTAGAATACTAATACCTTTTATACCTCTCTTGGATGTCTCTTATGCAATCCTGGTGATGAGAGTTTTCCTTAGATCTTCCTATGTTATATGCATTTTCATGGGAGGATTGTGGTGTGTTCCCATCATCCTCTTTCCTTGATGGTTTCGGTAATGCCTTGGAAGCTTCTTCTACCTTCAATCACTCTCCTTTAGTGTATCCCATATCCTGAAATGGGTACCTCAAGGCTTCCAACAAAATAACGTCATGTGAAAGTGAAATTAAAGAACGATGCACACTGTTTACCTCAGCTGTAGATTCTGAAGCAGGTGATGATGGAGTCGGTAAGCCTTCGTTGTGCTTCAAGGCCTCTTTCATGGCTCATAATTGAAGCTACAACCTCTGCTTCTACTCCTCTGATTTTTGTAGAAGTCTCCTTAATTCAACATTCTCCACTTGAAGGCTTTCATTGATCCCTTCATTTGAATGATGAGAAGAAGATGAAGAGTAAGTATATTCACTCAAAGATGTAGATGGAACATCGTCCTCTGCTCTTTCTTTCTCCTATTCCTCTCTTGCCATTTTATCCTCATAATCTGCATTCATTATATCTACCATGTGTGCCATATTGAGGAGGTCCTCATAGAGATATCTGTTGTTCTCCATTTCCCTTCTTGTTGCACGTTCAATATCTGGTTATCATTCACACTCACAATTCACGTCAGCGATAAGACTGCTCTGATACCAAACTTGATCTGGATTCTCTCAGCTACCAGAACTAACCAAGATATTTTACTTCTGTGATGTGATCATAATTTCTTGTGAAAGAGTATGAAAAACCATAAGAATACTTTAAATAAGTGGAAACATAAATACAACAATGAGAAACAAATAATAAACACAAGTTGATAATGGAGTTCACCCATTATGGGCTACATCTTCGGGCTCTCCTCAAAGTGGGGAGACTTCTTTCTTTAATCGTTAGCAAAATTAAATTACATGCATGTATAAAGGCACCTTATACCGTTCCACTTCCAGGGATGGCTTGAAAATGCACACCTCTGCAATAGAAATGAACTGGGCCGTTGAATTCCTAGCGTGAAATCATGTCAAATGACTATAAACTCGACCCCTTTCTACTTCGGTCAAAATATGGACCCTCGGGAATCTCAAAGATTACTTCTCGTTGGTTGACTGGAATTTTGTTTCTTAGATGAAAAATATGACTTCACTAATTTGCTCCTTGCGAAAAACTAAGTAAAATGAGTTTAAATTCGGCCTGGTTCTGGAACTATCAAAATTCGGTCCTTAGAGAATCTTTTAGATTCCTCATGATTCCACAAAGATTCCTCTCTGCATGTTGACTGAAATTTTTCCGCTCAGATGAGGAAACTAATTACCCCATCACGTTCCCTACAAAAAAACTAAGAAGAATGAGTATAAACTCGGCAAAATGTCATCGTGACAATTTGGCCTTAATGGAATCTTTTAGATTCCTCACGATTCCACAAAGATTCCTCTCTAGAAGTCAACTAAAGATCTAATGCTCAAATGAGGAAACTTATTACACCACCATGTTCCCTGCAAAAAAATAATTAATTTGAGTATAAACTCGTCATAATTCTGACACTGTGAAAATTTGGCCCCAAGGGAATCTTTTAGATTCCTCATGATTTGACAAAGATTCATCTTTGCAAGTCAAATGAAGATATGTTGCTCAGATGAGGAAACATATTACACCGTCGCATTCCTTGGAAAATTCTAATTAATTTGAGTATAAAATTAGCATAATTTTGACACTGTGAAAATTTGGCCCCAAGGGAATATTTTAGATTTCTCATGATTCCACTAAGATTACTCTCTGTAAGTCGACTGAATATATGCTATTCAGATGAGGAAACTTATTACACCATTAAGTTACCTGGAAAATTCTAATTAATTTGAGTATAAACTCGGCGTAATTATGAAAATGTGAAAATTTGGCCCGAAAAAATCTTTTAGATTCTTGGCATATTCCCATGCGTCAGGGTTCCGCTCCTCATTTTTCGTGCCCTCTCAGGGTTCCACCTCTGCATTGGGTTTTGTGCCTCTGTTCCCTTGTGGTTGAATGAAAAATATGAGTTTAAATTAAAAAAAACATGGCATTAGTTTTTAGCCTCCCTTCCTAGCAGAATAGTTGACAATCATTAATTTTTTGGGTTGTTAGCCAATTTTAATTTTTTTTGTTATTTTTAAAAAAATATGGACAAAATTCATATGCTGAAATTTTGGGGTCACTGGAAAAATTAAGTAGGTGAAAATTTTGCCAGTTTCGGCGGCCAAAAACAGCTACCACAAAGTGCCACATTGTTGCCTCGTTAATTTTGGTGAAATTTAGTGGCTCCGACAGATTCAACGGGTCTTCCAAATTTAGTTGTTGCTCTGCTAGTTCTAGCCAAGGGGTCTAGTTGACCAAAACTTTGACTGACCATAAAGTTCGCATACGATGTCAAATTGAGGTTTTGTTTGCATCGTTGGAAATTTTGTGACGATCTCTTCGATATGACCTAGTTTCATGGAAATATAAGAATTTTGATTTTTGAGTCTTTCCCGAACCCTCTTTGATCACTAAGTGTTTTTGGAGCCACCTAGATCACACTTAGGATAAACCGGTTAGGCGAATCAAGCGATGAAACAACGCAATGTTGCACGACCGGGCATATGTGGAATTTGCATGGTTTGGAACAGGCACAAAATCCAAACAATTAAGTCAACGAGTGATAGAAGAACAGGTTTGCATGATATGTGGAACGGAAACGCACAATGTCTAGAAAGGTGGGCACAAAATGAGCATTGAGAGCGAAACTTAGGGTTGGCTCGAATGAGTTTGCACAATCTAGATTGAATGATCATGCAAGAAGGTTGGTCAGCGGGGCAAAGGAATAGGTTGATAAAATAATGATCATATGAGTTGGTTGTTCAGCTAGATGAAGGTAGGATCGACATAACAACATGCAACGAGTTAAGGAAGAGTGGTCAAGCAAAGGAGTGGGTCGACACATGTATGGAAATATGCGAAAGATTTATGATATATGTCATCTGGAACAAACTGATTTGTGGGCAAACGGAGGGGTGCAAGACCGTACCGATGCGATGATTTATTTTGCAATACATGTTGCATATATATAACTGAAGGGAGCTCATTTAATAGGAGCAAGAAATAAGCAGTGGAACACAACACAAGTAGTTCAGTTTGAGCAAATGGTAAAATGCAATGATCTAGGACAACTCGAGCAAGTTTGCGGTGAGGCTAGATAACATGAGCTGAAAATTTGGTGTTTTTTGGACGCAACCAAATTTTGGTGATTTTTGAACAAGTAGAAATTGGTGATTTTTGAACATAACAAAATTTGGTGATTTCTAGTTACAGAGTTTAAATATGGTGTTTTTGGCCATGGGAATTGAAATTTGGTGTTTTTTTTGTGGAAACTAAAATTTGGAGTTTTCAGGGTTATAACCAAAATTTGGTGATCTTGGGAGGCTAAACCAAAATTTGGTGATTTTTCATAGTAAATTGTGGGAGTTGTGCGAGAGGGTTGAGACTACCTAGAATTTGGTAATTTCACCTATGTAATGAAACATTAAGGTTGTAGAGTTGTGTTACATAAACCTTGTGTACTCTTGTGGATTAAGGATGTAGAGTAGAGTTGGTTTATTGAATTTTGTGGTTTACTATTTACTGCAAAGTTTAATTGTTAATGAAGATGATGAAGTGATAATGAATAACTTGGTTCTATAATGATGTTATGACAATTACGCTCAGTAACATTAAGTTAGAACATCTTCAAGTATTGTTTTGTGAGGTGTAACTCGGGTGAAGTACTATTATGCTAGTATTAACCGATTACGAAACATGACAATGTCTTACGCTCAAGAGACACAATGCACTAAAAACTCCACATAACCATGTGTTACCCCTAAGGTTTGACAATCTCAAATCCTTTATATTTCAAATTAATTTTTTAATGGAAACAAAATTATAATTTTATTTATATGAAAAACAAAATTACATATATATATGTCTCATAATATTCTAATAGCTTTAAAATGACTACAAAAATTTAAAATAAGTATAAAAGTTGTAGCTTGTGAACAAAATAACACTTTACCTTTAGAGAAAAAAAATAATAATATTCAAATCATGTACACACCAAACAATACTAACTTAAAGCTTCGCAAAACATTAAAAATAATAACATTTATATTATTTATTAAAACAATAACTCAAATCCTCTACAACAAAATAAAATAAAATACTAACCTAACATTCCCAACACTAAAAAGTGACATTAATTATATTACAACACCATAACATAGGTAAATCATTAGGCTTTTTTTATTCTCTCACAATTAACTTCACATGTTAAATATCTTTTCAACCAAAATCTTATATAATTTAAAAATTTAAATAATTATACTTAATCCATTTAAAAACTTAAAAAGATTAGGCTTAATCTTTCCGTCTGTATATTGGATTTTTGGATTACTTCAAACAATTTATATATAGATTTTTAATTATTTTTTTTCTTTTCATATAATTTTTAAATTATTTTTATTTAGATTTATTATTTAAGAATATTACAAATTTAAATTATTAAAAATATAAATTCTTTAATTAATTAAAAAACACACATACAAAAATACAATTGAAATAACTAAAATTATCCTAGAAACTTAAAACGTTTCGACTGAAATAACTAAAATTATCATAGAAACTTAAAACGTTTCGACTCATCACAAATATTTAACTCCACCAAAATCTAAAAGATCATACCTAGATGTTCCTCCATTTCTTAATAAATACACGTTTAGAAGAATCTATGCTAAGAATCTTAATAAGTAGGGATTATAACATTCCAATGTGTGCTTCTGGTTCAGCTTGTTTTTTCATTTAATAATTTGTTACACATGGATTGTTAATTTCAAGGTATATAATTTTTTTATTTATATTATTTGAGTATTATTAGATTAATGAGTGTTATATAGAATATCTAAAAATGATAAGAAATTAGTCCATTACGACTATTTTTTATAAAAATAGTTATAAATAAATAATTTACTTAAAACATTTATATCTCAAAATTAATATTTCATATAATGCACTGCGAAAAATCTCTATAATTCAAATAAATCTTATTACACCAAAATAAAATGACATATATATATATATATATATATGATGATGATGATGATGGTTAACGTCCACTGAGACCAATCTTTGGTTTATGGGACCTAAAGAAAAGAGTTATTTAAATTGATTTAAGATTTTATTCCTATGCTCAAAAAGCTTGGAGAGAAGCCTCCCCAGCGCACTATAATTTTGACATCTTAAAAGGCTAGGAAGGTCAGTGTTGCAACAAAGATTATGAAATTGAGCTCTAATGTGGTTGTACGGGGGCACTCTAAGAGGAAGTGATTTTCATCGTCGATGTTCATATTCTCACAGAGATGGCGGATCCTTTCCATCCATGGTGTTTTAGGAACTGTCCAACGACCTGTTTCACTATGGAGCTCATGAGAGTTCATTCTAATCTTGGCTATATTAATTTTCTTCTTTGAGCTAGTTAAAACAGAAAGATACTTTTGATCTTCTAAGGTGGAGTTGATGACCTCCTTATAATACCTTAATTTTTTTTTAGCTACTAGATCTTTCTCACACCACATTTTTTCTTTGAACTTAAAAGTAATAATTTTTTTAATGTTATTGATGTTTTGCAATGCAACATTCTCGTCGATCTCCCAATAATTTAACCAGGCCCTAGTGTCTTTATACCAACCTCATTTAAACCCTAATAATCTCCTTATATATATAATCTCTCAAATTCAAATAAATCTAACTTGTTATAAATTAAAAGCATAAATTACCATAAAAATACTTTCACGTTAAACAAGTAAAAGTTAGATATTAATACCAAACATAAGACAATAAAATTGTTCTATTCACTAGTCGTTCATTTTGCATTTGTCCAAGTGTTTTGTGTCATTATACTGGCTACATACTCACGCCAACTTTTGCCCCAGTTTTATATGGTCTTTGGCATGTAAATCTGGAGAAATATTAAGACTCCTGATAAATTTGGAATGGTAATTTTATAAAAATTTACTTTAGCTATTTATCTGGAATGATAATTTTATAAAAATATACTTTAGCTATCACTAAATAATTAGTGCCAAATTTACCTAATTATAAACATACAGCAATAAAATTATTCTCACATACCATTTTCAAAGTATAAACCAATATTTCTCACATGCATTTGAAAGTATAAAACAAAGTATGTATTAGTACATATCTCAATTGAAAACTGCACTAAATCAGAGGCTGTCATATTTTTTCACTAAAGGTTATATTAAATTATTTATTATAGTACATTCTATTGTTATTGTATATATTTGAAGAATATTTTAGAGTATAACACACAAAAATGAGGATGATAATATTTTGGACTATGTTGAATGGTTTCATCTCACTCTTATTTGTAAAGTTTCTAAATATTCCAGAAAATAAACAATCAAATCATATTATTCATTTTTTCTATTCTATATATTATCATTTTTGCATAGTAGATAATGGAAATGGAAATGGAAATTGTGGTATGATTTTGACAAAATCTATTAGAAATATTTGGAAATCTAAGTTACAGCTTTCACATTTTAGGATTTTGAATACCTTAGGTTGTATATCTTGTATAGGTTGTATAGTATACCACATAAGTCCCCACAAAGCTAAAATTCTTGCTCTCATATTTGTGCCATTTCCATCGGACCAGTAAATCTTGTAATGTTTCCCATGACATAATCTCAACCATGCTCCACAACTGCATGCACCTGCTTGTGCCGCGTCGTCGATGTAGCCTACAGGGAAAGAGATGTTGGGCGGTATATGTCTGTAGCTCATGTATTTCACCTTAAGTTGTTTTTTCTCCTACATATCCATCCATGTCACAATGTTGGAGACTATTCTAGGTGTGTTAAGTAGCATATTTTAAAAAATGATAACATTCCTCGCTTTCCATATTTCCCATAAAACAAAAAAAAGAATTGATTGCTATTGTAAACTTCTCCCGCTCCACCAAGGCAAGCATTTTTCAATCGAGAGGTGAGTAAAAAGAGGGAAATTTAAGTACTTTGAGATCCAAAACCATACCTGGGTAGCAATCGAACACTCCAGCATAAGGTGCATATTCATCTCAGAATAAATCTTGAATACAATGTACCATCCTGGTCCGTCTATGCCTCTCTTTTTAAAGTTTTCCCATGTCAGTGTTTTGTCTTTCCAAACTAGTAAAGTATATATGATGATCTTGTAAGGGACCTGCAATTTCCAAAATTTCCAGAACCAGCTCTTGTTTTGTAGTGCAAATCGATTACATATTATAAAATGATAAGTATCTAAAACCACAGTAGAACCTTTATAGAATCATCCTTCCCATGTTATATGATCACATGCCTCTATCCTGCATAGTCTCACTCTATTGATTGTGTTGGCTTGTGACCCTCATAATGAAAGACATAGTGCGAAGAGCTATATGTTGAACGGATAGGGAGGAGAAAAGTTGGTGGATAAAGGTAAACGTTGTAGCCTTTTGGCGGTCGGTAAGCCACTACGTTCACATGGTAGCGACAAGGTCATCCACCTTGAGAATGGTGGTCTACAGCCATTTCCTACGACATTCAAGAGAGTGGGTGTGGCTGAAATCGACCCGCCAGAGGAGATGATGTCAGCTCTCCTCTCGACCAATCAAAGCAGTTCCGGGGGAGGAAGACAGGAGACGAAGGCCATCGTTCGACCCAACGAAAATTGGAGGGCCTCACTAGCACACAGCTAGCGCAGGTACGTTGCAAGGTAAGGTAAGTTTGATTGGGGTACGAAGGTCAGTACTCCTATGTGTGGCACGTGTCCCCCACCTACCCGCCCACTGTCGGCCAACCATCGTGTGCCACGTGCCCCTTTGCCAACGTCCTCATGACGTTAGCCCTACATTTGTCGCCGTGCCCCATTACCCAGTAAAAACTCTATTTCCACAATGATTTTTACTCAGTTTTTTGAATCTTCTGGTCACTTACCAACGTTTCACTCTGTCAAACTGGTAAAAAAATCAAGTATTGGCTGCCTTTCACCCTTGCGTCACTTTCCCTGCTATCTCAGGTATTTGGTTGTGTCCCTTTCACTATTTCCATTTTATTGTTTGTTCTAATTATTATGGAGAAAATGAAACGCTATGTCCCTAAAACCCCTCAAGCTCGTGAGGTCATGACTGCTCCTAGCCCGGAACCACTCACGAATGCCCACTCTCAACTCTGTGACCCAGTTTACCCTTTCAATGTGGCCCGTACTAAGGCGAAGCTCTTCGAATTTCAGCAATGGAACGAGTGTGCCATCCCCAATGGAGCCAATGTTGTCTTGTGACCCTCATGATGAAAGACACAATGTGGAGAGCTATCTATTGAAGGGATAGGGAGGAGATAAGTTGGTGGAGGATGGTCTTCCATCATGCAGGCATAAAAAGTCAGGGACATTACTTCCCCTAACTACTTATGAATAGAAAATGTTCGAGATCAAGTGTAGGGAAGATATAGCATTAGAGAAGACCTCCTGCTTGAAGGCGGATACCTTAGTGGCAGCGTTACACAAGGAATTCTTTCTCCTTTCTCAAGTCAAGAGATTCTTTGCGACCCTCCTTGATTATTCTGAGCTTACTTAGTTGTAATATATGTTCGATTTTTTTAGTACAACACCTCTACCCACAACGGTCACCTGGAAAAGGTGTTATGAATACGCAAATCCTCCAACTCCTTCCACCTCGCAGCAACTTCCACCTCAGGCGTCTCGCCAGCCTGGCTCCTCCACTTCTACAGTCAGATCACGCCACTCAGGGGGCTCTGCCACGCCTCCTTGCAACTGCTAAAGGATATTATGATTAGGCCCATGCGGCCTTTGTTTTATTTATTTTTTTCAGTTTCAGTGTGATGTAAAATCAGATGAAATCTTGATTTCACCCAAAGTATTATCTACATGTTATTTTTCTGTTATGTTTTTGTTATAGTTAATATCAGAAGAATACTGCCACTGATATGATGTAGTTATATCACATCATTTTTTATTTGGATATGAAACTGCAAAATCAGGGAGGAATATTTTTTCCGAGAAAATATCTGGCCAAGGCGCCCAATGTAAAGACTATAAAAAGCCTACTCGGAGACGAAGAAAATGTTTTGATTTCTCTGGAAGTTCTGAGTGCATATTTTGTGTAGCACATTTTTCCATGTTTGGGATTAGCTCTAAATGCATATCTGGAAGAGCTATTTTGATAAGATAATATAATGACCACATGTTGCAAAATGAATTCCTACTGGGCTTTTGAGCAGTATGTATGCTTCTTCTGTGTATTGGTTTAATCTTTTTTCAGTTTCGCCATATTTTATCTCAAGTTGTCATATGTTCGAAATACGAGTTGCTAATGGCTAATTAATGAATTTATCTTTCATGATACTCATATAATTCTCTTTTGGCTACCTTGATTATGCTCGACACATGATTCTCGTCTCATAATTCTCGTCTTGATCATTTTCTTCTTTAAGTCCCTGGAGTGCAGATTCTTACATCTTGGTAGGCCTGCCTCACTTCGACTTACCATCCCTATTCTTCTTGACGTCCATCCACATTATTTTAAACTATTTGTTCATTGGTTCCACATCCGGCCCTATTGTAGCAAATAGAACTTCATTGCAGCCACAGACCCATTCTAAGTTATCCCCTTCTCACAATCAGAGTTAGCAGTTATAAATAATTTCATCAAGTTTATATATGGGATGTTCCCTTAAAGAGCATAGAGAAAATCCATATGACCTCCCTCTCACAAGATGTCCTAGGCACTGGCCTCCTGTAAATCAAGATTGTCTCTAGGAGCGGCAACAGATTGCAATGATGTAGGTCTCCCATTCTTCTGCAAGTTTCCATGTTAGTCCAATGTCGACTGCTTTCTTCCAAACAGGGAACCTTCCCTTCCAGGATTTTATAACCTACACCAAGTAGAAGAAACCTCAGTAATGCATTATGTCAATGATCTCCATTCAGTGTCCATTTTCTAGTCCTAAACCCATAAAATTATCACTCCCAGTGATAATACTACTACCAGTGCCAAAAGACCAACGAATATGATTAAGGAACCAATATTTTATTTTGTTGAAACTTAACCAAATATGTGAGCCAGAAGTTTTTCCAATGTGGCCTTCCCAGATTCAGTCCCTAGCCTCTCTGTTACCAAGATATTTAGCTCGAATGATATCCTGCCAGGGACTCGCTCAAAATAAGGCATGCAATAATGACTTGATCAGAAGTGCACATCCAAACATTTTCATATCTAATATCCCCCAGCCTCCAAATTTATTTGGGATAGTGATCTGATCCCATTTAATGAGACGAAATTTATGATGATTCTTGGTGCGTGCCTTGATGAAATTGGCCATAATGCTCATATTCTGGAAATGATAGCTGTAATATTCCAAAATTTTCACCTGATATTTGGAATATTAGAGTTCTTAATTTTCTTAATGAATTAAGTAAATAAAAAGGTGGAGGGACCCATAATCCTCAATATGAATAAATATCCACCTTTTGTGTGTGAATGTGGACTAATTAAGCCTAGATCTACATAATAAGGTAGTTGAGAAACTACTAATGTGAATGAAATTGGAGATCATGTCTCATTAATTGAGAGAAATCATGGAGGTTGATACAGTCAACTAAGATCTTGAAGATGTCAAACAGAAGATCATAAAGCATTCATGATCAAGTGGTGGAGGATAATGTGCAATTAAAACACACATGATGGAGAGGGTGTACATTGCACGTAGACATGATGGTTGATTTGGTCAAACAACGCAGTCAAACTTGGAGGATCTTGTCCACATGGGCAACGCAATCTAGATGAGGGCCAAGGCATGGGAAGGATAAAAAATTATATAAAGAAGATGAAGGCAAGGATAGAGGTATGCTGGATATTCTTGATGTAAGGATATTTTCAGATCTGGAATTTTCATGTGACATTCCACTTATTTCTTGGGTTGTTTAGCAGAGATTGCAGGTGCTGTTTAGCACAAGGTGTTCCTGGTTGGGAATCCCACCTCTTTCTTAGAGTAGCTCTAGAAAGAGTATTTTACTTCACTCTACATCAGGCATTGGTGCCACATCTCTTTTCCTACTTTCTGCAGAACATTCATATTCAGAAATTGCAGATTTCTGAAGATCAGTTTGGAAGGTGGAATTTGTCTTTAGTACTTTAGCTGGAGAATAGATGAGGGTTTATTCCCATCACCTTGTGCTTATAGATCAACATTCCTAGAGCTTCATTGTAGATCTGGCATTAGGCCAAAAGTTATTAACCTCCTAGCAACAGTATTTCCTTAAGGAATTACGCTATCCATCTTGCAGATCAAAACGGAGGAAGGAAGTTTCTATTATTTAGGCTAGCAATCCTGTGAGGGATCATCCCCTCACATTTCCATCAGTATTACCTTAAGCCTGGAGTTTATTGTAGCACTTTTCAGCAGGCAAAAGGCCTCTCTTTCCCTCACAGTGCAGTTTTCAGTGGAAGTCATGTTGCAACAGCTGTAATCATTATTGGAGGATTGAGAAGCTAGATCTAGAGCTTCCAGCTTGTAGATCTGAAGAAGGATCAACCCTTCAAGCTTAGATCTAATCTTGCAACATATTTCAACCATCTATTTGACAGATCTAGCTTCATATTTGTTTCTCCCAGCAGATCAAGGATCAACTCCTAGGAGAGTGATTTTCCAAAGTTGTAGATCTGGAAAATCCTTTTTGGGATGTCTTGGGAATCCATCACATTGGCCAGATCTTGAATATTGGCATCATCTGAGCTCCAGATTTGAGTAGATCTGCATTTTCCTTTTCAGCCTGCAGTTATATGTTGATATTTTGTTGGAGGGATAGCATAGTATTTGCTTCAGTAGCTCTTCAGTTACGCTGTACCTATTGTGGCATGCTTTCTTGGTGATTCTAGGCCATATCTTTGGCTAGATCTCCTTACATTTTGTACATTGTGTAACTGAATATTCTCCTATATAATAAAATGGCTCAGCTTCTCTGTAAATCCTAATGTTGTCTTAAGATTTATTGTTAGTTACTTGCAGTCCTTATATTGTGTTTAAATATTACTGCATTTTCCCTTTTGGGATATTACAGTGGTATCGAAGCATGATATTTGGCTCAACTTGTGGACACTTCATCTTTTGCATCAAAAGAAGAAGCAAATAGATGAGATCTATCATGGAGGATGAAAATTCTACCACTCCTTTATTTAGATCCATGCAAGATCTCTCCAAGGAGGTCAATCCAATGAAGAAGGAAGGAAAGAAAGAAGATCCAAGAAGAATATTTGAAGAGGAAGGTCTAAGCACTTCCTATCAGCAAAGAAGAAAACCGGAGAATCCTAGATCTCCTCATAGATCCACTATGCCCACTTTCTTTGAAGAAGGTGAGGGGTATAGAAATGGAGAAATAAAGGAACTTGAGACTCATAAGACTCTCAGTATATATCTTGAAGAGTACAAAGCACAGTCAAGAGCATTCAAGGAGAAGCTAACTCTCCAACAATTCTTCAAAATCAAAGAAGAAATAGGATCCTATAGCAGCAATAGAAGAAAGAGGCATAATAGATTCTATTTTCTTACATTTGATGGATCTTCCTGAAGCACTGTTAAGGCTTGGAGGAGGGAATTAGATGAATTTTTCAGGCTACACCCTGTAGCTAAAGGAGAGGCAGTTAAAATTACAACACTTCATCTTTTAGATGAAGGCAATGATTGGTGGTTTGGACACATGGAGCATGAAAAGGTGATTAAATATTCAGATATCTTTCACAAGTTGAGGAAGAAGTTTGATGTGAAGAAGACAGAGATGAGCCACAAAGAGACATCTCCTAAGGAAACAAAGGAGGATGTCAATCTTGTCACTTTGGACAAGAGGTCATTACATTCACCACCGGCTGCTGAAGTACTGACATCCGGAGAAGATATACTTACATCTTTGCAAGATAATCTTGAGCTCTTAACACATAGGGTCCCATGCATGATTCAGGAGATGTATGAGGAGGAGGAGGAAGATTCTAGCGCTGGTACATTGGAAGGAGAGTAGCCATCTCTTTTACCAGTAGTTGGAGACACCATTATTCCAGTTGGAGGAACCCTTGTGTTTTGTCAAGAGGTTCCCACATATCAGTTGATCCAAGGTATGCATACACATTCATCACCTATTGTTTCAGTATATCTTATTGAAACTTATGGGGACATGCCATTAGGGCCAATGTATGACCAAGGATTAGATCCAAATGCTGATTTGAAGTAGCAAACTATCACAGTGCAGAGGACCCTTGATTTAATCAAGGAGGAGAAGAAAAGCTATTCCACTTTGTCATGGATGGACTACATTCAACCTCTTGTGTTGAAGTGTAGATTTTTAGAATAAGGGATGAGCATGATCCTATGTACAGTGGCTGGTTATGAGATCAGTATTGTACCTTGCTTTGAGGCAGTGCATGTATTACCTTGCAGATCTACAACGATGTCTCTTAATAACCGTGATAAAGAGGGGGCACCATTATTCTTGGAGCATTATGAAGACAGCTTCACTCATGAAGCAGTGGAGGACAAGATGATGAAGGGTAGACATCTAGATATGAGAAACCTTTTCTCATTTCTTGATGACACTTTCTCAATGAGCATCTCACAGCTCAAAGAGAGACTTCTATCTATATCAGATCCAAAACCTCATTGGTTTTGGAAGGCCATGGATGAGAAGAAGGTCTCATTAAGAGATGTCATTGGAGGTGCACTTCAACATTTCATGAAGTGCAAAGTTCTTCATCAATTTGAGGAAGATGGTATTCTACAAAGGGAGGATACCATGATTATGCAGCACATCACTCATCTTCCATATTGGGGTGAGTGGGTGAGGATGATAAGCAAGGGGTTGTATGACCACTTTTAGAGGTATGACATGGGCCAGCAATCTTGGTTACGTTGGTTACCCTTGGGAGATTCTTGTCACTATCCAAAGGTTCCTATTTCTTTGATCCTTGCCTTGAAAAACACTTATGAAATGAAGAGGGAGGCATGGCTGCGCTGGCTACTCTTGGGTGAGTATGATTACCACCCAATAGCTCATATTTTTCTGATTCGTGCCTTGTATATCAATGATAAAATGCAGCAAAATAAGGCATGTACATTTTGGTTTCTGTTGAGAGATTTTGGCCACCACATGACATCTCCTATGTCTATGTGTTTTGTATTGGGTAAAGCTTGGCATTATGCTCTCATGATGTGTATTAATGGAGTTCATTTATATTGGGCTGGTATGACATTCCATATGTCTATCAGTATGTTTTTGCTTCATGATGCACATGAGGAGGAGAGGAAGCATCAAGATCTCTTGTTGCTTTGGTTTCTTTTGGGGGAGTTTGGCTTGTCCATCTTACATGGAGGAGATGGAGGATGGCAACAAATGGCCTTAATCTGGTGGTTAATATTAGGAGAATATGGTTTGACATCTTTGTATACCCATATAACTCCTACCCTTCTTCTTTTTCATAACGTTGGAATGATGCTTGGATCCAACAAGGCCAACAGGACTAAGGATGGGAGCATGAAAATGCTGAATCAAATTCATAAAGCATGGGATGAAGAGATGTATTGTGAGAGGGAGCTTTTCATTTGTGGAAAGAACCACTTTATTTTATGTATCTCATGTATTAATGATGATGTTGGAACTCATATGGTTGTCACTTGGCACTTCATGGTGGAAAGAGGAAATCTAACCATACAGTTGGAAGTCATCCTATAAGTTTTTGAAAGACAAATTTGGAACCAAACATTCATAACACATTGCAGCAAATGGAGGAAGCCTTCCTTATGTGGATGCCATTTGGAGGGGAATATATGGCCTTGCATCTATTTTTGGAGTTGCTTGAGGACAAGCAACATTTTGTTGGGGAGGACTGTAATATTCCCAAATTTTCACCTGATATTTGGAATATTAGAGTTCTTAATTTTCTTAATTAATTAAGTAAATAAAAGGGTGGAGGGACCCATAATCCTCAATATGAATAAATATCCACGTTTTGTGACTAATTAAGCCTAGATCTAGATAATAAGGTAGTTGAGCAACTACTAATGTGAATGAAATTGAAGATCATGTCTCATTAATTGAGAGAGATCATGGAGGTTGATAAAGTCAACTAAGATCTTGAAGATGTCAAACAAAATATCATAAAGCATTCATGATCAAGTGGTGTGGGATAATGTGCAATTAAAGCACACATGATGGAGAGGGTGTACATTGCACGTAGACATGATGGTTGATTTGGTCAAACAACGTAGTCAAACTTGGAGGATCTTGTCGACATGGACAACGCAATCTAGATGAGGGCCAAGGCATGGGAAGGCTCAAACATTATATAAAGTAGATGAAGGCAAGGATAGAGGTATGCTAGATATTCTTGATGTAAGGATATTTTCAGATCTGGAATTGTCATGTGACATTCCACTGCTTTCTTGGGCTGTTTAGGAGAGATTGCAGGCGTTGTTTAGCACAGGGTGTTCCTGGTCAAGAATCCTACCTCTTTCTTAGAGTAGCTATAGAAAGATTATTGTACTTCAATCTACATCAAGCATTGGTGCCACATCTCTCCTCCTACTTTATGCAGAACATTCATATTCAGAAATTGCAGATTTTTGAAGATCAGTTTGGAAGGTGGAAGTTGTCTTCAGTACTTCAGCTGGAGAATAGGTGAGGGTTTATTCCCATCACCTTGGGCTTATAGATCAGCATTCCTAGAGCTTCATTGCAGATTTTTCATTAGGCCAAAAGTTATTGACCTCGTAGCAACAATATTTCCTTTAGGAATTACGCTGTCCATCTTGCAGATCAAAAAGGAAGAAGGAAGTTGTTAGTATTTCAGCTATCAATCCTGTGAGGGATCATCCCCTCACATTTCCATCAGTATTACCATCAGCCTATAGTTTATTGCAACACTTTTCAGCAGGAAGAAGGCCTCTCTTTCCCTCACAGTGTAGTTTTTAGTGGCAGTTGTGTTGCAGAAACTGTAATCATTCTTGGAGGATTGAGAAGCTAGATCTAGAGCTTCCAGCTTGTAGATTTGAAGAAGGCCCTCAACCCTTCAAGCTTAGATCTGATCTTGTAACATATTTCAGCCATCTATTTGAGAGATCTATCTTTAGATATTTATTTCCCAGCAGATCAAGGATCAACTCCTAGTAGGGTGATTTTCCAAAGTTGTAGATTTGGAAAATCCTTTCTGGGATATCTTGGGAATCCATCACATTGGCCAGATCTTGAATCTTGGCATCATTTGAGCTCCAGATTTGAGTAGATCTGCATTTGCCTTTACATCCTGCAGCTATATGTTGATATTCTGCTAGAGGGACAACGCAGTATTTGCTTCAGTAGCTCTTCAGTTACGTTTTACCTATTGTGGCATGATTTCTGGGTGATTCTAGGCCATCTCTTTGGCTAGATCTCCTTACATTTTGTACATTGTGTAACTAAATCTTCTCCTATATAATAAAATGGCTCAGCTTCTCTATAAATTCTGATGTTGTCTTAAGATTTATTGTTTACTTAGTTTCCGTCCTTATATTATGTTTAGGTATCACTGCATTTTACCTTTTGGGATATTACAATAGTAGCATGACGACAATATAAGTGAGCCCAATAAATGATATTTGTTGTAGGAAAAACTATACCAGGGTGATCCTCCCTCCCATAGAGATCCATCGGTGTGCCCAACCATAAATTTTCATGTGAAAATTTTCAATAATCCATAACCAATCATCATTCTTGTAATTGTTTGGCTTGATCCTAAAGACCAAATAAGTAAGGCCCTCGCACATAGGTTGTGTTTCCACACCAAAAATATCATCAGTATGTTCAATTTCTTCTCAATCCCCACCTGCATATAATAGAATGGATTTTCCTTTGTTTACCTGTAAACCTGATGCCTCTCCAAATATTCAAAAAATATGGTGCAGTGCAAGCCATTATGCTCTGGATATCATCCAAAAAGTAAGAATAGAATCTAAGAAAAAACTATGAGAAAATTCAGCGCTCCTACCCAGTTTTATGCCACAGAAGATATATGTCAATATAGTCTCTTTGATCTTGTGATTGAGTCCATCCATAACAAGAATGAATAGGAGGGGCGATAGGGAGTAGTCACATGGTAAACCCCTCCCGGAATTGAAATTTTTTAGGGATAACCATTGATAAGAACAAAAAAATGTACTGAGGTCACACATACCATGATCCATTCGATGTTATACATTTCCAGTACTATCCTAGACAATATGAATCATAGAAAGGCCCAATCTGTTCAATCATAAGTTTTTTGCAAGTCCACCTTCATAACAATCGCCTCCATTTTCCTCGTATGGATGGAGTGGAGGCACTCTTGTGTTGTGGCCACTTCATCATGGATCAAACAGTTGTGGAGGAACCCATACTTCTCTTTTAATATGTGGTTAGAGAGGTTCACCATTAGGCACTCCAAAATAATCTTCTATATCAATCTATAGGTGATATTGAATAGTGAGATGGGTCTGAAGTCAATAAACTTGTCCAACTCAGATTTCTTTGGAATGATAGCAATGAATGTGGAATTAATTGCTCCAAATATATTACCAGTTTCTGAGAGACTTTAGATTACATCCATACCCACTAGATCGAAGAAGTGTAGAACAAATTAAAAAATTCAACCACCCAGATGAGTGAACTTATATTTTGCAAATGATTTGAGGAACTTATGTAGTTCGTCCATTTCAATAGGCTTGTATATATGTTTATTTTGTTCCATATCAAACATGGAAGGATAGAAATCTAAAACCCACATAATATCTTCAATATGGGTACCATTACGTGCACAGAAGAAAGATTCAAAATATTTAACAACCTCCCTCTGAATCTCTGAGGTAGTGTGCACCAAATTGTTGTTTTCCCTTGAATATGCTAGATGGTGTTAATATTTCTTCTATGATTGGCATACCTATGGAAATTTTTTTGTTTCGGTCTCCCTCTTTTAGCCACAATACCGGAATTTTCAATCGCCAAATCACCTCCTCTATATGCATAATTCTCATTTTATTTTCCTCTATCTCCTTTAGTTTCCCAGTAAGTGATGGTGAAGGGTTCCCCTGGTCCATAATATTTCCAAGGCATTCAATCTCCACCACTATATTATATAAATCCATGTACATAGCTTTGTTCTTATTCTACTTTAGGGCCTTAAACTTATTATGTATGATACGCATAGGTGATCAACCGAGCACCACTATATTATATAAATCCATGTACATAGGTTTGTTCTTATTTCACTTTAGGGCCTTAAGCTTATTATGTATGATATACATAGTGATCAACCGAGCAACGATTCCATCGACTTCCAAGTGGAATTGACCAGATCATTAAAATATGCATCCTCAAGCCATACACGATTAATTTAAAATGGATTCCCAATCTTATCAGCTCAAACCTCCATTGGTATATGATAGGGAGATGATCATATATATGTCTATTGAACCCAGGAGTGGAGAAAACCCAATCTATTTAATAAATTTTCATGATCCATGAATCATTCAAGTATTTTTCCAATATGTTGTTCCCAAGATATACCATTAGGCCATGTGAGAGACAGTGGCGAGGGCATGATATCCATCAGATTGTTTGTGTAAATTCAATGTTGAATTTTGACCGCTAGAGGATCCCTCCTGCAATGTAAACCCAAAAATTCATCCATAGATAGTGTAGCATTGAAATCCCCGGCTGTAATTAAAGAATCAATCTTTAATAAGTCACAGGCCTCCAGTCGATCCCATAAATTTCTCTATCCCGATATGGGGCATATAAATTTAGAATATGTATTCATTCTGAATGGCCACAAAACTTCCAGTTAGGATAATACCATCAAAACATTTGAAAGCACATAGATGCCCATCGAGGATCCCAAAGTGTAGTCGTCCCTCCAGAAAGGCCTTGTGCGTCAACTGCCACCACATACAGTCTAGGAGCATATATGAAATATTCATGGACTTTGTATGAAGTTTTCATTTTTTCCTGTAAGAGTATTATATAAGGGAAAACCGAGGAGAAGAGTTGTATGAGGGAGAGAAACTTATTATAATCTCCCAAACCCCTTAAGATTAAAGCAATACACATCATCATGGAGCTTGATGTAGGGGCTCGTTTTCTCTAAGGGCCCATGGATCATAATAATTCCTTATGGGAATATCATGAAGTTCAGAGGGCTCCAGGAAGGGAAGGGATTTCATCTTCGAACAACCGTGAAATTGTTTTCTTCCCTTCCCCCCTTATGACGAACAATGATATTGAGGGCATAATTTGGGCTAATGGATGGGGAACTCATGTTCAAGCCACAATGAATGGAGAGAGCCGGTAAATCCAGTACATGGTTCACAAGAAGAAATTCAATGTTGCTTCCAACATATTTCTGAAGAGAAGATAACAATTTGTGGTCATCCCAAGGGGGAAGGAGGTCGAGGTGTGTAAAGGGAAACCTCCAATGTAGTGGCTAGTTGGAGGGGGGCATCAATATGATTAGGGATCACCGGGGATCAACATGAGAATTCAGGTTATTCGGTGTGTCTCTAAGGGGATTGAAGCCAATATACCATCTATGAAGATAAATAAAATTGTGCCCTCGCACCGAGGGAGTCTTGAGAATATTCTCCAAATCCTCCTGGTGCAGAATATGGAAACTATACCAAGAGTTCATGAGTCTTCTTACCGTGGGAGTGTAACCAAGTAAAATCTTTCACTGATTTGAAACCCATTCGTGCATCTCCTTTTCCTGTAAATTTGAGAAAACCCAACGACCCACAAACATGCATTTATGCGGGCTGATAACACAATATTGTAAGACATCATATCCGAAACTCAAAAGTTTCATTTGTTCAACCTCCCCAATTTTTTTCCCCTGTTCTCCTTCTTTGCATGCAGTCTCGTGGCAGGTGAGTGCAGGAGATGTACCTACTCATTTGCATGTCCAGAACAAGGTGAGGTGGCCTCAGGTGTTGAATCATGCCGAGATTCCAAAATTTCCCAGTGTCCCGCCACCTATATGGATTTGGTATATTCTAGTTCG
Organism: Pinus albicaulis; assembly: GCA_034641835.2. NCBI lineage: Eukaryota > Viridiplantae > Streptophyta > Pinopsida > Pinales > Pinaceae > Pinus > Pinus albicaulis. The sequence goes on along the minus strand of CM076570.1, from coordinate 1,511,397,496 downwards.
ACATCTAAATTATGTTAAAATATATAATTACTGCCCGCATGCAGAGTTAGACAAACAATTAAGTGAATTAGTTGAGTTGAGTTATAGACATATTTGGTGAGTGAGTTAGAAAGTGAGTTAAGTGAGTTGATCAAGTTCATTTATGTGAGAGTGTGTGCATGTCAATTTAGGTTAAATACCCTTCACCGAGTTTATTGTATTCAGATTATGATTTAGAGTGATTGAGATTAATTGAAGAGCCGCAACTCATTGTTTCGTGTGTGAAATACTTGTATTATTGTGTGATTGAATCCTATGGCTATCCAAAAAATTGGTATCAGAGTTGAGAAAGGATCAGAATATCCGTGGGCGAGCAGATCCAGAGAAAGATGCCAACAGCAGAAGGCCGTCAAATTAAAAATAAAAATACAAAATTATTTTACGCGAAAGTCTGCACGTTTTCAGTGCAACACCTGCGGAGGGTCCGCAACTTCTCCCAAGAAAAAATGTGGTTTAGACCACAGTTTTCTGGTTTCAGGGGTGCGGTTTCAAGCTTTATGGCTTCAAAAGCCAGCCGACCGTGGTCAACGCATATTGGTTGGCGTTAATGTTTTTTGTTTAAAAACCATGGACTTTGACATCCTCGAACATGAGTACGTATGAGCATTAATTTTTTGGAGAGGTTTGATTTTTTAAATATTCCAAAGGAGATTTTCCTATATTACGAAGGTCAAAGGAGATTTTTACTTAAGCATATTTTACAAGGTACTTGAGATGCTTTATTAAGAGGAGATTTAAGGATGATTTTTAAAAGGATTTTTTTTTTTAACGATTTTTTTTTAAAGTAGAGTATTATAATAAACCTTTTACAAAGGGAAGCTTAGGAAGCTTATTATACTTTATATAAATACTTTTTTTTTATATAGAGTATTTTTTTTATATAAAAAGATTTCGGGTTTCATTATAAGGTTATTGGTTGAGCTTTGAAAAACACATAAAAAAGAAGAAATTTAGGGTTTTTGTCAAAGAAATTTTTTTGTTTGAGGCAAGATGGCCACATCAAATTTTCAGCCACAACTTCCTTCTTTCACTGGGAAATATTACAATGTGTGGGCTATTAAAATGGAGACTATGCTAAAAGCACATGATGTATGGGATCATGTTAAGTTTGGGTTTGCAGAACCTCAGAACAATGCAGAATAACGAGCCCTCAGCAATGCAGACAGAGAGCAATGGAAGAAAGACAAGCGGAAGAATGCACAAACGTTGCTTCTTATCTAGCAGGGAGTGGACCGAGTAGTTGTCTAGAAGATCATGATAACTTCTTCAGCAAAGGAAGCATGGGAAACTTTGGCGACAAGCTATCAAGGTATGGCCAAAGTTAATATTTTTAAATTGCAGAATACTAGGCGAGACTTTGAAAGTCTGTAGATGAAGGAGAGAGAGGACATTGATTCCTTCATGAATAGGGTCATGTCTGTCGTCAATCAGTTAAAAATCTATGGTGAAGATGTTAAAGATCGAACAATGATTGAGAAGGTTCTTCAATCTTTGTCTACCAAGTTTGATGTTGTGGTAGCATCCATAGAAGAAGCGAAGGATTTGGAAAAATTGACAATTGATGAGTTGATGGGATCCCTTCTATCGCATGAGGTGAGGATAAATAGAAATAAGGATTCCACTTTAGAAACTAGCTTCAAAAGTCAAGTTTATATTTCAAAAGGTCGAGGCAGAGGTCAATCGAGAGGTAGAGGACGAGGCGAAAGCTATGGTGGTCAGAGAGATGGCTGACAAGAGCATGAGAATCAAAGTGGAAGCAACAGTAGCAGAAGCTTTCATAACAATCAAAGGTGAAGTGTTATTATTGCAATAGATTTGGTCATTATGCTCGTGATTGTAGGAAGAAGATAGCTGATCAAGGAAATCAGAGAGCTAATGTTAGTACAAAGAATACTGACTCCATGTTTCTATCATGCAACACCATGCATGAACCGTCTTATAAGGTCTGGCTATTAGACAATGGTTGCAGTAACCACATGACAGGCAACAAGAATTTGGTTGCAAATTTGGATGCCTCCGTGAAGACAGAGGTAAAGTTGGGAACTGACAAGATTGTGGATGTAAATGGCAAAGGAGTGGTCAACATTGAGACCAAGCAGGGTGAGCCAAAGACCATATCAGAGGTATATTATGTTGAGATTGCAACAAGATGATGAGCTTAGTGAAAAGAGTCACCTTCACTAAGTGGGCCCGCAGGCTATTTTTGGTGCAAGTCTATTTTTAGACATGTCGATCATATTTTATGAGTTACAGGATGCTATTTGTGGATGGTTTTTAGACATATTGGGTGGAATCTATTTTTATATTTCCAGTCTAAAAATAGATATGTCGAATATTATTAGCTCTTAATAATATTTGGACTATAAACATTATCTTATTCCCTTGGAGCACTTCAGTTAAGTGCACAGATGTGGCACAGGATCTGACAGAAGGAATTATGCTATTACTGAGAGTTAAGTGGAGCTATTTCATGTAGACTTTAGTTAGAACTCATGTGACAGAGTTTGGTGGAGTTATTGAGGTAGTTGGTGGAGTTGTGTTTAGTTTAACTCAGTTAGACAGTTGAGCTAGTTGTATCTAGTCTAACTGATTGATACACTAGTGAGAGTGGTGTGAATTAATTATTAATTAATTCACTAATTATTAACTCATTAATCAATTGAATAATACATCAGTTAACTACAGTGCATGGACAGTTTCAGTGGAGACTAGTGAAGAGGTAGGTGAAAGAGCAAGTTGACTATCAGTTGTGACTATAGTGTTGCATGATTTGCAACACCCAGTGATTGGAGATGCCAATGAGGATTGCGTGAGCAAGGATGGACCAATTCAAGTTCATTTAGAGCCAATATTCAACAGGGATTATGCAGTAGAGGCAGGCTAGCAGGTGGCAAAGATCGGTGCATGGATTTGCTAGATCGGGCCTGATTAGTGTGCAGCGATTGTATTGTACTGAGATCTTGACATGATCAGATTTGTATGAGGATTGTTACATGATATCTATGAAAGATATTATATACATATAGTTGGGTTTTTTAGCTTCATGCTTTCCCATTAAAACAATGTGTTCATATGTGTGACTTTTTATGGTTTCAATGTGTGCATGCAATTGATTTAATTTCCGCAAGTAATGATCAATAGTAGAAGAGATTCTGTATTGTGAATGAAGTTGAATAGTGTGTGATCAGGAGAATATTGGATGTATAATGCATTAGTTATATAATTTCTACATGGTATCGGAGCGATATTGATCATTGGAGCAATTGCAAAGCATTGAAGTGGTTGAGTTTTGTGCTGCTAGAATTCGAATTTGCAGCAGTGTTTTCTTGGTGTCGAAGTTGAGATGTATTTCAACGGATTGCGATTGGAGTATGCCCTTGAGGGCTGCTCGAATTATATTGCATGGAAGGACAGGATGGACGTGGTGCTGGAGGACAATGGGTTGAAGGAGTTCATATATGCAGAAATTCCAAAACCTGCTTCTAGCGATGCTACCACACTTGACGCATGGCAAAAGAAGACAGAAAAATGTTGAAGGATTCTATTGTAAGGTGTGAAGGATCACATAGTGTCCAACCTTCATGGTAAATCTTCTCCATTCTTGATGTGGAAACCTTTGACAGACTTGTTCCAAAGCAAGAGCGACTAGAGGAAGTTGGCGCTCAAGGATAAACTCAAGAAGATAAAAATGGAGAAAGGCGACAATATACCCAAGTACCTCACGAAGTTTGTCCAGTGCAGGGATGAGCTGGGAAGTGTGGGGGTTACTGTAGATGAAGAGGACTTGGTGAGCTTGGCTCTCCTTGGGCTTCCGAAGAGTTGGCATTCCTATGAGGACTCTGTCGATGGTCGGGAGAAACTGCCAGGATGGGAGCAACTTTGGTCGGATCTTGTGCAAGAGGAGATAAGGCAGAGTACCAGGGATGGATCTTCATCGAAGAATGAAGATGAAGAAAATTTCACTTTGGCTGCCAAAGCAAGGAAGGGGAAGAGCAAGAAAAATACTTCTCAATCCGGTGCGAAAGGCAAGAAGCAGGACATGTCCAAGGTGAAGTGCTTTCACTGTCACCAACACGGACATTACGCCACTAATTGTCCACAGAAGAAGAAAAATAAGCAGGCTGCTGGATCTACAACTGGAGAGGCCTTAGCCTCGCAGTTTGAGCTGGATTTTTCACTGATCGCATGCTTGGTCTCAAGTGTGATGGGTTCAGTGTGGTTTCTTGATAGTGGTGCATCTTTCCATATGACCGGAGACAAAGATTTGTTTACTGATCTGGATGAGAAGGATCTTGGAGTGCACATCGAGATGGGCGATGATGGTAGATACAGTGCGACTGGTATCGGGACCATTTCCTTTGAGAGGGAGTCTAGAAAACCTTTCATCTTGAAGGATGTCATGCATGTTCCAGGATTGAAGAAGAATCTGATCTCTGTGGCGATGTTGGAAGACAAGGGATATGATGTTGTCTTTAGCAAGGGAAAGGCTTTCTTGCGCAGTAAGGCAACTGGTGAAACCTAGAGGATAGAGGTTCGAGTTAAGAACCTTTATCAGTTTCAGGTAGATGCCTGCACAGCAATGGAAAGCAAGGCAGAAGGAGTGGTGAGCCGGGATGAGGGCGAGCTATGGCACAGCAGATTGGGCCATCTTCACCATGGTGCTTTGAAAATTTTGCAGCAGATTTCTACCGGGCTTCCCAGCGTACACGGCGCAATGGGACAAGGTAAGGAATGTACTTTGGGGAAAATCAGGAAAGCCACCTTTCATGAGAAGGATAGTCACGCCACGATGATCCTTGAGAGAATTCACACAGACGTGTGTGGACCTTTCTTAGTAGCTTCGACAGCAAAGCACAGGTATTATGTGATATTTGTTGATGATTTTTCTCGTAAGTGCTGGATCTTATTCATGCAGAAGAAGAGCGAGACATACTCAGAGTTCTGTGAGTTCAAGGCACTAGTTGAGAAAGAATCGGGGAAGTAGGTGAAGGCTCTTAGGAGTGATAATGGTGGTGAATTCATATCTGGTGAATTCAAGGGATTTTGCAGCATAGAAGGAATTCGAAGAGAGCTCATAGTGCCTCATAACCCACAATAGAATGGGGTCGCTGAGCGAAAGAACAGAACTATCGTGGGTGCTGCACGGACGATGTTGCATGATCAGGGCATTCCCATACACTTGTGGGCTGAGGCATGCAATATGCAGTTTATTTGCAAAACCGTTGTCCTCATAGAGTACTTGGCATGAGTACACCTGAAGAGTATTTTTCTGGTAAGAAGCCTGATATTTCTCATTTGAAGATTTTTGGCTCACCTGTTTACATTCATGTGACGAAGGATGCCAGGAAGAAGTTGGAGCCGACTGTAGAGGTTGGGATATTTGTGTGGTACACTGATACACCTCACAACTATCGTGTGTATTTTCCAGATAGTTAGAAGACTGTTTTGCGACGAGATATCAAATTTCATGAGGAGAAAGACACGAAGTGTTCGCTTGAGAGGGAGCCACACTTGCATGCAGATGAGGAGCTATTAGGTCCTAAGGATGAGCCTCAGGATGTGGATCAGCCACAAGAGGAGGTTCATGGAGTGGAAGAAACCACTCATGCAATGCCAACCATTAGAGGGCAGAAGCGCACTATAGAAGCTGAGTGACTGAATCTTGATGCATAGAAGATTGTAGGAGCACCTACATCACAATGCAGATAGAGACAGTCACCTGACCGATATACTGGATACATGGCTCTGATGAGCAAGTGTATCATGATAGAACCATCCTCTTTCGAGGAAGTTGTGGAGGACCCTGCATGGGTAGATGCCATGGTGGAAGAGTATGATTCGATTGTTAGAAACAGTGCATGGGATATTGTCCGAAGGCCAGAAGGGAAATCAGTGGTAGGTTCGAGATGGATCTACAAAGTGAAGCAAGCTGCTGATGGGAGCGTCGAGAAGTACAAGGAAATATTTGTTGCCCGGGGCTCCTCACAGATTGAGGGGATCGACTATGAGGAAACCTTTGCACCTGTTGCAAGGTATTCTTCCATACGGAGCATCCTAGCTCTCTCAGCGCAGATGGGATGGTGCATTCATCAGATGGATGTGAAGACTGCGTTCCATTGAGGAGGAGGTGTACATAGAGCAACCCGAAGGTTTCAATATCTTTAGCAGCGAGTCGCATGTGTGCAGGCTCAAAAGAGCATTGTATGGGTTGAAACAAGCACCTCGTGCTTGGTACACAGGGATAGACAGTTATTTCAATGGTATTGGATTCACCAAGTGTGAGGTGGATCCGAACCTATACTAGATTGTGGTGGAGGGTAAGTTGCTGATCATTGTAATTTATGTATATTATTTGATTCTGACGGGTGATGAATAGTTGATACTCTCATGCAAGTATAATCTTGCAAAAGAGTTTGAGATGAAGGACTTGGACCTCCTTCATTATTTCCTGGGATTGGAAATTTGGCAGCGCAGTGATGGATTGTTTATGTCTCAAGGCAAGTATGCCCGGGAGATACAGGAGAAGTTCAACATGCATGGCTGCAAGCCTATTGACACTCCTCTTCCTGGTGGTTGGAGGAAAGAGGATGCTACATCGGTAGAGGTAGTGGATGCCACTGTTTACCGACAGTTGGTGGGGTTGCTTATGTATCTAACACACGACTCGATGGCGTGGCGCAGCGTCCGGGCCTTTCACAAGTTGCGGTTGCTTCGAGCCAAGCTCTTTTGGAAGGCGGGCAAGCATGTATTGCGCTATATCAGAGGCACATCGGGATATGGTCTATGGTACAGACAGGAGGATGGAGTGAAGCTTTCTGGTTTCACTGATGCAGATTGGGCAGGGAGCTCAACAGACCGGAAGAGCACTTCTGGAGGAGTTTTCAGCATTGGGTCGACAGCAGTTTCCTGGTACAGCAGGAAGCAGAGATCCGTGGCACTCAGTTCAGCAGAGGCCGAGTACATGGCAGCAAGCTTGGCTGCATGTGAGGCTATTTGGATGAGGAAAATCCTCTGCCCAAGTTGTTTTGCTCACACTTAGATCCTATTGTGATAATCAGAGTTGCATCAAACTCTCGGTTAATCCAATATTTCATGATAGATCTAAACACATTGACATCTGGTATCATCATATCAGAGATTATGTGCAGCGGAAGATCATGTTACTTTCTTACATTCCTATGGAGGATCAGAATGCTGATATCTTGACGAAGGCGCTCACCAGGAGAAAATTTGAATACCATAGAGGCATGATCAGGGTGGCAGATAATCCCTATCTTGTTGAGAGGGAGTGTTGAGATTGAAACAAGATGATGAGCTTAGTGAAAAGAGTCACCTTCACTAAGTGGGCCCGCAGGCTATTTATGGCGCAAGTCTATTTTTAGACATGTCAATCATATTCTATGAGTTGCAGGATGCTATTTGTGGATGGTTGGTCAAGTTTGAAAAATAGATGGAATTCTATTTTTAGACATATTGGGCGGAATCTATTTTTAGATTGCCAGACTAAAACTAGATATGTCGAACTTTATTAGTTTCGTCAATATTCAGGACTATAAACATTATCTTATTCTCTTGGAGCACTTCAGTTAAGTACAGATGTGGCACATAGCCGATGTATGAATTACACTACTCTCGAGGGTTATGAGCTTGGCTGCAAGGAGACTTTAGTAAGAACCTGCGTACGTAGCATGTAACAGCCCTGTTCGGGCGAACTCGCTAGGACACGCTGAGCTAGTTGTATCTAGTCTAACCCATCGATACACTAGTGAGCAAAGAATTAAGTATTAATTAATTCACTAATTATTAACTCATTAATCAATTCAAGAATACATCGCTAACTACAAGGTAATGATAGTTTCTATGAGTACCTGAAGAGCAAGGTGAAAGAGTGAAGACTACTGGGCTAGACTATAGTGTTGCATGATTTGCAACACCCAGTGATTGGAGATGCCAATGAGGATTGCGTGAGCAAGGATGGACCAATTCAAGTTCATTCAGAGCCAATATTTAGCAGGGATTGCGCAATAGAGACAGGCTAGCAGGTGGCAAAGATCGGTGCATGGATTTTCTAGATCAGGCCTGATTAGTGTGTAGCGATTGTATTGTACTGAGAGCTTGACATGATTAGCTTTGTATGAGGATTGTTACATGATCTCTATGACATATATTATATACAGATAGTTGCGGTTTTTAGCTTCAGCTTTCCCGTTAAAACACCGTGTTCATATGTGTGAATTTTTATGGTTTCAATGTGTGCATGCAATTGATTTAATTTCCGCAAGTAATGATCAATAGTAGAATAGATTTTGTATTGTGCATGAAGTCAAATAGTGTGTGATCAGGAGAATCTTGGATGTATAACGCATTAGTTATATAATTTATACCTATTATGTCCATGGACTCAAACACAATTTGATAAGTGTTGGTCAATTGACACACAAAGGATACAAATTTATGTTTCAGGGGCAACAATGTGTTATTTACGACAAATCCCCAAGCAAGCAGCTGATTGCAAAGGTGCAGATGACAAGGAACATACTCTTTCCTCTAATTATGAACTACAATGATCAGGTTAGTTCTCTTACAACTGCATGTTCTGATTATTACTGGTTATGGCAATTTCGGTTTGGACACTTGCATTTTTCTGGTTTAAGATTATTGCCACAGAAACAGATGGTCAGAGGTTTACCTCCCATCAAAGAAACTGCAAGCACTTGTGAGTGTTGCATCTTGGCAAAGTAACACCATGAAAGTTTTCTGACAGGAGTTTCTTACAGAGTAGAGAAACCACTTGAGTTGGTGCATACCGACCTATGTGGACCTATGAGGACACAGTCGATTGGTGGAAGTTGTTATTTCCTCACCTTTATTGATGACTATAGCAGGAAGACTTGGGTTTAATTCTTGAAGAAGAAGTCTGAAACCTTTGCAAAGTTCAAAGATTTCAAAGCATTAGTGGAGAATCAAAGTGATCGACAGATCAAGGTATTGAGATCTGATCGTGGTGGAGAATATGATTCAAAGGCATTCCATGAGTATTGCAAATACCATGGAATCAGAAGATAGTTTACAACCAGATACACACCGCAGCAGAATGGTGTAGCAGAGAGAAAGAACCGAACCATCATGAACATGACAAGGAGCATGTTGAAAGCAAGACACGTGTCTAATGAGTATTGGGCAGAAGCAATTGCATGTGTTGTTTATGTGATAAACAGATCTCCTACAAAGAGCGTGATGAACAGAGTTCCAGAAGAAGCATGGTAAGGTATGTCATGCAGTGTATCTAATTTTAGAGTTTTTGGATGTGTAGCCTATGCACATGTGCCTAAGAAAATAAGAGGCAAATTAGATGATCAAAATGAAAAATGTATATTTATTGGTTATAGTGAGCAGTCAAAAGCTTACAAATTGTATAACCCTGTCACCGAGAAGACAATCATTAGCAGAGATGTTGTGTTCAAAGAACAAGAGTCATGGAATGGGATTGTAGACACACTAACCGATGAAAAAACACCATTGATGGAAGAGGATGATGTAGAAGAAGAGGAGCAACAAGAATCAAGAGAGAAGACACCAAACAAAGTCACACCAAAAAGGACTCCAAGATTTTCAGAGCAACATGGATCTTCAAGCATATCAATAGACCAGAATTCTCCAAGCAGCGAATCAAGTAATGAATCAAGCAATGGTAAGAAAAATATGAGAATTCTGAAAGATATTTATGATGATTTGGATGTTATTTCAAATTTTTCATTGTTGGCATTCCAACCTTCTTCGTTTGAAGAAGCAATCACAGATGAAAATTGGGTGCAAGAAATGGATGAAGAGATGAATTCAATTGAAAGAATGATACATGGGATTTGGTTGATTTACCAAACGATAAAAATATCATTGGTGTGAAGTGGGTGTACAAGGAAAAGGTGAATGAGAAAGGTGCAATTGGAAGATTTAAAGCAAGACTTGTAGGAAAAGGATTCTCGCAGCAACCGGGAATAGAATTTGGGGAAACATTTTCTCTGGCAGCCAGATTGGATATTGTAAGAGCAATTCTAGTGAAAACAACTCAGAACAAGTGGAAAGTATATCAGATGGATGCCAAATCAGCCTTCTTGAATGGAACTTTAGAAGAAGAAATTTATGTGCAACAACCTCCAGGATATGAAGTTGAAGGTAAAGAAGATAAAGTTTACATATTGAAAAAAGCGCTCTATGGACTGAAGCAAGCACCTAGAGCATGGTATAGCAGAATTGATAGCTACATGATCAAGAATGGATTTTGTAGAAGAACCATTGAACCTACCTTATACACAAAGGTAAATGAGCATGGACATATTTTGATAGTTTTCTTATATGTTGATGATATGATTTTTACAGGTGATCTTGAGTTAGATGAATTTAAAGCAACCATGATGAAATAATTTGAGATGACAGATCTTGGTCTCATGAAATATTTTCTTGGCATTGAAGTTGAGAAATCTGAAAAATGAATTTTTATTTGCCAAAATAAGTATGTCAGAGATTTTCTGAAAAGATTTAGGATGGATAATTGCAAACTTGTACCTACACCAGTTGCAACAGGTACAAAGTTGAGCAAGGATGATGAAGGAGTAGATGTCAATCCAACTCTATTCAAAAGATTGGTTGGTAGCCTCATGTATCTCACAACGAAAAGACCAGATATTATGCAGGGAGTGATTTTGATTTCCAGATTTATGGAGACTCAAAAATACACACATTGGAGTGTTGGAAAAAGAATTCTGAGATACATAGCAGGGACCAGAGATTATGGCATAATGTATGCAAGTACATAAAAGAAAGAATTGATTGGATACACAGATATTGATTTTGCAGGAAGTTTGGATGATTAGAAGAGCACATTCGGTTATGTGTTTCATATTGGTTCAGGTGTGATAGCATGGGCATCTAAGAAGCAGCCTATTGTGACACTATCATCAGCAGAAGCAGAATATGTAGCATCAAATTCAGCAACATGTCAAGCAGTATGGTTAAGAAGAGTATTGGATGGACTCAAGCAGAAAAAACAAGGATCAACAACAATATACTGTGACAACACATCAGCGATTGCACTATCCAAGAATAGTGTGTTTCATCAAAAGAGCAAGAATATTGATACTAGATATCACTTTATTCGAGAACTTGTGAGAAATGGGGAAGTTCACTTGAAGCCTTGTAAATCGAGTGATCAATTGGCTGATATATTTACAAAGGCATTAGCAGTAGATTTGTTTGAGTTTCACAAAATAAACTTGGGTGTTGTAAGCCTAGCTGAGACATAGACCAGCAGACATGTTTGAGTTGTCATGAGTTATGTTTTAGTTTAGCGGTCATAATTAAGGGGGAGTGTTAAAATATATAATTACTTCTCGCATGCAGAGTTAGACAAACAATTAAATGAATTAGTTGAGTTGAGTTATAGATAGATTTGGTGAGTGAGTTAGACAATGAGTTAAGTGAGTTGATCAAGTTCAGTTATGTGAGAGTGTGTGCATGTAAATTTAGGTTAAATACCCTTCACCAGGTTCATTGTATTCAGATTATGATTTAAAGTGATTGAGATTAATTAAAGAGCCGCAGCTCATTGTTTTGTGTGTGAAATACTTGTGTTATTGTGTGATTGAATCTTCTAGCTATCCAACAAATTAGCCCGGATGAAGGCCTCAAGATCAGATTTGTTCGTTTTAAATAGCTCTGAACTATCCATGACACAGACCACTAGTTAGGATAGCAATCGACTAGCGCAACAATGTAGAAATATCAAATCATATCTCGAAATAGATCTTTAGTGTAACCAACCACCGAAAAATACCCAAATGTAAACACGTCAGCAGTGACCAGTGCCTCGTGGAATAATAATAAATGGGAGTAAATGAGGGTGTCACACTAAGGTCCTCGAGGAGCGTTCCACCGAAAACCAAATCCCATCAAATGATTAAAATATTAGCATTACCATCCACAGGATGAGAACCCAGATTACCTCTGTGCCGCCACTGCCAGTATTCCAATTTGGAAAATTTATGAAGGCATTAGACTTTAGGGGAGTGTCTAAAGTAAATTGATGTCATTACCTGTATCGAGAGAATGGAATGTGCAGGGATCCAAACCACCTTGATCCTGGATCATTACCTATAAATATGCAATCTCGAAAAGAGTAGGAGTGTCATCCAATCGAGAGAATTGAATAATTATTGATAATCGATCAACGTGCATGGGGAAAAATCAGCTAGTAGATCTAAAAATTCGATATCGGAAAATAATTGGAAAGTTAGAGTAACTCATTAGAGAGAATCTGCCACCCAGGAGACAATGGAAGCCCCAGCTAGAGAACTATAACCCCAACTAGCCCATGAAGAGTAAAAAGCAGTCATCCCTCACAACAAAAACAACACCAACAACCCAGGGATTTCCACCATCTATGGAAACATCGAAATTCGATGTCTTTATATGGTCTGGAAATATTGAAAAGGGTAATCCACTTCTGCCACAGTAGGGAGAAATTCGTTATTTCTAGGAATCCACCAGGTTCATATTTGCATCCAGAGAAAAATACCTTAAAATTTTTTGTCCAAAAGGAAAATGATCCTCTGATGATATACCAACAAGTGTTAAACAATAATGAGATACAAAATGATAATTTAACATAAGAAGAGGATGACAATCTGAAAAAATTTCAGAGATAAATAAGGATGTCATACCAGTAAGGAGAGAAACATGTAACATGACCAAATCTGGTCCATGGAAAGAGAAAGTTCCCATAGAAAAACCTGGCCGATCGCTAGCCATGACCCCTATAAGAGGAGGAAAATTTCCAAAAATGAAAAAAAACACAATTGGATATGAAGTCGTTCATACACAGATAGGGGTGGGATTTTAATACCTTCCAAAAGAGTACTGCGTGTCGACAAAGAGAAAATATCCAAAAAAAAAAACCTAACTAATACACAATAGTAACCACATCAACTTATACCAGGGGCGCATATAGATACATACCAAAATAAAAGAACGACAAAACCCCTGCACCCACTGTAATACAGAATAAAAACTCTTGGGGAAAGTCCACCACCTACATGTGATTTTTTTATTATTAAGCAGTATCATATTTTCACCTTTGCCTGATCTCTATAAACATCCTCGGCATTACTGTAAACATCCTCCTCATCCAACCAACTCTGTATTACAGGTGCATCCATAGTGAACACAAGCGGTCACCCCTAAACTCAGTTCTAAAAGCGAATCGAGGAGAGACTATATCTAGTAGTTTGCGACATGTAATTTGGATAAAAAACATTGATCAGTGTTTATTTACCACGTAATCATTGTCTACCCATGGAATCTATAACGTCTTAAAATCTTGCATTGGATACAAACATATATTTCAAGCTATCGTTCTGTTGCAAGCATGCACTCCATTAATTCATCCTAATTGAGGTTGTATGCTATTACACGAACTCATTGGGAGATGAACACTTTGAATTGTTCTCTCTTGAGTTCATATATATCTTTATCACATGAACCACTGGGAGATGAACACTTGGAATCGTTTCCTCTTGAGTTCATAAATATATCTATTACACAAACCCACTTGGAGATGAATAGTTGAATGCGCCTAGGTTTTTATAGTAGATAAGAAAATGACACTAAAACCAAGATCATTTTTTAAAGGAAATGGAAATGGTATAATTGACTTACTCATCAAAAGAAAGTATACTAGAAAATGAAGATAGTATAACATGGAAAGGTGATGCTCAAGGAATATGTCAAGGAGAAGAGACAAAGAAGCACAAATAATACCCACCATGAATATATGAAGAGATCATGAACCACCTCATGCTGCCTTGGAAGGTTCCCAACCTTTTGGGGGTGAAGATGAAGTACTAATCAGATCTATTATACAGAATGTAAAACATAACAGCAAGGAGAACAACTTGGCATTTCCACATCATCATGAAGTTCTATGTCATCACTACCATTTCATGGCTTGTACAAGTGTCATCACATAGATCAATGGTGTCAATATGTCTTGATACATGATGTGGATGTAATTATGTATTATAAAAAATAATATGACAAAATGTAAAAGTATGGAAGTTCAAGAGTCACATGTGGAATATGAAAAGTCACATGTGGACAAAAGAGTTAATAGAAGTTTATAGGTCATTTAGGAGTCCAAGAGTCACGAGGGTAACCATCAAGAGTCATAGAAGATATGAAAAGTCATTCCTCTTGTTATAAAAGAAACCTCATAAATCAATTAAAAGGCTTTTAGATTCTTAGACTTTGGAGATCTAGTCGTGACTTCTCTAGCTTGGCATAAGTGAGAGGATCATTCCTTGGAGAAGAAAGAAGTGACTTAATGATCCAAAATTGGAGTTAGTGTCTTACCATTGTAACTATGAACTTGTATCTTTCACTTAATTATCAAAAGCTCATTGAGCCAACACATTTTCAGCCATGTATTGTGAATGTTGTAAGACTATTCTTTAAATGTTTGCGGTATATGTTATTTTAACATGTACCAAATAAATTGAGCTACTTCATTGGCTTTGGTGATTATCTTGTTGAATGTGTGTTGTATTTGATTTAATGATCTTTGTTTCTAGGTGAAATTTTTTCTAGATAAATAATGAATCTTTCCTTGCTCTCATGTTCCTATCTTAGGATAGTACTATTAATTTCCTTATAGATACCCACTTGTATCTCCCCTCTCATGAAGGTTTCATTTTACACATTGCAATTGGTGTTTCACAGTGTCAAATTATTTTTTTATTTCAAAGGTTATGTGTGTACTCCCTTATGTTATTTATTCCATCCAATGAAAACCTTAGAGCTATGGCGGTTGGTCCAATACCATGGATGGGCTCCTACTCCAAATGCTGTGAGGTCTAATTGGGACTTCACATCGGGGAGAACCCCTGTATGTTGGAATATTTCCATCACCGTCAACATTCTGGCACTAGAATGAGGGCCATATGACAATTTGTGCTCTTTGAGTCATTTTTTAACCTCTCACCTTAAATGGATCATTCCCAAATCATAATCCTGGGATGTTTTTCCAAGGAGCTTGATCTTAGCATCCCCATAGAAATTGTTCATAACTTGTCTCAAATTAAGTTTGATGGCGAGGGTACACTAACTATCCTTGAATATAGGTTTCAGTTTTCTTATTTTTGTCTTTCTAATGGAATACATTGTAAGGATGTCATGGCCATACTATTCACCCTAAAATTTGAATTTCGATTCAAGAAATGGTGTCATACATTACCGGTTTTTTCTATCCATTCGTTTGAAAAACTTGTTAAGGAGCTTCATGAATCCTTTGACAAGTATGATTATCAATATGTATGTGATAGAATTTATCAACTTAGAATGAAGCCAGGTGAGTCTTTAGAGGATTTCCTTAAGTGGTTTCTTCACCTTTGTTATGGGTTTCCTAGAGATTTATTTAACTCTAATTTTATCAACAAAACATTTCATATCGTGAGTCTTCTCTCCGTAAGATATTTTGGATCTGAGCCTCCGAATTATTTCTCTCTTCCAACTTACATTGATCATGAAACACCCCAAATATGTGAGGAGGAACCAATTATTAATTTTTTTCCTTGTCCTCCTCCTTTCTCAGTACCAATTTGGGTACTTCCTTATGATGATGTTGAAGTTGGGAAATCTGTAAATCAAATTGTTGATCTCTCTTCTCCACCTTTAGCTACCCCACATGATTTAGATACGATGGAGGAAATCTTGGAGTGGTTCATGAAACCTAAGGTGAATATTAATCCCTTGAAATTTGAATATGATATTAATGCTCATAACTTTAACCTTGAATTTGATTTTATCAAAAGTATGATTTCCTCAAGGGATACCCTTCAACCTCTACCATCCATATTTCGTGATTCCTTGTTCCTTAGTCTGCTTAATCAACGTACGTCAACTCTTAATTATGCTCAATCTATTGTTGTAGAAATTATATACATTAAGCATGCATATGTCCTAGATTCCTCTTATCTCACAATATTTAACTTCTTGCAAGATACACAATCATTCCATTGTTAATCTATTGTGGAAAATTAATTGCACACACATGTGAAGCATAAATAAAATCAATCGCACATAACATAGTTTTTTTTAACCAGGAAAGCCTGAAGCTGAAAACCCCAAATATATATTATGTATCATGAAATCATATGACAATCCTCATACAAAGCTTATCAAGCTCTCAGTATAGTACAATCGTCATACACTAATCAGGAACAATCTTGCAAATCCATGCACCGATCTTTGCCCTCCTGATAGCCTACCTCCACTGTGCAATCCCTGCTAAATAATAGCTCTGAATGAATTCGAATTGCTCTTGCCTTGATTGCGCAATCCTCATTGGAAAATCCAATGTGTGTGTGATGCAATCAATGCATCACTATAGTCACAACAGATAGTCCATCTTGCCCTTTCACCTATCTCTCCACTAGGTCTCCACTGTAACTTCCATGCACTGTAGTTAACTGTTGTATTGTTCAGTTGATTAATGAGTTATTATTTGTGAATTAATTAACTAATTAATTCACTCTACTCTCACTAGTGTATCATTCAGTTAGACTAGATACAACTAGTTCAACTGAGTCTAACTGAGTTAAACTAAATACAACTCCATAAACTACTCTTCCAACTCTGTCATAACTCTGTCACTTGAGTTCTAACTGAATCCTCCATGCATGAACTCCAGTAAACCCTTGGGAATTGCGTAATTCCCTCGGTCCAGTGATATACCATATCTGTGCACTGAAACAAGGTGCTCCAAGAGAATAAGTTGTTGTTTAGTGTCTGATTATTATTAAAAGCTAATAATAATCGACATGCATCTATTTTTATATCAACGATCTATAAATAGACTTCTCTCTAAAAATAGAATTTCATATATTTTTCCAACTTGATCAACCATCCAAAAATAACATCCTGCAACTTCTGAAATATGATCACCATGTTTAAAAATAGACATAGTCTAAAAATAGACTTGCACCAAAAATAGCCTGTGGGCCCACTTAGTGAAGGTGACTCTTTTCACTAAGCTCATCATCTTGTTGAATCTAAACACTCCCTCTCAACAAGATATGGATTATCCTTCACTCTGATCCTGCCTCTATGTTATTCAAATTTTCTCCTGGTGAGCACCTTCATCAAAATATTTGCATCCCGATCCTTCGTAAGAATGTACTAAAGCAACATGATCTTCCGCTGCACACAATCTCTGATATGATGATACTGGATATCAATATGTTTAGATCTATCATGAAACACAAGATTAACCGAGAGTTTAATGCAACTCTAATTATCACAATGTATCACTGTGGGATCTAAATGTGAACTGAACAAACCAACCAAAATCTTTCTCATCCAGATAGCCTCACATGCAGCTTGAATTGCTGTCATGTATTTTTCTTCCGCTGAACTAAGTGCCATGGATCTTTGTTTCCTGCTATACCAAGAAAATTTCGTAGATCCGAGACTAAAAATCCCTCCTGTTGTGCTCTTTCTGTTTGTTGGGCTTCCTGCCCAATCTGCATCCGTGAAGCCATGCAACTTCACCTCATCCGTCTGTCTGTACCATAAACCATACTCAGATGTGCCCTTGAGATATCTCAGGACATGTTTGCCTGCCTTCCAAAAGATCTTGGTAGGCTTAACCATCGCTTGTGAAATCTAGTTCACCGCATAGCATATGTTCGGTCTTGTATTGAATAAATACATGAGCGAACCCACCAATTGTCGATAAATAGTGGCATCCACTACCTCTGCCGAAGTAGCATCCTCTTTATTCCAATTTCCTGGAAGAGGAGTGTCGATAGGCTTGCAGACTTGCATGTGAAACTTCTCCAGTATCTCCTAGGCATACTTGCCTTGAGACACAAACAGTTCACCTTCCCACTGCCATATTTCCAATCTAAGGAAATAATGAAGGAGGCCCAAATCCTTCATCTCAAAATCCTTTGCAAGATCTCCCTTGCATGAGTGTATCAACTGCTCATCACCCGTTAGTATTAAATCATCAACATAAAGAACAATTATTAAAAGCTTACCCTCCACCACAATCTGGTACAGGTTTGCATCCGCCTCACTCTTGGTGAAGCCAAGTCCAGTGAAATAGTTGTCGATCCGAGTGTACCAAGCACGTGGTGCTTGTTTCAGCCCATACATCACTCTTTTGAGCCTGCACACATGTGACTCGCTGTTGAAGATCTCAAATACTTCAGGCTGCTCAATGTAGACCTCTTCCTCAATGATCCCATTAAGGAACACAGTCTTCACATCCATCTGATGAATGTGCCAACCCATCTGCACTGAGAGAGCAAGGATGGTCCGTATGGAAGAATACCGTGCGACAGGTGCAAATGTTTCTTCATAGTCAATCCCCTCGATCTGTGAGAAGCCACGGGCAAAAAATCTTGCCTTATACTTCTTGACGCTCCCATCAACAGCTTGCTTTACCTTGTAGATCCATCTTGATCCTACAAATGATTTTCCCATCGGCCTTGGAACAATCTCCCAAGAATTGTTTCTGACAATGGAGTCATACTCCTCCACCATGGCATCTACCCATGCGGGCTCCTGCACTGCTTCTTCAAAAGAAGATGGCTCTGTCATGATACACTTGCTCATAAGAGCCATGTATCTAGTAAATCGGTTAGGTGACTGTCTTTGTCTGCGCTATGATGTAGGGACTCCTAAATTCTATGTTGCATCAAGCTTCAGTCTCTCAACTTTTGTGGTACGCTTTCTTCCTTGTCTGATGTTTGGTTCTGCATGAGTGGACTCCACTCCATGAATCTACTCCTGTGGCTGATCCACATCTAGAGGCTCATCTTTGGGAACAAGAAGTTCCTCCTCTGCATGCAAGTGTAGCTCCCTCTCAAGCGAAAAATTCATGGCTTTCACCTCATTGAATTTTATATTCCGTCGCACAACAGTCATCCGACTGTCTGGAAAATACACACGATAATTATGGGGTGTTTCTATGTACCCCACAAATATCCCAACTTCTGTAGTCGGCTCCAACTTCTTCCTAGTGTCCTTTGTCACATGAATGTAAATAGATGAGCCAAAAATCTTCAAATGAGAAATATCAGGCTTCTTACCAGTAAAAGCTTCTTTAGGTGTACTCATGCCAAGTACTCTATGAGGACAACGGTTTTGCACATAAACCGTAGTGTTGCATGCTTCTGCCCACAAGTGCATCGGTAAGCCCTGGTCATGTAGCATCGCTCGTGCAGCACCCAGGATCGTTCTATTATTTCTCTCTGCGACCCCATTTTGCTGTGGGTTATGAGGCGCTATAAGTTCTCTTCGAATTCCTTATTTGCTACATAAGTCTTTGAATTAGCCCGAGATGTATTCACCACCATTATCACTCCGTAGAGCTTTCACTTGCTTCTCCGACACCTTCTCCACCAATGCTTTGAACTCATAGAACTTTGAGAACGTTTCACTCTTATTCTGCATGAAGAAGATCCATCATCTACCAGAATAGTCATAAAAAAATATAACATAATACCTGTGTTTTGCTGTTGAAGCAACCGAGAAATGTCCACACATGTTTGTGTGAATTCTCTCCAGGATCACCGAAGCACAGTTCTCCTTCTCATGAAAGGTGGTCTTCACAAACTTACCCATAGTACATCCCTTGCACTGATCTGACTGTGCACGATTACCCTTGGGAAGTCCAGTAGAAATCTGCTGCAAAATCTTCAAAGTGCCAAGGTGAAGATGGCCCAATCTCCTGTGCCATAATTCTCCCTCATCCCGGCTCACCACTTCTTTTGCTTTGCCCACGATTGCAGCGTAGCCATCTACCTCCAGCTTATAGAGATTCTTAATTAGAACCCATATCTTCTTGGTTTGACCCATTTTTTTATGTCGAAGGAAGGATTTTCCCTCACTGAAAATAACATCATAACCTTTGTCTTCCAGTATTGCGACCGAGACCAAGTTCTTATTCATACCTAGAACAAGCATAACATCCTTCAACAAGAATGGATTACCAGAATCCATCTCAAAGGTAATGGTCCCAATTCCAATCGCACTATACTGACCATCATCGCCCATCTCTATATGCATCTGGAGGTCCTTCTCCTCCAAGTCACTAAACAACTCCTTGTCTCCCGTCATATGGAAATATGCACCACTATCAAGATACCGCACTGATCCCATATAGCTTGAAATGAAGCATGCGATCAAAGAGAAATCAAGTTCAAATTGCGAGGCTAAGGCCTCTCCAGCTGCAGCTCCAAAATCCTTCTTTTTCTTCTTCTTCTGTGGATAGTTAGTGGCGAAATGCCCATGTTCGTGACAGTGAAAACACTTCACTTTGGACAAATCCTGCTTCTTGCTTTTAGCTTCAGATTTTGAAGGAAATTTATTCCCTTTCCCTTTCCTTGATTTGGCAGCCAAAGCACAATTCTCTTCATCTTCATTCTTCGATGAAGAGCCATCCCTGGTACGCCGCCTTATCTCCTCCTGCACAAGATCTGACCAA
The DNA here is from genome assembly GCA_034641835.2 of Pinus albicaulis. NCBI lineage: Eukaryota > Viridiplantae > Streptophyta > Pinopsida > Pinales > Pinaceae > Pinus > Pinus albicaulis. The sequence goes on along the minus strand of CM076570.1, from coordinate 1,511,376,915 downwards.
AGTCGCTCCCATCTCGACAGTTTCTCCCATCCATTGACAGAGTCTTCATAGCTATGCCAACTCTTCAGAAGCCCAAGGAGAGCCAAGCTCACAAATTATTCTTCATCAACAGTAACCCCCACACTTCCCAGTTCATCCTTGTAGTGGACAAACTTCGTGAGGTATTTTGGAACACTGTCGCCCTTCTCCATTTTTATTTTTCTGAGCTTGTATTTAAGCGCCAACTTCCTCTGGTCACTTCTGCTTTGGAACAAATCTGTCAAATCCATCCACATTAAGAATTAAGTGGCCTCCCTATGAAGGCTGGACACAATATGGTCCTTCACACCTTCCAATAGAATTATTCTCGTCTTTGCTGTCTTCTTTTTCCATGCGTCAAGTAATGCAACATCTCTAGATCCCGGCTTACGAACATCGCTATCGATGAAATCCTTCAGTCCATTATCCTCCAGCACCACCTCCATCCTGTCCTTCTAGGCTATGTAATTCGAGCTCCCATCAAGGGCATACTCCAATCACAACCCATTGAAATCCATTTCAACGCATACTCAACTTCTGCACCAAGAATCTTCTGTAGCAAATTCGAATTGTCCACCAGCACAAACTCACTTCACAATTGCAATATTTGATTAACAATGCTCTGATACCATGTAGACATTATATAAAATAAGCATTATTCCCCTGATCTCACAATATTTAACTTCTTTCAAGATACATATTCATTCCACTATTAATCTATTGCGGAAAATTAATTGCACACACATGTGAAGCATAAATAAAATCAATTGCACATAACACAATTTTTTTAACCGGGAAAGCCTAAAGCTGAAAACCCCAAATATATATTTTGTATCATGGAATCATATGACAATCCTCATACAAAGCTTATCAAGCTCTCAGTACAGTACACTCGTCATACACTAATCAGGAACAATCTTGCAAATCCATGCACTAATCTTTTCCCTCCTGCTAGCCTGCCTCCACTGCACAATCCCTGCTGAAGAATAGTTCTGAATGAATTTGAATTGCTCTTGACTTGACTGCGCAATCCTCATTTGCAACTCCAATGTGTGTGTGATGCAATCAATGCATCACTATAGTCAAAATAGATAGTCCATCTTGCCCTTTCACCTATCTCTCCACTGGGTCTCCACTGTAACTGTCATGCACTGTAGTTAACTGCTGTATTGTTCAGTTGATTAATGAGTTATTATTTGTGAATTAATTAACTAATTAATTCACTCCACTCTCACTAGTGTATCATTCAGTTAGACTAGATACAACTAGCTTAACTGAGTCTAACTGAGTTAAACTAAATACAACTCCATAAGCTACTCTTCCAACTCTGTCATAACTCTGCCACTTGAGTTATAACTGAATCCTCCATGCATGAACTCTAGTAAACCCTTGGGAATTGCGTAATTCCCTCAGTCCACTGATCTACCACATCTGTGCACTGAAACAAAGTGCTCCAAGAGAATAAGTTGATGTTTAGTGTCTGATTATTATTAAGAGCTAATAATAATCGACATGCGTCTATTTTTAGATCGAAGATCTATAAATAGAATTCGCCCAATATTCTAAAAATAGAATTTCATCTATTTTTCCAACTTGATCAACCATCCACAAATAGCATCCTGCAACTTCTGAAATATGATCACCATGTCTAAAAGTAGACTTGCGCCAAAAATTGCTTGCGGGCCCACTTAGTGAAGGTGACTCTTTTCACTAAGCTCATCATCTTGTTGAATCTCAACAGTTGTTTCAAGCATTAATCAAGAATGAGGTAGTTGTATTTCACATGTATAGGAGCAAAGTGTTGGATATGTGTCTTATATTTCTTCCCTCTTTCAAAATGATAATTTTGCATCTCTGGTTGATCACTGATCTTGTAGTCTTGATAACCTGTCAAATGATTCTAACCCTGCATTCAAGTTGAGACTTTGGAAAATCATCACCTTTGCATCCATGTTTCCACTAATACATATGGTGATGAGTGCCCAAGTAATTCGTATTATATCTCTTATTCTTCGAAGGACTTATATTTTCAAGGTATCGATCCATAACCTACTTCTAATAGTCTACAATCTCCATTTATGGTTTGGGATACTCTTTCAATTCAGAATGATCCCAAAATTCCTTTAATTCATACATATTCAGATGAAAAACCTAAAGAGCTAAGTTGTCAGGATTTTGAACCTTTTGTATACCTTGTTGGAGAAAATCAAGGTCAAACAAATTTAACATTTTTATGCATTTATTTGATCATTATATTGATGAAAATGATATGTACATGTTGTTATTACTAGATCAATATAGTTTAATTACAACTGGTACTCCTCCTCTAGCACGCTATTTAGTGTACCAAGATATGTTTGATAAGTTTGTTATACTAGTAGTTCCTATAAATTATTTAAATATTTATCTAGTTGGTCATGGTTGCAATTAGGTACAGGATGGTTTGATCCTACAATCAGAGAATAAAAAGTTTGAATCCATTATTCATGATCTATTCAAATGTAAATCTTTCATAATTCAAGATGAATATGTTAAAAATCTATATGATAAAGGGAGTCTTCCAACCCATGCATTTAAATGTTCTATCCATCAAGAGTATGATATGCCTAATCTTAAATTTGATCAAACCAATGGCACTAACAATGTTTTCGTTAATACATCTGACGATAGTGGTGCATGTATGTCTGTAAATTTTTCTAATCCACCTGAATTTCATGATCCACTATAAAAAAATTTAGATATTGGTCAGGAGTTGGGGCACTGCAGCCCCTGTTGATGGTTTTGTCAAGTTCTCGCAATCCTATCGAAATATATGAAATACGTTGGATCCATATTTTGATGCATAATTATTTCTTTAAAATTCATTCATTGGGTGTGAGTTCATTCCTAAAGGACTTTTAGTGCTTCCAAGATAATATTCCTAATCCTCAAGATAGAATTTCTGATTAAATAAAGGATTCTTGTTTGGTTAGTCATTTTTCATGTGAATTCCTTGTATTAGACCAAGAGTTGGAGAGCACATATTTCACGAATCCTTGAAGCCTTAAAGCCTGTCATTTTTATTATCAAGATAAAGATAATTTTGGATTGGAGGATTTGTCTTTGTCAAACTCTTCCTAATTCGATCATCTTCTTATTCATTTTTGTGTATATCATGAAGCAATCATATTCCTATCATAATTTCTTTCCTTGAGTGATAGAAAATGATTGAGTCATCCGTCAGACCCAAACCCTTGTGTTGACACAAATATTAGGTTTGATTTGATAGATGTTTCTAATATTTTTCCAACTCAGTATCTCAATTTCCCTCCTACATTTACGATGTCAACAATTTCTTTTAATTCCTTAGGCTTTCATATTATTGGTTTCGCATGTAATTTGATACAAAGGGAACCAATAGAGAATCAAGAACCTTTTATGTTAATCGACCAATCCGATCATAATACCAAAGATTCTTTTTGTATTTTGAATGAGTTAATTGAAAATTCATTTTCTCATGAGTCTTAGGATCGTAAAACTTTTTGTCTTGAATATCGAGATCCAATCATTGAATGGTTAGAGCAATCCTACTTGGAAATATCCTATGCTAATCATAAGCTTTATTCTTTTCTGATCTTTTCTAAGTAGGACAACACTGATGCATGTTAGGAACAATGGTGGATACATCCTTCTAGATGGTTAGGTTAGGAGTAGGTCTAGTTGCATTTTAGTTTCCCTTGCACATTTATCCCACATTTTATTTCTTTATGTTTTCCTTTGTTTTTTCACTTATCTCTCGCATGTTGATTTTTATCTCAATTCTCCATTTTATTTGTCATTTTGGTCTTTTTTCCTTGTTTTGTCTCATATTTTCTTTTATGTTTTTCGTAATAAGAGCCTCCAGGAAATATTCTCCTATTGGCTCAAAATATAATGTGGAAAATATTTGAAAGGAAATTGTGATGATGAATAATTCTTGGCTAATATGTTACCTATTCTCTATTTGTGTTTACATAACTTTTAGAGTTGATGATGTTTAAACATAAAATATGATTCGTTCTAGACGGAAAGCCATTGGTCAAAATACGAAGCCTGTATCTCTATTATGATGGTGTTTCGACCTATCAACCCAATCGAGAAGAGAAGGGAAAGGAGGAAAACTTAAAACAAGCATATACATTTCATTTTACAACTTGGTTTGAATTCAAAAACTTTTCTTCAAAGTTTGGGTTTAAAGAAATCTTCAACGATTCTCGTTCTTGTGGTATTTCTAATTTGGAATTTGTTGCAACTAAAGATGGTTATTTAGAACGCATATTGAAGAAAGCCTCGTCACCAAATATCAGTAAAAAAATTATCAAATCATTTACGTTAAAAACTGAACATACATATCAGTAAAAGACGACGAGAGAATTCTTAATACCTGATGACCAGCGCGGCGACGAGGACAACGAGGAGAATTCGTAACACCCGATGACTAGCGTGGCGACGAGGACGACCGTGGCGACGACGAAAAACAGCGACAGCACCGGCGCGACGACGAGAAACAGCGACAGCACCAGCGACAGAGAAACAGCGACAGAGAAACAGCGGGAACAATAAACCACATAACTTCGCGGGCGATTTATTTATAGAAAATAGTTCGGCCGAACTATTTTAAATGTAAAAGTTCGGCCCAACTTTTATATAAGTTTGGCCGAACTTTAGTTGCCGGTTTTCCAATCTCCGGCAAAAATTCTGTTTGCCCGCGCCGTCAGTGGGCCGTCAGGCTAAACGGAATCACGAGTTCGGCCGAACGTTAAAAACAAGTTCGGCCGAACTAATTCATAGTTTGGCCGAACTCGATAAAATTTTCGGCCGAACTAGTTCCGAAAAAAATTTTCAACCCGCAATTCTCACAAAAGTGTAACCCAGGTTCAGGTTTCCGCCCTTCAATCATCATTCAAATCCCTTAGACAAGGAACAACCTCTCTTGAAAAGTAAATAAGATGTGATCCCTATTCCACCTTCCAAATAAATATGTGTGTTTACACATTCTATTAGTAACTAAATAAACATGTGAAGAAGAGAAAGACTTCCTGCGCAAAGAGGCGAAGAAAGAAACTTTGTTAGGGTGAAGTGATACTTTTGATTCCATGAGATGGCTATGTTGGGGTACTGAATAGGCTCGCTAGAAGTGGATACATACTGGGGAATGTGCTTCAATGGGAAATTTAAATTTTTGATACACTTACTATCCTTCTCCCCTATTGAAACAACTAAGGCATGCCTAGTCTTGTAAATGTGTTGAAGTTAAGAAATGAAATAAGAGACTATATCTTTAACTGGGATGAGTAGAAAATCCAAGGTGGTATTCATGGTGAATCAATACTTTTGAAAGACTAATACATTGCACTTAAAGGTTAAAACAAGAAAAATCAGCTGGATTTCTACTAGTGTATCGCCAAGTGTAGACGATGCGATCAACACCCTCCAAAATTTTGCCTAGACTTGAATTTTGGAGCCTACAGAGGATCTTACGATCTGTCATTCCATGGTCACTTCATGGTTGATTGATGTTTTCTATGTGTTTGAGTATTATTCTTAGAATATAAGTCTCAAATTCACTTTATCACACATGCTCAATGAATTCACAAATTCACTTCTTTCTATGCAATCCTAGACAAGCCTCGTGCATTTCTTGAGAGTAAGGCTTGCGCAATTCTTAGTTAAAATGCTTGCAAAACCACTATTGGTAGTGACTGTGTATTCCATCAAGATATTGCATGCACAATGTTCAATCTATATCTACATCCAGTGCACAGTTTCCATTGATAGTCTCCCTCCCTCTGGTTGCAATTGTACTTCTATTTCAACAAGTCTTCTCAACTGTCGCTTTTTCGCACCTTTGCTTTAAAAAGTGTTGCTTTCACTTTAGTGATTGTAGTTTTTTCTTAATTTCACTTTAACAAGTGCAATTTTTATGTTATATTTTCTTTTCCATGTGTCATTTTTAATTTCTTTAGCTTTTGCAAGTGTCGTTTTCATGTTTTCTTAGTGTTTCAAGTGTCGTTGCTTAACCATTTCCACTCTTGTATGTGTTGCACGTTTTCACATCACTAGATTTAGTTCTAGTGCACTATTTTATATTAGATGGTCATACATATCACAATAATATGTGCTAGAAACATTCCTATACCTTAGTTCACTTTCTGGTCATAGTCAACAATTCTATCGCAACTTGTGTTTTAAGTGTCATAATGTGGCGATTCAACTATTGCACTTAGAAATAAGTGTTCCTTTGTTGTTGGTTCAATGTGTGATTATTTTTCATGACTCTTGTGCAATACCCTAGATTATATTTATGCCTTTCATATGTGTGATTGGTGTTTTGTATTTTTTCAAATGTATTTTTCTCTCTTACTCCATTGGTCCCACACTTAGCCATTTTTGAGCTCTTTCTGGTCCTCCTTCCCAGTTCAAGTTATGAAAGCTTCAATCCTTCACTAGGTGATGATAAAAACCTATCCATGAGCCTCAATGATGATATATTTCCCTCCTATATTCGTGCACTAAGTCTTTCTTAAGGTTAGATGCTATCATTGTGCATTGAGAGCCTTCAAAGCATGGTCCCCTAAACCTTATTGGTTGTACTGACTCACTGCACTGAGATTCAAACATTTCTACCTTGAATAGTGCATGGAGCACTTCTAGAGGACAATAAGGACCTCCTTAATTCCATTGCAAAATAAAAATATGGAAAGCAAAGTTCCCCTCGCTTCACAATACAGTGAGAACCCTCCTAGAAAAGTGACTTGATATTTTGTTGCTTCCCTCAACCAACTGCACAATATCCTCTTTTAGTGATACTTCCTAAGCGTAGGTCACATTTCAAGTCAAAAATCATCCACTGCAACCCTAAACTATGCTAGCATAGAAGTATACCCATAAATCACTCCACATGTTGCAGTTTTAGTGCCCACTCTTGCCTCCTCTATTGACTAGAACCCCTCACTATGCCATGCCTTGTTATGATTGATTTTATGTCGCATATCGCAGTTCTAGTAGAAAGTGGAGCCTTTCCTAGATCACTGTTGAAGAAAATTGATCTCTTCCTTAAACCTTTCTCTCATTCATAGTGCATGTCTCAGTTTTAGTCAGCAAGCCTTCAACCAACGTCCACTAGATTCCCTCACTGTGTAGTCACCGAGTCTTTCCCTTATTCCCTAGTTCATGTCATATTTCTAGTGCACAGTGAGGCCTTCCCTCAGTCATTGTGAAGCTCAACTATGCTATCACTACCTTCCTCTCCCTTGATTTATGCATACTGCACAGTTTCTGTAAGAAAGCTCATCACGCTATCTCTTGCACTTACTCATTGCGTTGGACCTTGAAGAGACCTTCCTCATAGCAAACAGTGCAATTCTACTAAACATTAGTGCCCTCCTTTAGCCATTGCTGAGCTCAACTATGCCATTACCAACAAACCTCTCATTTTCAATCCTGACATAGGCCCATCACAAATAGCTTCTTCCATTAGAAAAGTAGGGATAGAATATATGATTTCCATAATGATATTTCCTTATCATGAGTGAAATTCATTGGCATGTGTATGTCCTCAAAATGGCAAGGTGATTCTCATGAAATATTTCAAGGATAAGAGACAAAGAAGCACTTGCAGAGAAGAATCGCAAAGAAGACCCATCATGAAGACATTAAGAGATCACGAACTATGACAGAGTGATGACATCTCATGTTGCCTTGGAAGGTTCTAGCTTTGATCCATACCTTTTGGGGGGTGAATATGAAGTATCGATTAGATATATGATCAAGAATACAAGACATAGCATTAAGGAGAGCATATTGGAATTTCTACATCATCATGAAGTTCTATGTCATCAATGTCAATTCATGTATTGTACAAGTGTCATCACATATTCCAATGATTTCAATGTGTCTTGCCACATGATGTAGATGTAATTATGTATTATAAAAAAGAAAATGAAAAAATGTAAATGTATGGGAGTCCAAGAGTCACATGTGGACCAAAGAGTCAATAGAAGTTTAACAGTCATTTAGGAGTCCAAGAGTATTTATGGTAACTCAATAGTCATAGGGGATATGAAAGGTCATTCCACTTGTTATAAAATAAACCTCATAAATCAAGCAAAATGATTTTACAGTCAAACTTTGGAGAGTTAGCCTTGACTTCTCGAGCTTGGCATAGGAGAGACGATCATTTCCTGGAGATGCAAGAAGTGAATTAATGATCCACTATTGGAGTTATTGTCTCACCATTGTAACTATGTACTTGGATATTTCACTTAATTACCAGAAGCTCATTGAGCCAACACATTTTCATGCATGTATCGTCAATGTTGTAAGACTATTCTTTATATGTTTTTGGTATATTGTATTTTCACATGTACTAATGAAATTGAACTACTTCATTGGATTTGGTGCTTATATTATTGAATGCGTGTTTTATTTTCTTTAATGATCATTGTGTCTACATGAAATATTTCACTAGATAACTAACTAATCTTTCCTTTCTCACGTATGCCTCTCTTAGGATAGCACTATTACTTTCCTTCTAGAGACCCACTCTTATGAAGGTATCCTTTTACACATTTCAATTGGTGTTTCACAATGTCAACTTACTCATTGATTTCAAAGGTTATGTATATACTCTCTTATGTCATTTATTGTAGTCAAGGAAAGCCTTAGAGTGATGGAGGTCGGGGTGGTACTCCAGATGGGGCTCCTACTCCAAAAGGTGTGACGTCTAATTGGGAATTCACAACAGGGAGACCCTTGTATGTTGGGGGACTTCTAGCACCATCAACTGGATATTATAAAATACCAATAACTACTACAAATTATAGAATTCACAAGAAATTTACATAGTATAAAAGGAAAGAAAATTATAGAACAAACAACTCTCAAGGATGAATATAAAAAATATTTGAATTTGGATGGATGAATCATAATCAATGAAAAGAAGAATGTATCAATATAATGAAATCCTATTATTTAATTTCAGCACATGAAACACCCTTAACTACAAAGTTTTTTGGAGGGTATGTTGATATGCTTTCATGTCACAAATCAACTAGAGTGATTTCAGTTCATACTTTAACATACACCCCTCTATATAAATACCAAATTTTAAATCTTGAAGATGACAGGTGAAATTCACTTATGATCATGAATACAACAAGTCCTCAATATTTCAGTCAATTTCAATGTTGCAGATCTTCCACACACAAGGTCAATGAGGATGGTTTATCCTTTTAAAAGGATACTAAAAAATAATGAAATTTGTTGTAATAATCCTCTTATTGGATAGCCTTATGTGTTAGCTTCTGATCCAACACTTTATGAAATAAAAAACATAGGTTATATGCCTAGGATATTTCCAATTTGGCCCAAGAACCAATGCAGTTAGAGCTACCCACATCCTCTTCATTATTTATTCCTAAATTATCCATTTTACCCTTTTTCTCTATTTTTCACTCATTTTATTTTTATCATTTTATTATCATTATCCATTTTCCCATCCATTTTTTAGAATTTTAACTAGGTAATTATTTCTATGGATCTCTCCTACATTATTCCTTCCTTCAATCCCTAAGGGTTAGCTCAATTGGTTTAGGTCTTGTTTCTAAATCACCTTGCTAGTGGTAGGTCACAAGTTCAATTCTCCTTGATGCCCTTTGGTTTCCTTCCTACAATAATCCCTTATATATTTTACTTATATGTGGTTTGCAAGAGACATTTTTATCACCTATTTAACTTCCTTCCTATAATAATCCCTTATATATTTTACTTATACACTTTTTTTTCACCTACTTACTACCCCACAAAACTCTCTCGTGCATGATTCATTCCTTAAATTTTTTTTTCACCTACTCTCCAACATGAATCTCTCCCGCATGATTCCTTCACCATTTTAATTATATGTGGGTTGACTTCCTTCCACATTACTTTACCTCACCTAAAAAACTTCATTTTTTCTTCATAGTCATTTTTTCTTACTTTTTACTTCTCAACATTACTTGTACCTCTCTACATTATTCTCATATTCTAAGTGTTTCCCCCTTCATATTGGGCACAACTCCCATTTCATGCATTCCCATATTCTACTTTTTACCCCTTTTTCATAGGAATAACTCCCAATGCCATGTGGTAGTATCTCTAGATGACACTTGGAAGGTATTGGTTGGACATGGTGACTTGGCATGATGAATTGGAATTAACATGGTGGCTAAAATTTTACCCCACACACAAGCTACACAAGGTTCCATGGCCATTTCTAATTCATACAAAAATAACATAAGGATATTTCTAATTCATACAAAAATAACATAAGGATACTATTTCCTTATAAATTATTACAAATTTCCTCTTACAATGAATTTGAGATAAATAAGGAATATTTATAAAAATTAGGCCAAGAATTATATGGAGTAGATCAATGGTTTTTCAGTCACTAATTTCTGGAAGCCATAACTTCAGTTTTCGATGTCCAAATTGGGAAAACAGGAGCTTGTTGGAAAGAAAGTGATGTGAAGAAAAACTTGGAGATGATTTCCGTGGCTGAAATGTCATCTATTATCCCTAAGAAAATAAATTATATTCATGACCATTTATGACTTAGCAACTGTTGAAAAGTCAACAAGAAATGTGTGTCTAATTAATTTTCCCTTAATTAAATTGGACAATAAAATGTAATCTTATCTCATAATCACTTGTAATACTTAACTGAGTGTGATAAACTCAGTTAGAAAATGAATTTCGAGTTGAGGGTGGTTGGTGAGGCATGTAGAGTGATTCTATTGGTTATTGAGACCAAGTTGCAGTTAGTGCATTAGTTTAATGCATGAGGAATTAGTTAACATTATTACATGAGAATATATGACATTATATTCTCATTATAATATGCAGCAGCAAATGTAATACAGCAGAAAATGTCATCCAGGACTGGGATGCCTTAGAATACATCTGATACAAACCCCCTGCAGAATATAAGCTCAAAGAAATAACCTTAAACAAGTTATTTAGATCTCCCACCGACAAGTGTACTGAAATAGTGCCCAATGAGAAACCCTTCAGCAATATTAAAACTTCAATATGTAACAACAGTGAAATAATGCCTCATGCAATGTAAGAAGAGTAAAAATCTGATATATAATATGCAGCAGCAAATGTAATATAGATTCCTTAAGGAAAATTCCTCTCAAGGTGAGCTCAAATCAGCCTCAAAGGGAAATGTACATACAATGAAGGAAACACACTGCTACATGATCCAACTACTATATAAATCCGCAGTCCATGAGGGAAAATGACTACAAATTGATGTACATGAGAATATATGACATTATATGCTCAAATAAAGATGGGGGAGCAAGATCTCAACCCCATAAAACATTATTACATCAATCCTCCAAGGGATTGGCTAAAATACATAAAACATTAAAATGCCGGAGTTGCAGTGTAGTTGCTGCAACTAAAATATAATAAAAAATCAGAGAAGGAAGTAGATGCTGCAATAAACAATGGTACCTCCTCCAATTATCTCCAAGTGAAGGGGCTGATCCCCTTACTGAAGATTGCACTCCATAGTGCACAAAATTAACTCCTCCGGCAAACCCTCTCTGAATATAACGTTGTAAGAAGAAGGGACTACGCTGGGCATGAGAGAAGCACATATGGCCTGATGAAAAATCTAGAATAAAGCTCTGATATGGTCCTTTGCTGATCTCCTAGAAAAGGAATGAGCTTCCTCTCTACAAACCAGCTCCGGAAGTGGTGATGAAGGTCCCTCACTGCAACACCAGCAACTCCAGCGTTCTCTTGTTGCAAGAATAATGTAGAAGCTGCAAATGACTGCCTTGGCCTCAAGCCATGATGTGAGGAATATGAAGAGCAATCTCTCCATGGCCTCCCATGGAAGAGAAGGGCATCCCTAAATAGGAATCCCACTTGTGCTAAGCAGCACAAAGTTGAAGAGAGCTTCAACCTCCAAATTCTTTCTCGAAAGATTATTCTCCACAATGGCTCTCCTTCATCTTTTATGCAAGGCATGCATGGACCCCACTCACAATAGGGTTTCCCTCATTTCAAATTTCCCTCCATCCAATTACACAATCTTCTTGTGCAAGCTTCCCCTCTTGGGTACGTTGTTGACTTTGGTCAACCATGGTTTAGCTCAATTGCTTTTCGCCCCCTTTCACACTTGGGCTGCTAACTTAAGCCACTTAAGTGACTTTTTTCACCTTAGGAGTGTTTATTAAATTGCTACAATGGGTTCTCTCACCCATTTTATTCCTTTTATTAAAATAAAAGAAAGATTAATGTTCCAAATACTTTATTGCAAAATTTGGAACATTACATTCAGTATCTTGGAGGAGAAGGATCTCTAGATGCATATTGAAATGGGTGGTGATGGGAGGTATAACGCTATTGGGATTGGTAAAGTTACCTTCCAGATACAGTCAGGTAAACCCTTCTTATTAAAAGATGTAATGCATGTACTAGGCTTGAAAAATAATTGAGTTTCAGTTGCAATGTTGGAGGAAAGAGGTTATGATGTGGTTTTCAGTGAAAGGAAAGCTTTCCTTTGACACAAAGCCATAGGAAAAGCCAAGAAGATTGGGATTCATATGAATAATATTTACAAACTTGATGTAAATGGATGCACAAAATTGATGGGTAAGGTAGAGAAAGTGGTGAGTCGAGATGAGGGTGATTTATGGCACAGGAGATTGGGCCATCTACACCACGGAGCCTTGAAGGTCATGCATCAGATATCTACTGGGCTTCTAAAGGGTACTCTTGTGCAGATAGACGCATGCAAGAGATAAACCATGGGGAAGTATGTAAAGGCCACTTTTCATGAGAAGGAGAACCAAGCAGTGGAAATCCCTTAGAGATTTCACTCAGACGTGTGTGGACCATTCTCTACAGGTTCGACAACAAAGCACGGGTATTATGGGATCTTTGTTGATGATTTTTCTAGAAAGTGTTGGATCTACTCCATGCAAAAGAAAGACCAGACTTTCTCAAAAATTTTTGAGTTGAAAGCACTGGTTGAGAAAGACATGGGGAAGCATGTGAAGGCTCTCAAGAGCGAAAATGGTGGTGAGCACATCTCCAATGAATTCAAGAAATTCTATAGAAAAGAAGGAATTCAGAGAGAGTTGATTGTGCCTCATAACCCACAACATAATGAGGTCACATAAAGAAAGAACAGAACAATTGTGGGTGAAGCACGAGAGATGTTGCATGATCAAGGCCTACTATTGAATTTGTGGGTGGAAGCATCCAACACAATGGTATTTGTGCAAAACCATAGTCCTCATCGGATACTTGGCATGAGTATACCAGAGGAGGATTTTTTTAGTAAGAAACCTAAGGTTTCATATTTTAAAATATTTCGCTCATATCTCTATTGCCATGTGACCAAAGATTCTAGGAAGAAGCTAGAACCAACAACTGAGATTGGGATATTTTTGGGGTACACTGATACTTCCCACAACTATCGGGTGTATTTTCCAAATAACAGGATTACTATTGTGAGACGGGATATAAAATTTGATGAGGAGAAAGCCATGCGATTATCCCTTCAGAGGGAGCTTGATTTGCATGGAGATGAGGAAATCTTGGTTCCAAAGGATGAACCTCAAGATGTGGAGCAACCACATGCGGAGGATCATGGAGTGCTAGAAAACACTCATGCAGAGCCTTCCACTAGGCATGGTAGAAGGCGCACTACAAAAGCTGGTAGAGTGAGACTTGATGATGTAAAACATGTAGGAGCACCTACTTCTTTTCGCAGACATAGATAGTCTCCAAACAGGTTTACTGGATACATGTCTCTTATGACCAAGTGTATTGTGACAGAACCATCCTCCTTTGAGGAAGAAGTGCAACAACAAATTTGTGTTGAATACATGGTTGAGTAGTATGACTCCATCATCAAGAACAGTGCATGGGAAGTTGTCCCAAGATCGGTCCGAAAATCAGTGATTGGATATAGATGGATCTATAAGGTGAAGCAGGCGGCAGATGGGAGTGTGGAGAAGTACAAGACTAGATTTGTAGCCCGGGGAGTCTCACAAGTTGAGGGGATTGACTATGAGGAGACTTTCTCACCTGTTATAGGTCAATTTTGGCATCATACCCCATGACCTGGTCAAACTAGAAATTATCTCGAGGACCAATGAAATAGGGTCTATCATCCCCTTACCTTTTAGTTGTTATATGATCCAAGAGAAGAAAAAATCATTCATGGCTTCTATTGTGAGATTTCCAAGGTTTAAAGTATATGTTATATCACTTATGATCTCACCAATGTTTCCTCTCAAGGGACTAACTGCATTGCATATGTAGCTCCCTCCATTCAAGGGTGCACTGCATTGCACTTCTCGACATTCAAGGGTGTTTTGGTCAAATGGGAGTGAAATTCTCATTGTTCCAGAGTCTCCACATGGCCAGTGCCTTCTAGAAGAGTCCATATGTGTCAAACTTCGAATCCAAGTGTCCATCTAACACCTTTAAGCTTGGGAACATGTATTTCCTATTATTATAAAGTCATTCATTGAGAAACTACCATCAGTTTCCCTATAAATTAAGCATAGATCCTAGTGCTAGGGAAGGAAGAATTTCGATACAGAAATGTTGTTGGATTCTCAATTGAGAGAGTGATAAAAGTGATATGTTTTTGGTGAGATGTTGATTGTGATGAGGCTGGGATGAAGCTGGAGCTGGTGACATCAAATCAATCATTGGTTGTAACCTCCCCCTTCTACTCTTTAATAAAGATTGCTGTTCTTTTTCCCATATATGTATTTTTTATGTTTTTATTTCTCATGCAATGGACTCTTGAATGATATATATGTTTCATGTTTAATTGAGATAATTTGTTAAGATAAATAGGCATCTGTATATTGCAATATCTTTGCTATTCTCTGTTTATACTTACATGAATCAATCCAATGATCTAAGTTGGATTGGAGGCTACAAAAAAAGTGACAAAAGGAGAATAGGAAGCGCTTGGATCACAAGTAGGTTCTTCTATCTTTCTGTTTGTATATTTACTCTTAGAGAAAGTGATAGAAAAGTCTTTAATCGATTGTTCTAAATTCATAGCACCAAATTTAGGGAATTTTATTTATCCATAGATCATAATTCTCCATAACCAATTGGCGACTCCGTTGGGGAGTTTCCTTTCATTCTTGGTGTTTTTTCCTCTACTTATCCACCCAGTAGCATCTACTTTCAATTATTAGTCTTTTAAATCAAAGAATTGCATTAAAAGTGTGTTATGTAGCTTAAATTTTCAATCTCTCCTGCGCCCAATGCACTGTTGGTCAAGACACAATGCACTACAGTGCACTGTCTCCCACTCAGGGGTGCATTGCAATGCATTGTCTCCCCTTAGAGACTACGTTTCCCCCTTAGCCAACCAAATTCCATTTAAACTTTGTCATTGCCATCATTCTCATCCATTTGTTTGTTGTGTTTTCAATTGTCTGATACCTTGTAGAGACTAGTGAATTTGTGTGATTCTTCCTCCTTTGAAAATTAAGTTTGTTCAATGTATCTTTAAGTGTTTTTATTTATCATTGATGAAGAAAATTCAAAGTATTTTATTTATGCATTAGATCCATTTTTTTTTGTAAAGAAAATTGTCGTTAAATTATTCGTTTCCTATAGGAAAAATTGTAGTTCCATTCTTCGTTTTTCCTAAAAAAAAAATTGTTGTTAAATTCATCGTTTCTCAAAGAAGAAAGCATTTGTTTTTTTTAATTTGATGCATATAGTTTCCTTTTTGCATTCACATTAAGGAGATTGAAAAGAAAAACTTGCATTTGCATATAGTGAATTGTGTGTTTTGCATAGGAACAAGTTAGGAAAGTTGCATATTGGTTTGGCTCCTTGTTGTTTGCTCTCAAAACTAATTGTTCTTTCCCTTAGTAGCTAGGATTTTCATTGAAAAAGCTAAAATTAAAAAGTTTGCTTATAATTTTAGTTTGAATTTTAGGAATTTCCATCATGTCATCGCAGTGAACCTTAAAAGGAAAATTGATAAACAAGATCAACTTAAAATATACATCAATTTACCCAAGAAATCATTGGAACCATAATGATAACATTTAGAAGGTCTAGGCTAGAGACATGTTCCGGCGTCGTTAAAAATAGTAGCTGTCATTAATTATCTGCGATACATTCTGAGTGTTATACCTCATTCCACGTATGTAAGTATATCAGAGCTCGTCCACGTACCTTCAGGTATATCGGCTGCTGTTCTAGTACAAAAAGTATAAAGGGGTGCTCTCACTATGCGGTTTCACATTAGACAATGCTAATATAGACTTGGTCCTCCATGTACCTTCGGGTATATTTGGGAGGACAAATTTAGGTTTCTATCCATCCATAGTGAACTCAGTCGGCCCCCTTGTAAATTGTGATACACCGAACACAACATTCATGGAGATTGCTTGCCCATACTTCTTGGTTCACCAGGAGGTATTCTAGTGAAGTTCATAGTTTCTTGGTAAACCTTTTGCCTAGAACTACCCTTTTATTTTGTTTATTTTTTTGGCCATAAATTTATTAATCAGTCATCGTGGAAGAAGAACATCCTTTTCCCTGTCATTCACGTAGAATAGCACTGGAACCACCTTTACCACCGAAAGCTACTTCTGGTCGGCGAAGGTGACATCGCTCTACCGAAACTAGTACTATCAGTACCTCTAGTGCGACATCATCCTCACATATACCAGAATCGGCACAAGTTTTTTCTACAAATCCTAGTTCATCTACTATTGCCGAGATGGAGTCCTCACAACTACCCATGGTCATGATCCATCCAATCAGTGAGACCATACCTCTCGAACCTGACATTGTGAACTGGAAGTTGATCCAGATACTGTCTCTTTTTTTCCAAAACATCTGAATCCCGAAGTTGAACAACCGAAATTTGTTCCTGTATCGGTCGCCCCACAATCTATTGTAGCCATTGCATCTCCCATATCACATAGTCAACCTCCTAAAATATACTTTGGGCCTAACGATGGAATCCTTCCACCTGGTTTAATTTCGATTGAAGAAATACCACAAGATGAAACACCTTTAACTCCAACTCATTTTGGAGTGGAACTTTAGTTGTACGAGTCTTTTCCTCAATCACCTGCCTCTACTTTTTTTGATCCTGTGCCTATTATACTTCTCGTTGATCCAATAGGGTATACATTTGGTCAAAAAACCATGTTTGAGCCAACATCTTTGACTAGACCATCTGTTCCAATTGCAACAACACATTCTATCGCTACCCCGTCGATGTTCACGACTTTATGAGAGTCACATTTATATGGTTTCCCTTCCGTCCCACCTAGTTACCAATATTTATCTAGAACCTTCTCTAGTGCATCCTCAAACCCATGGACTTCACCAATGTCATCGTCTAGTATTCTAACTGGTAAATATATTGTGAGTAATCAACATCTTGATCCTTTATACACATCATCAGGGCAATATCAAGATGGTGCATTTGGGTATATTCCATCTAGTAAAATATCAATTGGACTCCCTGCATTTGGAGAACAATGTTTTCCATCTTATTATACTCCTCATGCTAGGGGGGAAACCTATGGTCACCCACTTTGACAGTACTCTGTCATTATTTGGTCATCCTATTATCGGAATGAATGTTTGTCAATGGCAACCCACTCTGCCTATCCAACCACAAACGGTTGTACACTTGTATCAACCGGTTCAACTTGTTGCACCCACATCAACTCCAATTGTTAATACATCTTTACCCCTATTACAGACTCAAACTTTTGTACCTCAACCATCTCAGGCGAGTCCTTCAACTCAATACCCTCAAGTATTAGGCCCTTAGACTCCAACTCCTTTGGTTTGTTTACAACAACCACCTATATCCGGAATCATTTATTCACAAGCTAGATTACCATATTACGACATGTCACGGCCACAACCAGGTTATACCTATCCTCAAATGATTCCAAGCTATCCTAATTTGGGTTATAGCATTGGTGGACGAAACCCTTGGCAGCCATAAGCGCAAATTCCACAACCTTCATTTCAACAAGTAGCATATCTAGGTTTTGATCAATAGAATCCTCAAGCGTTTGCTTATCAAAGCAACCCCTATCTAGGTTTCCAGAAATAGATTCCTTATGCTAGTGCTCAAATGCCTGTTGCCCAATAAATTCCATCATACGCTGGCTATGCTCAATCCGACCTCAATTGATAGTTACCCTTTGTTGCAACTTTAGAATTACCAGATTTAAACTGGCTCACCAATGATCCAATCAACTATTCTCCTTGGTGGCCGGTGATACCCCATAAATTACCCTTGAATATTCCTAAGTTCAATGGAAACCTTAGGGAAGACCCGTCGACTCATGTTATGACTTATCATTTGTGGTGTTCATCTAACTCCCTAAATGATGCTTCTGTTTGACTACGACTTTTCTAGCGTATGCTCACTAGCCTGGCTGCAAAATGGTACATTGAGTTACCAAAAGCTTCTTTTGATAATTTCACTTCCCTAACTATTGTCTTTTTGACCCACTTTCAGTTACCCATACGATAAGAAACTGGAATGAAACTATGACTAATTTTAAACAGACTAATGCTACTCACATTTTTTATCATATTCATGAGTGGCATCGTCGTCGTAGAATGGTTAAGAAATTTGTTCCTGATCATCTCCTTGCCAAGTGGTTCATTAAGTCCCTATTACCAGCTATAAATGAGGATGTGGCTAAGGGTGGCTTCGTCACTAAAGAGCAGGTCATTTCTCGTGCCCAATATTTAGACTTGATTTACACTTAGTCTGGCATGCTCTATGAGAAAATTTCCAACGCACCGCGATCTAATTTTATTCTTCCTCCTCCATAAAAGGACTCTCATGCTAGAGACGGTATGATCGGTACTGCAAGAACACATCACTCACAGGACAAACAACTGCATTGTTTTTATTTAATCATGTCATTTCACGGTTTGGGGTCCCATAGGCTATAGTGATAAATCATGGTTCACATTTTCACAACCATATGATGAATGAATTGACTGCCAAGTTAGGACTATCACATGATAGTTCTACTCCTTATTATCCACAATCAAATGAAAAAGTTGAAGCTATTAAAAATATTCTTAAACGAATGCTTCAACGAATGATAGGAGTTCATAAACGAAATCGACATTTAATCGTGTACTAGACCTTGTGGGCGTACCGAACCTCGGTGAGAAATGCAACCGGATTTACCCCCTTTCAATTGGTATATGGTCTGGAAGCTATCTTTGCAATCCAATGTGAAATATCATCGTTAAAACTCGCAATCGACTTGTTATGTGACACCTCTATTGAAGAAGCACAACTTTTTAACCTCATCCATCTTGATGAAATGCATCATGAAGCCCAATTAGCTAAAGAAGCACATAAGAGACGTATAAAGGCACAATACAACAAGCATATCCAACCTCACATTTTCTGAGAGGGCGACTTGGTCATTTTTTATGATCAAGAAGCCGATGTAATAGGTACAGAGAAATTTGAGCCGTTATGGCATGGCCCCTATATTATCAAAAGAGTTCTTGCTAAGGGTGCCTAAGATTTGGTAGATTACGATGGAATTCTGTTGGCGCAGCCCTGAATGGGTTGTATCTGAAACGTTCTATGCTTAATCATGAGCATAGCATTTTTTTGTATTATATTGTATATATATGCTACTGATTTGGATTTATTGTCTTAGTTTGTTTTTAAAGTCTTCTTGACATTAGTAATCTGCTTTAAATTTCATCACAGATGTATGAATATTTGGAACCATTTGTTGGGTATGTTGATGGTGCTCGTTGTAGTACGTAGAATCTATCCTCTGCAGCGTCGGCCATTTTCGCTCCGAATGGAAAGTTAATTGGTTTTCAAGGGATTTGTATCAGTCGATTTACAAAAAATATCGTTGAGTATAGCATGTTGATTGAACTTATCTCTGATGCCATTTCATTTGGTATTAACTACATCATCATAAGGTTAGACTCACAACTTGTGGTATTGCAACTTACTAGTGTTTATACTGTTAGAAATCCAACAATGCATCGTATGTTCCTAAGAGTTCGACTTTTGGAAAGATATTTTGATCTCATTCAATATCAACACATTTCCAAATTAACTAATTCTTTAGAAAATTATGTTATAAACAGACATTTGAAACACATGTAAAGACACATTCACATAATTAAATAGGATTGTGCAATAAACATAGGAAAACACTGAAATCAAATAGAAAGATAGTTATAGGTTTTAAAAAAAATTTGTGCCCAAGACACATTGGTCATCTGACCTCAAAATGTATGCAAATGTCAAAAGTAAACTAGTGATTCTCATGGTAACAGAATATTGATCTAGCTATCCTATGCAGTAACCACACCCAGCGGTTAGGAACACCAATATTGTGGCGTTACAGTCGCATGGGTAAATCTTCGATTTGGAAATCCAGAATCCTGAAAGTCAACCCCTCTATGTGCTGCTAAAGCTCAGCAAGAGTCTCAACCATATCTAAATCGTGAAGGAATTCTCTCTCGATAGCCCTCTATGCTGGCTCATTCGCTCCATGCTCTGGCTCTCAGACTAGTTGAACTTGTCCCACATTTGCATTACATTAAAAATTTAGTTTAGTCTTGGGAAAACATTAAAATACAAAAACATGTATAAACCTTAGAAAATAAAAAAACATGGTCAAAACATTCTTACCTATTGCACCCCATTGAGCACCTTCTGGTAAAGCTAAGTCTAGATATCCTCGGAAATCAACGCCTGCATATGTATAGTCATCGATGGTGATAATAGGTCACCTGAACCAGGTGAAGAATGCACTCAAGAACATGATGGAAGATTGACCTACATTTCTAACCATCAGTTCTACCCATCTCTGCATCCTTGGATCTCTAGGGTTAGATACACCTAACGTCACATGGTGAGGGTGCATCAATGGAATCCACTCTAAGAAAAAAGAAATGAGCATCGAACCATAGTTGAAATTTTTCTTCCTTCTTGCCTTTGCCTTGCTTAGTTGTTCTTTCATTTGAGAGAGTACATCTTAAACCCAGTTGAAAACCATTGGTTCCATGCACTCTAGCGCATACTACATATAAGAATTGTTTGCTGCATGTAGTGTAGTGGTACGAGCAAGATTTTCGATCATGTTTAAGATGGTTCTCAATGGAAAATCACGAACGTCACGAATGTTTATTTTCCCATCCTTGCTAGGCTCTACCTCGGATAAAAATACTGCAAAATATAGTCCCTCACCGTCTCTCCTCCAAGAGCAGACCTTGAGAGATAAATGGGTAGGCCTCTCCTCAACAAGCCTACCAGAAAATAGATATCCTCCACTGAAATTGGGACCACTTTGTTTCCAATGTGAAATGCCTCAATTACCGGATTCCATGCACGAACAAGGAACTCCAATATTTCCATCTGTTGCCTCATACCTGATAGACGGAAGTACTTCAATAACCCACAATCCATGAGGGCTCTTACAGTAGCTGGATCATTAAGGGCAATAATGTTTTGTGCTTGATGCTCTCTTTCCCTCCAAGTAATTTTCATTTTATTCTGATGAATCCCTAAAACGTAACCATAAGACTCATTAGGACCATTTTCATGCAAAAAATTAGGCAAAATTTGGGTACAATTCAAGTATCAAAAATGTGAATTGTGCCCAACACGGTCTTGGTCAATGGACAGTGCATTGCATTCCAACGCATTTTTCGATGCGCAAGGGTGCGTTGCCCTCTTTTAGAAATTAATTTACCCTAAGGGGCCCAAATCCCTAAAAAATTGCAATGAAATAGAATAAAAATACTACTGAAAGAAAGAGGAGGTTTATGGCACCAACCTGGATCAAAAATCGATGAAAACCATCCACAGAATCAATCACAATCAACAACTGAATTTCGGGGGAAAAAACAAGTTTAGAGCTCCAAAATGAAAATGGTAAAATTTCAAATGGTAAAAATGAATAGTAAAACTATTTTAATTAGTCATTTGATTATTTGTGAATCATATTTATTGCTGTGACTATGGTTTTATTCAATTTTTATCATGAAACAGGTATTTTTTATCCATTTGATGTTGTTATGAACAGGTTTGCAACTGATATAGTAGATTAGTCGTGCACATTTATTCCACGAATTATTTGACCACAAAGAATACTTTTATCCTTATTTTGGAGCTTTGATAAAAACGAAAAATGACTCGAAGTGCACTTTTATCTCTTTTTCGAGCTTTGATAACATCGAAAAAGGAGCCCCTGGAGTCTTCTTTTAGCCTTTTTCAGACTCCGATAATGTAAAAAGATTGTCAAGCACTCGTCTTTTCAAGCTCGTAAAAGTAAATGAATTGATATCTACTCAGTATAAGTTTAACCCTTTTCCAGACTGAGATAGATTATTTACAAAAAAGGAAAACCTTAGTCGAACATGGCTAGGAGGTTCTCTCGGAATATCATTTTACACTTTTTCGGATCTGAGCAAAAACTTTACAAAAAATTACTTATGGAGTTTTCTTTTGTCAGTGTCGTTAGGCTCATTAAAACATAAAATAGCGACGGGCTTGTTGATCATGGCAAGAATCGAGTTTCATTCATTGCTAGACTCGTTAAATTATTAAATAGTGATACATTATTTGCATGAAGGGTTGAATTATAGATCAAGCACATGTTACCCTACTCAAGATTGTTAAAAAATAAAGAGGTACTGGTCGACAAATGACTAGGGAAAATATGGGAAAGTGAACAAAATTTTTACGGTAGCAGGTCACTCTTGAACATGACACTTCACTCCATCATCGTGACTGTTTGGTTTCGGTAATATTCTTGAAAGTTCATTCATACCTATGGTTCATCATGCCTTCACTTCAGTTTTGGGTCAATGCTACCAACTCATCTCAGTGTCGCTGATATGTTCAAGATAAGTCAACCAATGAATACTCATCCTTCTGCAATACTCATAAACCTTCATTCTCATGACAGTAATCCCTAAACATTGCTATATAAAGTCACATTTTATCTCTGAAATGAGTAACTCCTGTTTCACGATAAAGTGGCTTCCTGTCGACATCAAATCATCATCCAGGAAATTTACTTAGAAACATAATCTTCTAGTACCATGAGGCTTGTTACAACATTGACAAGATCCTCGCTTCCGAACCTTTAACCAAAATATTTTGTTTGTCTTTTGACATCAAATCATCTATTCATGCCTTATGAAATGTACTGCCGTACCTTGAGGGCCATTAACATCAATGATGGTTCTCTCGTGTTTGTTAACAAATCACATTATTTTCTGGTAATCAAATGATGTCTTACCATGTTCGACTACAAATCATATATTTGCATGGCTAGAATTGTACCCGAACGATTGAGTGAATGAGATAAGAAGACCCCAGATCTAGTTTCAGCCAATTGAGCTATGATTTCAAGATTTTTTTACACATCATCTGTACGACGATCTTACATACATATCGTCATACGAACATGGACCTATATCTGTAGGAATTTCTGTATTGGGCAACATTCCAATGTAGACGACTTTCTGCACTATGTACTTGTATTAAATAGTTTATGTGTTGAGCATGGGAATGCCTCCCTTAGCAATTTGTGATCAAGATGAAAATATCATGATGTAATGTATTGTAATATTGATGCAGTTCGCCACTTCGCTTAAATTCCAGCTCATCACGTCGTAAAGCATCTCATTAAAAATATTGTTATTATTTCGACTTCATGCTTTAGGGGGCAACTATTATAGGTTAATTTGGGCATCATCCCCCATGACTTGGTAAAAATAGACATCATCCCCAGGACCAATGAAATAGGATGTATCATCCCCTTACATTTCAGTTGCTATATGCCCTAAGAGAAGAAAAAATCATTCATGGCTTCTATTGTGAGATTTCCAAGGTTTGAAGTATATGTTATATCACTTATGAGCTCACCAACACTATCTCTCAAGGGACTAACTGTGTTGCATATGCAACTCCCTCCATTCAAGGGTGCACTGCAATGCACTTCCCGACATTCAAGGGTGTGTTGGTCAAATGGGAGTGAAATTCTCATTATTCTGGAATCTCCACATGGCTAGTGCCTTATAGAAGAGTCCATATGTGTCAAACTTCAAATCCAGGTGTCCATCTAACACCTCTGAGCTTGGGAACATGTCTTTCCTATTATTAGAAAGTCATTCATTGAGAAACTACCATCAGTTTCCCTATAAATTGAGCACAGATCCTAGTGTTAGGGAAGAAAGAATTTTGGTAAAGAAATGTTGTTGGATTCTCAATTGAGAGAGTGATACAAGTGATATGTTGCTGGTGAGATGTTGATTGTGATGAGGCTGGGTTGAAGCTAGAGCTGGTGACATCAAATCGATCATTGGTTGTAACCTCCCCCTTCTACTCTTTAATAAAGATTGATGTTCATTTTCCCATATATGTATCTGTTTATGTTTCTATTTCTCATGAAATGGACTATTGAATGATATATATGTTTCATGTTTAATCGATTTAACCAATTAAGATAAATAAGCATCTGTATATTGCAATCTATTTGATGTTCTATGTTTATACTTGTAGGAATCAATCTGGCGATCTAAGTTGGATTGGAGGCTACAACAAAAGCGACAGAAGGAGAATAGGAAGCGCTTGGATCACATGTAGGTTCTTTTATCTTTCTGTGTCTATTTACTCTTAGAGAAAGTGATAGAAAAGTCTTTAATCTGTTGTTCTAAAAGCATAGAACCACATTTAGGGAATTTTATTTATCTGTAGATCATAATTCTACATAACACACCGGTTGCGAGATACTCATCGATTAGATATATCCTTGCACTCTCAGCATAGATGGGGTGGCAGATACATCAAAAGGATCATGCAACCAGAAGGTTTTGAGACCTTTGACAGTGAGTCACATGTGTGCAGACTCAAGAGAGCACTATATGGGCTGAATCAAGCACCTCGTGCTTAGTACACCAAGATTTACAGCTATTTCATTGGGTTGGGCTTCGCGAAGAGTGAAGAGAATGCGAACATGTACCAGATTGTGGTTGATGGTAAGCTCTTTGTTATCATACTTTGTGTTGATGATCTAGTTTTGACAGTTGATGAACAGCTCATAACTTCTTTCCAAGAGGATCTTGCAAGAGAGTTTGAGATGAAGGACATGGGACTCCTTCAATATTTCCTTGGTTTTGAAATATGGCATTGGGATGGTGAGCTATTTGTTTCTCAAGGAAATTATGCCAAAGATATTTTTAGTAAGTTTCACATGGAGAGTTGTAAACCCATGGAGACTCCTCTTCCAGGAAACTAGAGGAAAGAGGATGATATTTCAGGTGAGGTAATGGACGCTACTATTTATAGGCAGCTTGTGGTTTCACTGATGTACTTGGTGAACACCAGACCAGACATTTGCTATGTAGTTAACCAACTGAGTCAAGTTATTGTTAGGCTACCAAGCTCTTTTGGAAGGCAGGGAAGCATGCCTTGAGATATCTCAGGGGCACTATAGAGTATGGATTATGGTATATACAGACAGAGGGAGTGAAGCTTCAAGGCTTCATTGATTCACATTAGGTAGGCAATCCATCACACAGAAAGAGCACATCAGGAGGGATCTTCAACATAGGATTGACAATAGTTTCTTGGTACAGCAAGAAGAAGATATCTGTGGCACTCAGTTCAATCGATGTAGAGTACATGGCAGCCAGTTAGGCTACATGTGAGGCTATCTGGATGAGGAAGATTCTGGTTGGTGTTGAGGCCTTGGAATTCCATGGCCAAAACATGGGAGAAAACCACCTGGTCCAGACCTTAAAGCAGCTCCTTTTCCGTTTGGTGTAGTGGCTTTGACTAGGGATAATAGGATCAATTTCCCAATAAGGATGTTATATGAGGGTGTTGTGAATATAGCATGAAAATTGATAATTATTTTAATCTATGTGCATCTATATAAATAATTAATCTAATATATACCTGGGGTGTTTTTTATTTATGCAATCTAAAATGATATCCTTCAACTATTAGTAATATAGATCATTTAACAGTCGAAAGAGATGAAAATTATGTAAAATGATTCTTCTAACAAAGTAGTTTGTATAGAAGAATTGTGAAAGAAATATCGCTTAGTGTGATTACATATTCAATAAGAAACCATAGATAAATATTAGAACATAAGAGCATGTAATATTTATATATGATAACGTTTCAAATATATAATGCAATAAAAAGATAACTGCCAATTTAAGAAATAAAAATTAATACAAGTGAATAGAAGTACCATATGTATGAAGTTCTACTCATTTAAACTGACATCAATGAATCTATTCCTTATCACATTCGAGAAATTTAAAGAGTACAGTAGTGCGACATCAGTTAAACAACTTTAGTTGCTAAAAGATAATAGAATGTGTTCCATTAATTCATCAAAGCACTCACAAACTTAAAATAGTGCATTCTTTGCAAATGTTTTTGACAAATTTCTAGACCCTTCTCTAAATGCATGAGAAGGGTTTAAATACTAAACTAACTATAAACTAAAAAAATTATTACAAAAATGTAGAGGAGGTTTCAAATAACCTTCCTTAAAAAATCTAACTTAAACAATAATCTAGGAATTTAAACTAACAATCGTGATTTTGTGAATCCAACCCTTCTTTTTGAATGTGGTCATGAAGCTGGAAAATATCTAACATTGCTTTGAGTTGAGCTGGCTGTGATATTTGTGATCGAATTTGTCCCTTGAAAATAGCATTTGAAATTACTGACTCAGATATTTTTGCTGAATCTGTAAGAGACTAAAGAGTTTGATGTTGATGGTAAGGTTTGATCAGAAAATTCCAGTAATTTTCCTGATCAAACTTATTTACCTTTTTGATCATTTCCTCTTGTGTATCTAATCTGTGTCTCCCCTTCATTTCTACCTGTCTTGTTTCTGAAAACACATCAGAAGTGTTTTCCTTAAGAAGTTATGTTTTAGATAGTTGCTCACATATAGACTGAATAATCTCATTTGATATCTTGGATGTTTTGGCTGCTTCTTTCTCTTCTTTATTAATTTTCGCTTCCCATTCTGTGAATAAAATTTCTTTGTGAATCTTATCTACTTGAGGTAGATTAGCTTTCTTTCCCGAATCTGAAACTTGCCACTGAATGTGCTCTTCGATTTTCTTTTCACGTCTTTCACATTCCAATTTCTGAATTTCTATCTGCTGGATCATTATTTTAATTGAATCATAATAAGAATCAATCATGGAAGCTTGGTGAAAAACACTTCTTGTTCTTTCTTTAAATTGGTGTTTAAATCAAGTGCTTCTTTGAAAAATTGTTCTAATTGTGGTTGACTCTGTAACTAAGTCATTGCTATTTCCAGCTGTGCTTGTTTTTCATTGAGCTCTGTCTGATGCTGCAATTTTAGGCTTTCAATATCTTTATGAAATTGGGTTGTGTTTTGTTTTATTTGCTCGTTGGAATTGGCTTTCTCTTCATTCGAAAACTGTTCTAATTCTTGTACTCTAGCTTCCTTTTGTTTTAAAGTACTCTAACCTCAGTAGCTTTATCAACAATAGTAGTAGCATATGCTCCTGCGTACTAGGATAATTTCATTAGATGTTCAGTGGGATCATCTGAGGAATCCTTCCATAGTACATCAACTGATTCATCTGTAGGCTTTGGAGTTGTTTCATCAATTCTCCTTATTTTTTTTATTTTGACTACAACCTTGTAACTAGGACTGTAGAAAATATCTAATGAAGGGATATCTTCAATATGTAAAACTATCTGATCTATGGGGTAGGCCGGTATGATTTATTTATCATGCATTGCTGGAACTCTTTATAGTGTATTAACAGTCTCCACTATTTTCTATGAGTGTTCTGGTGTTTGGAAACTTGTTGCTTGATTAGTAATGGGATTTTCTTTGGTAGTCTTTGTTGCTTCAGAAAATTATTCCCATTCATTTATAAGATCTTTTACTTGTGGTAAACTGGACTGATCTAGCATGTTATGACTATGCTGAACTATTTCAAAATTTGATTCTATCCCATTATTTCTTGTTTCCTCCAGCATTTCTCTCTCCTGAATAACTTGGTCAATTATCTTTTTTGAGTTTTCTTTCTTATATTCAGATTCATTTTCAGAGTGATCCGAATAATCAGATTGCTGCTGTGACTGACCTAATTCATCTTCAGACATTTATTTCATTTCATCATCCAGACTAACACTTGGAGTGTGTTTTTCATCTTCAATAGTTAACAAATTTGAAGGGACTTTTTCTAGTCTCTTGTTTCTGTATGCTTGAAAAGCTTCAGCATCCTTTTGACTTAGTTGACTAGGTACATACTTGGTAACATCAGAGAAATTTTCTATGCCCTGGAAGAGGTCATTGAATCCGTCTTCCTCCTTTACGAAAGGCTTCATTTTAAGCTATGCGATATAATTTTTAATCACATCATTGGGATCATATAATATTCTTGGCATAAATGCCAATTTCAATAACTGAATCTTGGGAACCTCCTTGTAAGTATGGCTGATATTAGACAAAGAAAATGTGCCACACTGTAGAGGGAAATTAGGCCAAATAGCCTTTTTAACATCCTTCAGCTGCTTCATAACACCATTGGCAAGTTGATAGGCTATTTCTTTTGCAAGTAACTTATCGGGAACATAATAGGGTAAAACATGCGGAGAAGCATAAATCCCAAATACTCTAATGTATGTAAAATTTTCTTCAGCAAACCATCTAGCTACTGGAATAATATCTACATTGGATTCTTCAGAAACCCTAGGAGACCTTTTATTAAAAATCATTTGGTGTATAGGCAATATGACTCCATAGCAGACTTTATAGAAGTGCAAGTGGAACTCTAAATCCTAGAGTCCTCTGTGGTAGATGTGAATTGGGGTAGGGTCCTTGGTAGTCCATTTCCAACCCACGGTAGGAAAGCTAGAAGTAAAACAAATAACATCCATGACATATGCAGACATATAAAAAGGAGGTATTTCTGTGAATGAAATACTTCTTTTATTCCTATATTTAGTAATGTGCTTGGCTAGGTTATTGGATAAGATGTCTACCCAATTTAAAATTGATGAATTGATGATTGTGTCAATCAGGGGAACCTAGTCTCTTGAGAATCTAGTACTATCTAGTTTGGAAAATATTCTACATAACATACCAGTGGTGTAATAGTAAGGATTAGGAATTTGGGAAATTTGGTACGTACCAAAATTATCTTGCTTAAATTTCCCTTCATTATCCTTCCATTCTTGGATGACTTTGATAAGGTCTGGATGTTCTCCTTTAAACTTCTGCAAATATCCTTTGTCATATTTCTATTGTGGGGGTGGTAGATGGTACATTGTTGTTAAATCCTATGCCCTGAGAGAACCCATATTTTCTCCTCTCGAATTATTGAATATTATATCTTCAATGTTTAAGTGGTCAATTTCCCACTTAACCATGTCTGTATAAGGAAGAATATTTGGTCATGGAGCTATCCTGTGCATCTATGAGCATGCAACATCAAAAATAGTTGCGTCACAAGTAGAAGCAATGCTTGTTGAAGAAACTTTGTTTATCACCCTTGGTCCTTCATTTTCAAAGAGTTTATACATTTCCTCCCATGTCTAACTATCTTAGTCTTTGTTGCAGATGGTATCTGAGAATAATGGAGACATATCTGTGTCTTCTGTGGACGACGTTTGAGAAATTTCTTTACCATTTTTTCTCATTTTATTCTTCTTCAATTCATTAGCTGGTTTCCTGAAAGAAAAGCTAATTTTTATAAGTATGGAGTATCAAAGGAATAAATCAATCATTTACTTCAAACACACGCAAGAATATATCAATCTATTAAAATATAACATCAATCATCCTTCATAATTTCTGATTTAATATTTAACATGTCTCCACACGTAAGATCTATCAATCACTTTAAGGTCGTTAAGATCTTAAATTTCATTTTGATATCACACAAGCTGTTTTACATGCTTGATTAATTAAATGATGTTAATGTGCATATCGCAGATCATACCTTATAATATTTCGTGATACTTTACCCTTAAAGGCTGCAAAATACGATCTACGCAACTTGTAGATCGCAAATTTTATGGGATAACATTTAAGCGTATATTATAAGTTGGGCGAAATGCGAATTGTGAAAAACTTGAAGTGACCGCGATAGCCGAAGGTTTTATATATATTGGTTTATTTGCTTGTCGGGTCCGCGGGTATCGCAACTTATATCATTTTTTCTTAAAGCTTTTATTGATCAAGTGAAGTGTGGAGAGAAAACGTGAATATAACGATGATTGAGGTTTTTTGCAAAATTTTTTAAATCATATCTTCAAAGGAGCTTGAGCACATATCGCAATTCACACATTTTACGTTTTATGGATCTTTTTTGAAAATAAGATATGTGATATGCTATGTGCTTTAAAAGAACAAGGCAAAAACAGAAAATATTTATTTTCTAAGTTTTTATTTTTTTAGGAAATTATAAAAATAATTCCCTATTTATTTCTAAAGGATCCCCATTTATAAGAATAAATGGGGGGTTTTTGTATAGCACAACAATTGGCGATTCACTTGGGTGAACTAGATGTCTCTGTAAAAATATTTTGAAATTTATAAGCCGTTTTGAAAATAAAATAGTTAAAGGAATGAAATTTCAAATAAATAATATCTTTTCTAAACAATGAAAATTTCCCTTATTCACTATTCATAATAATTCCTCTTTTAAAGATATAAGTATGAAAATCTATCTGAGTCCTTACTCAGTTTAAAAAAGATAAAGTAAATAACTTTTACAGATGATTTTTACAAAAATTTACTCTTTTATCACAGATAGAGCCTTTGTTCCAATAGGAAATTTAAGCTTTTGGCAAGGTTACCTTTTACCCAACAATGATCCATTCTCCCATCCAGTATTTCTTATAATTTCCAGAAGTAAATTCTAATTTCTGAGAATTTTATTTTATATATTTTTATTTACTTAAAAGCCATTGTGTTGGCTTGGTAACCAAATGATGAAAATGACATTCACTAATAGTAATTAAACTGATCAAGCTGGCTCTTGATGAGACCCCTTGCCTTTTTTATATAATCTCAAGTCATTACCTTGTTTTGGTGGACAGTGTTAGCCACCTATAAAATTTATCATACCTAATGGTGGCTAAATGGTTTTGGAGCCTTCAAGGAACAATTTTATTGCTAAAATTTTTTTGGCTCTTGAAGACTCTTGAAAGGCCTCATGCCTCTGTCCAAATTTTTCATTTGCTGTTTCCATTTGATACTCTGAGAATTCTGCTAAAAACCGAAGAGAAAAAATGCTACCAAAAACCGTCATTTTCCCCTTCTCTCACTCTTAACTAACCTTCATTTGCTCTCCCTTTTTTCCCCATAAATTTCCTCTATTTTTCATGTTTTCCTTTCATGAAAACCCCCTTCCACATGTTAAAAACTCATTTTTTAACTATTTTCAAACCCATCAAATTCCATTGAAAACTATGAAGGATTCATGAAAAAACAAGTTTTTCTATAGACTTAAGCCCCTTGGGCTAAGTCCTAACCACTTCCCCCCACATGCCCATGCGTTAAAACCAAACACCAAAGCCTTTCGGCGCTAATCGCATCGCACATTTTCAAACTGCGCAAGTCTTGTGCCATGGACCGAAAGTTCCGATTGCGATTGGCTTTTTATGTGTTAAAGCTCCCGATTATATTATTTTTCATATAAACCATAAAAAACGTCTTGGCACTTAAAAACCTTATGAATTTTCTTCCCGATCACCCTTTTCCTTTGTAAAGTCAAAAAACCAACTTTTCCAAAGTTTTAAGTTAAAAACCTGAGTCACGTGTTTTAATATAAATGGGTTAATTAAAAAGACCGACGCATAGTCGCATTGGAAAAATTCAAATGGGTTGATCGAGAAGACCTGCATCAAAGGTTCCGATGTGATTGGGTCGTATATCTATAGCCCCCGGTCTTTGTTTCCTTTATAAAACCAAGCACAAAGGCCAAAAATTTTATCACGTCGGAAAAAGGTTTAATGGGTTGATTGAAAAGCCCCAAGTCCGAAGGTCCGACTTCGATAAAACCATATATACATAAGCCCGGGCCTATCGGATATTTATATAAAACAAGCCCCATAACTGGGCACCTAATCACATCGGAGATTTTCTTTGGTGCAGTTTCGGTACTTACTACTGCCTATTGCGATTGGCCGATCGCGCAATCGCGTCAGCCCTTCCTCCAATTGCGCAATCGCATCACCTTATTCCCGACCTCCGATTGCGACTTCCCTCCGATCCACTCCTCGACGTTGATCTGATCCTCAGATCGAATGGCCATCGCCTAATCGCTTTTGCCCTCCTGATCGCGCAATCGCATCGCAACTTTTACATCGCATCCACCTTTTTGTTCCGCCGATTGGCCTCCCCCCCGATTTGTCCTCCACCGTCGATCTAATCTGTAGATCGACGGCCTCCGCTTCATTGCATCGCATGTTTTGATCAGCCCATCTGCTCGCCACCCCCGATTGCGATCTGCCGATTAAATTCGGACCGTCCACATGTCCAGATCGGACGGTGCAGGATCTCTCCTCTTTATATCTTCTCCTGCTCTTCTTTTGCCTATTCCGAGCATATCTCCACCGTTGGATGCTTTCATCCAACGGCTACGCTCCTCTCCCGCCTTCTGAAGCAGTTTAACCTATTTTCGTAGGGTTTCTTAACTATTTTTTTGTTTTGCAGGCGTTTTAAAATGATTTTCCATGGTATAAAGAAGAAAGGCCGAAGGCTGGGAGAGATGTTTCCCGTGCCTGTTTTACATTAAGGGAGATCGCCCGCTAGGCTCTGTTCCATTGTTTTATCAATGCCTCATGGGCATTGATGCCTTTAAAGCCCAACGGCTCTACACATTGACAAGACACTGTGGTTCAACATCACATTTAAAAAGAGTATTAGTTTGAAAGACAGAGCGCATCAGAGATGAAGACTGAAGACAGATTTAGTGAACTACGACTGAAATAATTATCAAAAGCTTGTTCCTTGCATTCAAACACAGTCAAAAGAAGTTATAAGTGTTTGACAGACAGAAAGGACCTCCACCACTGCATTTTGAGGCGAATTGATTCCTCAGCTACCACATAGCCACCTATTGCCTCAAACCTTTCAAACGGAGGCCGAAGTTATTGTTATAAGTCTGATTTTTCACCTCCAGCACAGCAAGGGAATTACTGCTGCAAGGAATTTAAATACAACAAATATCTGCAAAAGTTACTCCCACATAGCATAATGCCTCAAAGTCAATATAGGCTCCTACCGAGTTTAAATTCATAAATGTAAATATTAATACAATAGTCCACCTGTACACTTCTCCATCGACCCCCTCAAAAGGCCGAAGAAGTCTTCACTCTGTATTAATTTTTCTTGAGATATTTTGTCTCATTCCACCTCCTCTTTTCTTCTATAAATACTTCTATAGAAGATGAGCAATTGTTGGTTATTGTTTGATCACAAGTTGTAATACTAAAACTCTTTGAAGTAAATACATAGTTTGTTGAAGTTGAAGAACAAATTGAAGTCTTGGAGATCTTGATGATGTTGTTGCATGCTTGTTCCTGAGAAGGCTCTATCATTCGATCCATGAGCTTGGCTGTTGGTGAAGTATTCTAAACTATATTATGTTTTCCCCCTATTTTCATTATGTTCCATAATTTCTTACTACAGTAGGATAGAAAGTTTTAGGCTAAGAAATGACTCTTGGAAGCACCTTAGACCTGTTCATCCTTCACTGTTTCATGTTTTCTTCTGCTAAAGTATTTTAGAGGCTTTAATATTTCTCTTTAGTCTTCATGCTTGTTTATTTCCTTAATAGTTTGAAAATTTGGTTTTAGCATGATTTATGGTTCTCCCTGCTTGTCTGCTGCCACTTAAAAACTGTTATTGAAGTCTCCCTTTGAAGTTCTTTGCTTATAGTGAATCAGAGAGGTCTGTTTTGATCTTGCCCTTTGTCCTCACTTAAAAAATTGGCTTAAAGGTCGTTATAATTATGATCATAGATGTTTTTAGGTGTTCCCTCTTCTATGACTATAATTATTAGTAAATCTTTTTTGTTTTCTAAGTCATTTAGAATAAAATCTTTGAGGAAATAGGGTGTTCCCCGAATCTTAGATTTCATTTTGAAAGTTGTCTTGAAGCCATTATTTTCTTAAAGAATGTTTGTAGAATTTATGGCTATCCCTGTCTATCAAATATCTCTTTATTGTTTAAATTATGTTTTCAGGTTCCCTTTGTTGAGAATTCAATTTCTCTTTCCAAATCATTAATGTTCATCCCATTCCAAAAACAAAAGGATCCTGTGGCCAAGTTAGATTTGCCCTTTGATATCCCATATCCTTTGATGAGTTTGCTATGACCTTTTCTTGACTCCATTGCCCAATGAACCAGATGTTTCTCCATTCTATGTATCTTTCCTAGACCTTTCATGTTCTGCTGTATGAATTCAATCCAACCAAACAAACAAACAACACTTGCACTTAATAACTAGTCTAAAAACAATACTATAAGCACACAAGATAAACTTTTGCAAACAAACACTTGAGATAACCCTCTTTGAGAACAAGAGGACTAGATCCTATAACTCTAAAGATTGGTTCTGATGTTGCCTTGTCTTTTGATTTCCCAAACTATCAAAACACGAGACACCAACATAATGGCGATCACGGTGGGACCTTCTGAGTCAGTAAAAATCTAAGTACCCCTTAGGACTCTAGAAATCCCTTATTTTTAAAGACTATCCAGTGATTATCAGCCACCTCATCGCCACCAACATAATGGCGATCACGGTGGGACGCTGAGTGAAATCAGCAAAACAAAACACTCGTTGTCTAAATATAACATAAGTAACCTTCTTCAAGCAGTACCAAGCAATGGTAATCATGATAGGACCTTTTGAATCAGTGACAAACTAAGTAACCCTTAGGATTTTCATAAAGCCCCGTCAAACCTTGAAGATTTCAGTTACCAAGCCATAAGAGTAAACTCTGTACGTTTTGACACCCTAGCTAAGTGTTAAATCAGACTTAGAACACTCTCTGTACCTATAAGACCAAAAAAACTCAGAAAAACCCAAAAAACTTCTCAGTTTGGCTTCATAATAAACTTGGTGGTAGACCATAAAAACGTTTACTCCAAGGGAGCTTAAAAATTCCACTTGGCGACTCCACAATCCTAAAAACAGACCTTAAGACTCCACTGGACAGATGAATGTAGTCTTGTGCTGATCAGCAGGTAGAATGTTGATCTGATTATACCCCGAGAAACCGTCCATCAAGGAATAAATATCACTTCCGGCACATTCGTCGATGATCTGGTCTATGAACGGAGTGGGATAATTATCCTTCGGACATGCGCGATTGATGTCGCGGTAATCAACACAGACCCTAATAGTACCCTACTTTTTATCGATAGGGACAATGTTGGAAACCCATTCTGTGAGGGGGATGGGATAAATAAAGCCCGCGTTCAGAAGTTTTTCAACTTTTGCCTTAATTGCAGCGGCTTTACAAGGATGCATTGGGCGTAAGCGTTGGCGCACGGGCTTCGCACCAGGGTAGGTTGGAATCTCATGCACTACAATACTGGGATCAATCCCAGGCATTTCCTTGTAAGACCAGGTGAACACATCTCTGAATTAATTGAAAAGATCAGTATAGACATGTATCTCATCAGGAGAACAAGTCACTCCCACGTGTATATTCTCAACGATCCCCAGTTTAACGGAGATGTTTATCGGGATGGTTTGAATGATATTACTCAGGTTTCCCTCTGAAAGAACCTCGTGTGTCAAAATGGGTGTTTGGAGAGGAGGAGTAGGAACCTGAGATGCATAACGCTCTAGACAATCTGACATTGCCTCCAGGCTGGGCATAAAGGAGGAACGATGATGTCCATTGCTCCAAGGCAACTCCTCAAGAGACATTGTTTCAACAATGGCTTCATCGGAAGGAAAAGTCTCTTTGAGAGGATCAGGTGAATCGACCTGACCAAGCCAGGGGGATTGAGAGTAGACATCTAGAGCCATGCTCAAAGGAGCATGCTGAGGAGGTGGAGGATCAGATGTAGCAACAATTTCACAGTAGCTAATCTCTACTGGAGTCAAGGGCATTGATTCTCCAAACTCAAACACCTACTCAGGCGTAGGGATGAGCCATGGGTCATCAGACCTGGAAATCATGTTAACTTGAGCAGTGTGCGGTGGCGGTGCGGGAAAAATACCCATGAGGACGGGGTCCTTCAAGAGACCGGGTCCTACACTGTCAGGGGGATTTGGGATCTGATCCACGTATGGAACGTTGTTCTCAGAGGTGGAGGTGAAGAAGGACAACTGATCCACCGTGACAATTTTTCCCTCGTGAGGGAACTTAAGAAGTCGAAAGACGATGGACGGCACGCATAGCATGGCATGAGTCCAGCTGCGACCGAGAAGTATATTGTAGTTGAGCCTGGCGTCGACTACTTCTACTTCTACATTGATAGTCTTTCCCTGTAAAGTGATTTCTAAACTCTCGAGAACACCTAGGGGTTTGGATTCCTGACCATCAAATGCCTCTAGGGCATTGGGAGATGATGAGAAGGCCAGAGAGCCGATGGACTTCCAGCAAGCGGACGACATGACGCAGGTAGAGGCACCTTCATCCACAATGGCCCTATGGATGTTAAGACCGTTAATCCCGACTTGAATAACAAGAGCGATCTGATGTGGAAGTCGGGGGGTGAAATTCTCTAAATCGAAGGTGAGAAGAATCGAATCGGCGGGATCAATGCCACCGATTGCAGACAATAAAGCCTTCTGTTGCGAAGGACAACTTTGAAGAACTTCTAGTGCAGACATAGCAGAAGGCGCCTGTGCCAAATCCTCAACAATACTGTAGTGCTGAGTGGCACGGGCATTAATATTATAAGAAGATCTTCGTAAAACACCTTTTTAAGGTGGCTTCACAACAGGTTCAGGAGTAGGCTTCTTAATTTCCAACGAACCGAAGATAGGTGGGGGAGGTGGTCCATCCGCAACTGCCTTCCTAGGTGCCTGTTGCGATTCGTTGTAATCCTTCGAACGTGTGGCAACAGAGATGGGTGTAGCACCATTCATCATAAAAACTTGGGACCCAAATGGTGCAGATGGTGAAGGTTGTTCAACCATCTGGGTCTGCTAAGACGGGAATGGCTCTTTAAGAACTGCCGGAGTCCCTTTTGAGCCTTTGAGAAGTTGAATAACTTCGGATCGTCGTGGACAATCCTTAGTATAATGGTCTCCTTCACAAATGAGGCAGGGGTACTTCGGTTTACGTTGAGAACCATCCTTAGTATGAGATTTGGACTCTGGCTTTGGGGCGTCAGATTTGGATTTACCTTTGCCCTTCTTTTTCCCCTTGGAGGTTTTCTCCATAGGATTGGCCTGAACGGCGTTAACCTCTGCGTTTTTGCCAGAATCGGTAGGGGCGGGAGCAGCATAATTGTTGGATGAGTTAGACTTCTGCTTCCCATTCGATGATTTCTTCAAATTCTGAGACACGGAACCAATGACACCATCCACTGCAGGGGTAGGTGGAGCCTTAGAGGTTCTGGACCATGGAGCATCAGGAAAGATATCATAAAGTGTGCCGGACTGAGAATATACAAGATCCATATATTATGCACGCGCAATAGCTTGTTCCTCTGTCACACACGCTCCCATCGCAATATCTTGGGCGATTTTTTTCACGAAGGAGGTGGTGAACCAGTGGGTTAGTATCTGATCAGGTATATGGAACTTGATCAGTCTATGACGGTGCCGCCACTCATGAATGTGATCAAAAATGTGAGTGGCTTTGTCCTGCTTCAAAGAAGTCAGGAGGTGCGTCCCGGCTTCATAACGAACCGGTAACTGAAAGTGCGTCAGAAAAGCCATGGCTAAGGAATTGAAATCTTGGAAGATGCCACGGGATAACTCGATGTACCACTTAGCAGTAGCTCCAGTCAAAGTGCGCTGGAAGAGGCACAGATGAATTGAATCATCGACCCAAGAGTTAGACGAACACCAAAGATGATACGTCATCACATGCGCTTGGGGGTCCTCCCCAGCTTTACCCTCAAACTTGGGGCAATCACCTGGTATCTTGGTAGGAACCGGAGGCCAATAAGGATTATGCAAAATCGAATCATTGGTCAATTTTGAAACATTCGGCAACTCCAAGGTGGCCAGGAACGGCAATGGCGGATTGACCGGCATGCCAGGCTCGGGATGAGGACCGATACCTGTACTCCACGCTGGTTGGGAATATCCTTGCCCCCAAGGGTTCTGTCTCGTAGGATTCTGACTGTAGGGGGTGTAGGTCGTATAACCAGACTGATTTGGCTGCTGGTAACCAGTGTGTGGGGCTTGATAACCAGAGTACGGACCCTGATTATATGTTGGCCCAGTGTAAGCAACATTTTGATTTGGCTGCTGAGTATAGGTAGAACCAGGTTGATGAGGATAATACTGAGAGCCTCGGGGCTGGTTATAATTCAGTTGAGATTGACCATGAGGATAATAACCGCCCTGAGGGTGAGTCGGCTGCTGATAAGTGGAACCCTGCGGAGCCTGATAACTAGGGTGCAGCTGTTGATTTGGCTGCGGCATCAAATAGATCGGCTGTTGGGCAGGGTTAATCAAATGAGCGGGCTGCCCTGAGTGAACAGGTTGACCCGGATAGACAGGTTGCGTCGGTTGCGCAGGTTGAACCGGCTGTAAAGGAGCCCCAGGTTGTGTTGGATGGACCGGTTGGCCTGGAGGCGGAACACCAGGTTGTACCGGATGAGTCGGTTGGCCTGGTGGAGGAATAAAGCCAGGTGGTTGCTGGTAACCGGTTTGACCTGGAGCAGGACCATAGGATGGTCTTGGCTGATATGCAACGTTGGAAACAACAGGATACTGCGGTTGCATAGGTGGAGAAGGCTGGATTTGCCCCCCAGGACCATAGACCGGTCCCGGTTGGTACCCCGGCTGAGGCTGCACAGGTTGACCGGAAGGGTTGTAATACTGTCCTTGCGGACCGTACGATGGCCCTTGTTGGCCCGCAGGGTAGCCTTGCACGGGCTGCCCCTGGGGGTCATAAGGATAGCCAGGTTGGCCCGAAGGTTGGCCTTGGAAAGGTTGCCCTTGCGGGTTATAAGCCTGGTTATAAGGTAAACCTTGAGCATGGAGGTAAGCCTTAGGAGCGGGTAGACGCAAAATGTCCCCGTGCTCATCATACTGACCTGGAAAAGCATACACGGGCATACCATCCTGTGCATAGTGCGAAAAGTAAGAGCGGTTGGGATCTTGGGAGGATGGTCCAACCTCGGGGTTCGGATGTTGCAGGGACAACCGATACTCCTCTGGAGAGAGGTTCTCCGGCATAGCAGTCACTAAATAAACGTCTTCAGGAGGCGGCATAGCCCTCGCGGAGGGTGCCGTGACAGCGGGTGCAGAGGCGGCCACACAAACAGTGGGCCGAGCGGGTACACAAGTGATGGGTGTTCGAGGAGACACCCCCAATGAAGGAGCAACCGGCCTCGTAGAAGGAGCTAACACTTCATAGAGGCTGTGGCGGAAATGATTTGACCCAAGGATCTATACCCTGCTGGCAATGAGAGACCGGATGATGACATAACAGTAGGTTCAGAGTTGTCTCCTGGAAATAATCTTCGAGAAAATAACTGGTAATCTTCACCGGACATTGGGATTTCCTCACTGGAATCACTCATGTTTGAGCCTGCCGCTAGATCTCGTAATAGACAGCGACGAATAGGAGGAAAAATAGTAGCTATAAAAGGCGAACCCAATGTAAGAGAAAGGAAATCAGCTCCTAATCTCAATTCGTAAAAGGGTTTAAAAGGGCCAATTGGAACCTTCCAATCGTCCTCAAAGGGTTGCTCGGAAAAGAACGTCGGGTCCCCCATGAGGAAACTTGGAAACAATGGGTCAGTTAGTGGTTCAAGCAGAGCGCTTAGGAACCTCTCGATGAATCGTCAGAGACTACTGAAGACTAAACCAAAGGTTCCGCCAACGGGTAGCAAATTCCATAAGAGAAAAGATCAAACACCACACGGCCGGGAAGAGTCAAGACACATGATCAAACTACGCCAACAAGTAGAATCTAACAAGCGCAGATCGGGTATTAATTTTTTAACACATTGAAAAAATAAGAAACTTCACCTCTTTTACGTTTTAAGAGTCAAGAGTGAAACTCGACTAAGGTGACTCTATCTCTTTCAGATTTGACACAAGCGTGAAAGGACAAGCGCTTGGTGATCCTTTCAAATTTAGGGAGTCAGAAAAGATCAAATGACTACTCAGGAATACTAGGCAAAAGGGTGTGCCAAATAACCGTGAACTGCAATATACACCTTGGTTCCAATAATGAAAGAGAAATCAACCAAGGACTTTCCGTACGTGCAGGCAATCTCCCCAAATGCTGTGTCCGATGTATCACGGGTATAGGGCGGTAGACTCGGCTTCCTATGGATAAAGGATTGAAACCTAGTGGGGTCTCCCTTTATATATGCGACAGTACGGGGAGCACAAGTCCGTACTAGTGCTGTCTAAAGCCAGGAGGCGAACGACAGCTACTAGGTTTTAAGACGCCGGAACACGTCTCTAGCCTAGACCTCTAAATGTGTTTCGTTAGATTTCAATGCTGCCTTAGTGTAACAAATTGAGTAAATTTTAAAGTTTATCTTCAATTACGTTTCAGTTTTCAGGCCCTAACGAATGTGATGTCTCAAAAATCTCTTAAATGCAAAACTACATGCCACAGTATATCAGTTTTTTCGAGGAAAGCTAGTTACAGAAGAGTTAAGAGCTTTTTACACAAACAAAATGATCGGAAGACAATCAGTGATATCTCTAATGCAGCTAATGAAACTAAAACTTTTCTTTCATAGTCACTAATTACTAATAACACTGAAAAGATTTTAATTTGCACTAATCAATCAAAAGCAAAAGAGATTTTTTAATTTTCAATGTTTGAGAGCTAGATGCACTAAACGAACCGAAAACAAATGAGAAGCAATTCGAGAAATGATAATAAGAGAGTAAAAACAAGTAGATTTCACTTCAATGGTACAAACAATCAGATCTCAAATCAACCAAAAGTCTCTCAAAACCAAGAAAAGTCCCAAAGACACTAATGAGCCGTGTAATGTAGGCCCAAAATGAAGCAAAGCGAAATTCGAATGAAAACAAAATCAGTCACTCAAAAAGCGCAATAAAATGATAGACAACTATCCAATGCAAGGAAGAAATCCCAAAGTCGACTGAACGAACGAAAACCAAAAACTCCCAAGGGAGGCTCGACGCACAAAATCACCTAGATGCCCTAGGGCTCGAATGAAAAATCAAAAGAAATAAGCAAACAACTAAAGGATGGAGGTTACAATCAGTCAAACTAGGCTCCAATGCACTCAAACAGTTGAAAAAACAAAATCAAAATCACAAGTCAGTCCTAGAAGGCAAGAAACACAACAAACCCTAATAGCAAATAGGATTGGCGAGACTGTGAGCTTGAAATTAGCGCCGGAAAGGCAATGGCGCGGGTGATACACAGGCAACTTGCACCAATGGGCGCGACTGTCACGCTGAAAAGCATGCCAGCCGAGTTTACTATGGGAAAATGAAAACAAGAAATCTCAGACACAGACAAGTGATAACAAGGCTAAAACAAAGCCAAACAAACAGAAAAAACAGTCCAAAGAGCTGACCAAGCAAGCAAGGCAAAGAAATTGACCGAAAAGAGAAGACAATACTCCAAGTTGTTCAGTCTGTAAACTAAACCTTTGATTGATTGAAGCAACGTTGATCTACCCCGCTAATGCAGAGCAAAAGCGTTTCGAAGGCTATCTGGCTACACTTCAGGCTCCGTCTATAGCTTGCAAATCAAACAACAAGCTGATTCCCCAGTAGAGTCACCAAATTGTTGAAGAGGTGAATCCCCTCTATGGACAGAGGTGATCCCTACTAGCCCAGATCAGGTCTAGCAACAATCAAACACGCTACAGTGTAGGTTCCTAATTCCAAATAAACCGACTTGCGAGGAAGGCTTACCTGTAATCCAACGCTGTCATTTGTAGAAGAGGTGGTGCTCTCGTTCCTTTGCCCTAGCATATCACAATCCTCACGATCTCCGTGATCGGACACCTGCACATGAAAGAAACAACACAAATGCAAGCATAAAACCCAGTATATACAACTATATGTCAGTCGAAGAGGACATAAATCATGAACATAATCAAGAACAAGAGTGGAACCATAACAAATAGTCGTTTATCATTAATGAGTCAAAAGAAGAATACAACCATAGCTTCGACGCAACACTCTCCTTTGGCAGGTCGTCAGCAAAACATGTCTCAATAAAGCCTATCAAGGATGGGACAAGCCTCTCTCTCCGGATACTTGGCAATAGTCTCCTTTCTTGGATTTGGCGTTAAGGGAATCAAGAAGGCTCTTGCAGCATAAGGATGTGAAAGCTCTTGGGAACTAGCTTGCAAAGGATATAGGCAAGCTTTTATAGATGAAGGAAGGGGAGTTGGGATCCCTATAATTATGGGATTGGCCCTATCATCAAGGAAGTTTCCATGAGAGGTGGCAAACCACTTCCCCTCTATGGAAATCCGTAGCCAAACCTCCCAACTCAAGATAGATATCAGTCCAGGAATTTTTTAGGACAAAACTTCTACCACTTATTTTAAAAAACACCTCTTAATATGGTTGGCGCAGGTGCGGCTCTATGACAGAGCGCCAATTGGCGCACCCTCTTTGGAGGATTTTCCCCCTTGGCGCGAGGGCTGAAATGTGGAACCGCGCCAATGGAAAAAGAGCTATTTTTAGGGTTTTTTGCAGGGAGATGTCTTCAGGGCAATGAAAGCTCATCTTCAGAGGGATGCAATGAAAGTATTTTCAGGTCTTGTCTCTGCTCACAGGTCACAAAATGAGCCCTCCAATGTGAGGGATGGGGAGTGGCAGGGACGGTGACAAATTGCTGTGTAACAGATGCCCCTTAAAGCATGAGGCCCGAGAGAGAGAGAGGCGTGAAATGCTTTACGAGAACATGCCAACTGAAAACACTGCCATCGGAGAACTTGCGGAGCGAAGTACAACTGATGTCTCAGACACATGATATGTAGGCGTGTTATGGGCGCAGCCATCCATAACAGAGGATACAATGATCGAGATCCAAGGCATGGATGCAGCCATCCAAAGAGGATCGATAAATAGACTTAGGTATGGTCGCAGCCATCCAATCAATGAGTCATGTAAATAATCATAATAATCCACAAAATCGCAGCCTGGATTACAACAGACATAATCCAGGGTCTTACGCTCCATCTCGACCCGAACAGAGTACAAATTCAAGCATGCGCATATGTGAGCTGAAGTCGAACATGCAAGAACATCGTCTGATTACCAGCCAATGATGAAAGTTGTTAACATACGCGAGAGGAACCACCAATAATGACAATGGCCCTCAAGGTACTATAGGTACAATCTATGGTGTGTGAATCAATGAGCTAGCGTCGAAAACCTGTAAAATCACTCGATCGGAGGCCAATGATGAAAACCTCACGTCGAATGCGACGAACCTGTCATTGAGGCATGCAGGCTCCAAGGTACCATAAGGGATTCTCTAGATCAACTTCCCGGATAATGAGCTGAAGTCGACAAGAAGTGACCTTGATCGAAGGTGGGCCATAATGTTTCCCACATCAACAACACGAGATAGAGGAACATGATGTTTTTGTGAATCGGGATCATATGAGAATCAGAGGAAGGTTGATACTTTGCAGAGGTCAACTTCTCTTGAACATATAACAGCAAAACAGTGGATTTGGTAGTATTTGACATCAAAAGATCAGAGTTCATGGTGACGAGGCAAAGAGCAGATGAGAGGTCAAAAGGGATTATCCAAACCCACGGAGGCAAGTGAAGAAACGAGATGAGATGTCCCCAACCCGACACAACTGCATACAAGTGCCATGTTCAAGAGCGACATACTGTCGACACGACAATGATACTCGTTCCATTTTTCCCCCACCATTTTTGGCGAGTACCCCAATTATTTTTGATAACA
This sequence comes from Pinus albicaulis, assembly GCA_034641835.2. NCBI lineage: Eukaryota > Viridiplantae > Streptophyta > Pinopsida > Pinales > Pinaceae > Pinus > Pinus albicaulis. The sequence continues at coordinate 1,511,332,712 of CM076570.1, read as the reverse complement.
AGCTTGAAGGGGATAGCATATGCTTTTAATATAAGTCCGCCCTTCAGGCGAATCCATCCTAGTACATTTAACGAGCCCTAGGAAGGAGAAACTCGGATAACGTCATTTCGACTGAATCCAATGTCACCAGGGTTTAACAAGTCTGACAAAGGAAGAACTCGGCGTCTTTTCATATGTAGAGAGTTTGAAAAGACAGAAGAAAAGTAAACTCCAGCGGTCCCTTTTCGTAGATAGTTCCTCAGACCCGAAAAGGTAGAAAAAAATATCCGAGAAAACCTCCTAGTCGTGATAGGCTAGGGTATTCCTTTTTCGTAAATAATCCATCCCAGCCCGAAAAAGGGGTAAACATATATTAGGTAGATGTCGATTCGTGTCCACTTTAACGAGATTGAAATGACAAGGGCCTCAACGATATTTTTATGTTTAGTGAGTCAGAAAAGAGCTGAAAGATGACTCCAAAGTGACTTTTTCGTGTATTTACTGTGTCCGAAAAAGTATAAAATACAACTCGTTTCACCGTTTAAGTCGCGTAAAAAACCTGTTACTGCACAAAAAGCAAGTGTAAAACCCATTTTTGACAAAATATATTAAAATATTCAGAAAAATAACTTTCAAAACCTATTATGAGTTCAAAAATTTATAAATATGTCAAATGGTAAAAATAAAATTACTTTTCACTATTTACCTCACTGAAGAGAAGTAGTGGTCCATTTTGTGTGCGAACTTTTGATGGCGATTGCGACCGATCCGGGCTACCATTCAGATTCCCATCTGTTCTAGGTAGGAGGTGCTTCTTTGTACTCCATTTCAATCCATTTTTCATGAATTTTTATTGTATATTAGACTTTTGTGAGAAATTTTTGAATTTTTAGGGCTTTTCTTATTGGCGCGGATATCTGGAACAGACTCACGCCAATGGCATTTTATTTCCAAAGGGCCCGCGCCAACTGGCGCGACTGTTAGGGAAACAGTCGTGCCAGTGGCGCAATCCAATTTTCCGCTTGAAATTTTCACACAATGAATGAATTGCATGAATTTTAAAGGATAGCAGAGGTCTAATTGAAGTTTATTGACCATGTGAATGCAGGCAACCGATAAAAATGGTCATTGAGTGGAAAGAGAGGGAGCACGGGGAAGAGGATGAACAGGCCATGGAGAATGAAACTTGCATGAATGCCCTCAAGAACTGTGGGCTTAAAAAGTTCTTCCTGACACCTTGCTTACGAGCTCAGCCTGAGCTCCTACAGTACCTGATCAGCATATGGGACGAACATGAACAAATGTTCAAGTTGCGGGACCAAGTATTATAACCGGAGGTCTCTGATGTATACTTCATAACCGGACTATCGCGCAGAGGTCCGGTGCCCATATTGACAGGGAGCAGACCGTCTAGTGAGAAGATGGAGCAAGTGATGGCACGAGTGTGCCGAGGGGCACGACTGGGATCAGGAAGTGGAAAGGTGGACATCGATACTATTCCTAATCTAGCACTCAAGGTAGTGCTTCATACCATCACGCGGGCCGCGGGATCGCAGGCACCGCACGAGGCAACAAAGGCCCAAATCTTACTGGCCTCAGAGTGCATGAGTCCCCTATTATTCGATTGGGCCACAACAGTGACAATAAATATCAAGAGATAGCTCACGAAGTGTAAGCAGGCAAAACTGAAACAGTTTGGCTACGATTCTATCCTGGTATCGTTCATTCTAGAACGATTACCAATCTTCCAGGGCCAAGGGGCCATAGTAGTTGAGCCGATTCCATGAGAGCCAAGAATGGCTCGCTGGGCGGCATTGATGCCCAGAGCTAGAGGAGGCCAACAGATGTCCTGGAGGTCGGAGTTTTTTGGGTGGTTGCGGCGTCAGTTGATTGTAGTGGAAGATTGGCCATATGCAGGAACCGATTTCACTGGAGACCCAAATCTCCCATTGCCAGAGGGAGATGATTGGGACAAGGAGTTGGGTATGATCTCTTCTCCTTTTGATTTTATGTTTTATGATTTTTTTTTGCTAATACATGTTCTTCCTGACACATTTTATATGTATGCAGACGTGGGCCCAGAGAGACCAGTCGGTATGTCTCCTATCGCGCGGAGAACTCTTCCCGCACCTGATCCTCAGGCAGAGGGTGCAGAGGGGGGGGGAGTTGATCCAGAATCTCGAGGGTATTGCCCGAGGGATCCCAGATTATGCCCGGCTGGCAGATGTACCGATGGCATACCAGAGACATACGGTGGGAGTGCCTAGTCGCCTCCATTGAATTCTGAGATGCTTAGTGCGTGCAGTCACTTGTTATCATGAGCACCATGCGGATTAGACTCTTAGGGCTTTTATCATGCATATTTTTTGAGAGACATGTAATCTCCAGATGTACTAAGATGAACATGTATATTTTTTATTTAATGTGATGCACACTATGCAAACATTCGATATCTATATATATACATATCTATTTCTGGATGGATTTTCCTTTTACAAGTGATGATTTACAAATTGCGCAAATGTCTATCTAGAACCAAATTAGCTACTGCATCAGTTAACGCATTCATATGCCTGGGTATGTGTTGATATGTAATATAGTCAAAATTTCTTTCCAGTAAACGAATATGCAGATACAGACGTAAAATGGATGGGTTTCTTACTGAATAGTGTCCCTTCAGTTGTAATACTACAAGTTGCGAGTCTAGATACACAAGTAATTCACGGATACTGAGGTTTACAGCCTCGGTTAATAATTCTAACACAACACTATATTCCGCGATGTTATTTGTAGTACGTCTCAGACACACACCTTGTAGGTTGACCAACTCACCAGCAGGATCGTAGATTACCCAGGCCGCCGAAGACAAATTCCTGGTACTGCGGGAGGCACCATCCGCGAAACCAACAAACGGATTAATGGACATCTGCACAATTAGGAAGACCCGATCAGCAGAAAGACGTTTACATCACAAACCACACCACACATGCACACAAATGAAATAACACACTTATGTACACACACCACACCAAAAATGACTTCAAGCGTAGTATTTTTTGAGGTACAGCCCATTTCTGGGCTGCGCCAGCGGAACTCCTTCATAATCTATAAGCTCATAAGCCCCATTCTTCAAAACGCGTTTTAATATGTAGGGCCCATGCCACATAGGTTGGAACTTACCGGCCCCAAGCTTGTCATGTGCTTGATCGTATAGGAGGACGAGGTCCCCTTCGATAAAGGAACGTGGAGAAACGGATTGATCAAAGTGAGCTTTGACCCGCTTCTTTTGTGCTTCAATGACTAAAGCAGCTAAACGGCAGGTTTCATCTAACCGTTCCAGATACAAAAGACCCTCTTCCTCAGGAGAAGTATCGGGTAGAAGTTCCACAGCTAATTTCAAAGAAGGAATCTCGCATTCAACCGGAATAGTTGCTTCCAGACCATACACCAACTGAAATGGTGTGAATCCAGTTACACTCTTTGCAGACGTCCGGTATGCCCATAGAGCTGAGAACAGTTGGAGGTGCCAATTAGATTTGTGAATACCAACTGTTCGTTGAAGCATCGTGACCAAAACCTTGTTCACTGCTTCAACCTGGCCATTTGCCTGAGGGTAATATGGCGTTGAGTTATCGTGACGTAAGCCCAATCTTGAAGTCATCTCCGCCATCATATAATCTCGGAAATGAGTACCATGATCGGTGACGATGGCTTGAGGGACCCCGAAATGTGCAATGATGTGGTTGAATATGAACTGAGAAGCCGTCTTACCGTCGGCAGCAATTTTAGGCATCGCTTCGGCCCACTTAGTGAAGTAATCAACAGCGATGATTATATACGCATGCCCCCCTGGCCGAACGAGGGTTACACGTCTTAAAGTCCACACCCCATTTCACAAAAGGGCCGACGGTAATAACAGGATCCAAGGGGAGAGGTGGCGCGCGCATCTTGCGCTGAAACACCTGGCACGCGTGACATTTACGGACTGCAACGATACAGTCTTTGAATATGGACGACCAGAAGTAAACTGCTCGCAGAAATTTTTTGGGCAGTAGCATATCCAGACATATGTCCACCACAGGCGCCACTATGGAAGTCATTTAGGACCCTTTCATCCTCTTCCAAGGTTAGGCACCGACGGAGCACCGAATCTACTCCAACACGGTATAAGGTATCTCCTACGATGCGGTAGGGTTGAGACTGATGCCAAATTCGACATCGGGCATATTTAGTCAACTCAGACCGAAATGTGGAGGTCTGAAGATACACGATTATGTCTCCGTACCAAGGGTCGCGAGTACTGATGAGGAAAAGAGTTTCGTCCGGGATATGATCCTCGGAGAGTGAAGGAGTGGAGTCTGTCGGGAGTGAGCATATAAGATTCGCGAAAACAAGTGATTTGGTTGACTTAGCAGTAGTTAACTCTAAGTCAAACTCCTGCAGGATAACAATCCATTTGGAGTATTTCCCCCCCCAGCAATTTTTGAGAGAGAATATATGTCATGGGGTTGCAATCCGAAACCACTGTTATCGTACGCAACAGGATGTAGTGGCGAAAACGTTGCACAACGTGTACTGCAGCTAATGCCAAATTCTTGACATGAGCATAACGCGTTTCTATATCGAGAAGGTTTCGTGATAGATAATAAACAACATTTTCATTACCATCATCATCATCTTGCACTAGAACCATAGCTATGGTGCTAAACGCGGCGGTGAGATACAAAGTGAAATCGCGGTGATAGTTAGGAGGACGAAGCAAAGGAGCATTAACAAGTAACATCTTCAGCCTCTCAAAGGATTGTTGAGCAATTTCGTCCCAATGGAAGGGAACGTTCTACTTTAATATGCACGTGAATCCTTTAGCCACCTCCGCGTAGTTCAGGATAAAGCGTCGCAGGAAGTTTGCTTTTCCTTGCAGACTCTGCAACTGATATAATGAGGAGGGTGATGGGAGATTGATGATAGCCTCGACTTTTAAAGGGTCAAGGTGAATTCCATCTTTGGAGACTAAGAATCCCAGAAGATGGCCAGAATCCACGCAAAAGACGCATTTATGAGGATTAAGCCTAATATTGTAGCACCTACAGCGAAGGAAAATCTGGCAGAGGTGTTCAGGGTGGTCCTCTCGCGTAGCTGAATGAGCTGGAAATTTGTCCAAATAAAGCTAAACGATATGGTGAATGTCATGGAAAGCGTAAGACATCGCACACTGAAAAGTGGCTCCAGCGTTCTTCAAGTCGAACGGGAGCATTTTATATGCGAAAGTACCCCATGGACAGTTGAATGTAGTCTTGTGCTGATCAGCAGGTAGAATGTTGATCTGATTATACCCCGAGAAACCGTCCATCAAGGAATAAATCTCACTTCTGGCACATTCGTCGATGATCTGGTCTATGAACGGAGTGGGATAATTATCCTTCGGACAGGCGGGATTGATGTCGCGGTAATCAACACAGACCCTAATAGTACCCTGCTTTTTATCAATAGGGACAATGTTGGAAACCCATTCTGTGAGGGGGATGGGATAAATAAAGCCCGCGTTCAGAAGTTTTTCAACTTTTTCCTTAATTGCAGCGGCTTTACGAGGATGCATTGGGCGTAAGCGTTGGCGCACGAGCTTCGCACCAGGGAAGGTTGGAATCTCATGCACTACGATACTGGGATCAATCCCAGGCATTTCCTTGTAAGACCAGGCGAACACATCTCTGAATTCTTTGAAAAGATCAGTATAGACTTGTATCTCATCAGGAGAACAAGTCACTCCCACGTGTATATTCTCAACAATCCCCGGTTTAACGGAGATATTTATCGGGATGGTTTGAGTGATATTACTCAGGTTTCCCTCCGAAAGAACTTCATGCGTCAAAAAGGGCGTTTGGAGAGGAGGATTAGGAACCTGAGATGCATAACACTCTAGACAATCTGACATTGCCCCCAGGCTGGGCATAAAGGAGGAACGATGATGTCCATCGCTCCAAGGCAGCTCCTCAAGAGACGTTGTTTGAACAATGGCTTCATCGGAAGGAAAAGTCTCTTTGAGAGGATCAGGTGAATCGACCTGACCAAGCCAGGGGGATTGAGAGTAGACATCTAGATCCATGCTCAAAGGAGCATGCTGAGGAGGTGGAGGATCAGATGTAGCAACAATTTCACAGTATCTAATCTCTACTGGAGTCAAGGGAATTGATTCTCCAAACTCAAACACCTGCTCAGGCTTAGGGATGAGCCAAGGGTCATCAGGCCTGGAAATCATGTTAACTTGAGCGGTGTGCGGTGGCGGTGCGGGAAAAATACCCATGAGGACGGGGTCCTTGAAGAGACCGAGTCCTACACTGTCAGGGGGATTTGGGATCTGATCCACGTATGGAATGTTGTTCTTAGAGGTGGAGGTGAAGAAGGACAACTGATCCACCGTGACAATTTTTCCCTCGTGAGGGAACTTAAGAAGTCAAAGGACGGTGGATGGCACACATAGCATGGCATGAGTCCAGCTGCGACCGAGAAGTATATTGTAGTTGAGCCTGGCTTCGACTACTTCTACTTCTACGTTGACAGTCTTCCCCTGTAAAGTGATCGCTAAACTCTCGAGAACACCTAGGGGTTTGGATTCCCGACCATCAAATGCCTCTAGGGCATTGGGAGATGATGAGAAGGCCGAAGAGCCGATGGACTTCTAACAAGTGGACGACATGACGCAGGTAGAGGAACCTTCATCCACAACGGCCCTATGGATGTTAAGACCGTTAATCCCAATTTGAATAACAAGAGCGATCTGATGTGGAAGTCGGGGGGTGAAATTCTCTAAATCAAAGGTGAGAAGACTCGAATCGGCGAGATCAATGCCACCGATTGCAGACAATAAAACCTTCCGTTGCGAAGGAAAAATTTGAAGAAATTCTAGTGCAGACATAGCAGAAGGCGCCTGTGCCAAATCCTCAACAATACTGTAGTGCTGAGCGGCATGGGCTTTAAGATTATAAGAAGATCTTCGTAAAAAACCTTTTGAAGGTGGCTTCACAACAGGTTCAGGAGTAGGCTTCTCGATTTCCAACGAACCGGAGACAGGTGGGGGAGGTGGTCCATCCGCAATTGCCTTCCCAGGTGCCTGCCGTGATTCGTTGTAATCCTTCGAATGTGTGGCAACAGAGATGGGTGCAGCACCATTCATCATAAAAACTTGGGACCCAAATGGTGCAGATAGTGAAGGTTGTTCAACCATCTGGGTCTGCTAAGATGGGAATGGCTCTTTAAGAACTGCCGGAGTCCCTTTTGAGCCTTTGAGAAGTTGACTAACTTCGGATCATTGTGGAAAATCCTTAGTATAATGGTCTCCTTCACAAATGAGGTAGGGGTACTTCGGTTTACGTTGAGAACCATCCTCAGTACGAGATTTGGACTTTGGCTTTGGGGCGTCAGATTTGGATTTACCTTTTCCCTTCTTTTTCCCCTTGGAGGTTTTCTCCATAGGATTGTCCTGAACGGCGTTAACCTCTGCGTTTTTTCCAGAATCGGTAGGGGTGAGAGGAGCATAATTGTTGGATGAGTTAGACTTCTGCTTCCCATTCGAAGATTTCTTCGAATTCTGAGACACGGAACCAATGACACCATCCACTACAGGGGTAGGTGGAGCCTTAGAGGTTCTGGACCATGGAGCATCAGGAAAGATATCATAAAGTGTGTCGGACTGAGAATATACAAGATCCAGATATTGGGCACGCGCAATGGCTTGTTCCTCTATCACACACGTTCCCATCGCAATATCTTGGGCGATTTTTTTCATGAAGGAGGTGGTGAACCAGTGGGTTAGTATCTGATCATGTATATGGAACTTGATCAGTCTACGACGGTGCTGCCACTCATGAATGTGATCAGAAATGTGAGTGGATTTTTCCTGCTTCAAAGAAGTCAGGAGGTGCGTCCCGGCTTCATAATGAACCGGTAACTAAAAGTGCGTCAGAAAAGCCATGGCTAAGGAATTGAAATCTTGGAAGATGCCACGGGATAACTCGATGTACCACTTAGCAGCAGCTCAAGTCAAAGTGCGCTGGAAGAGGTGCAGATGAATTGAATCATCGACCCAAGAGTTAGACGAACACCAAAGATGATAGGTCATCACATGCACTTGGGGGTCCTCCCCAGGTTTACCCTCAAACTTGGGGCAATCACCTGGTATCTTGGTAGGAACCGGGGGCCAATAAGGATTATGCAAAATTGGATCATTGGTCAATTTTGAAACATCCGACAACTCCAAGGTGGCCAGGAACGGCAATGGCGGATTGACCGGCATGCCAGGCCCAGGATGAGGACCGATACCTGTACTCCACGCTGGTTTGGAATATCCTTGCCCCCATGGGTTCTGTCCCGTAGGATTCTGACTGTAGGGGGTGTAGGTCGTATAGCCAGACTGATTTGGCTGCTGATAACCAGTGTGTGGGGCTTGATAACCAGAGTACGGACCCTGATTATATGTCGGCCCAATGTAAGCAGCATTTTGATTTGGCTGCTGAGTATAGGTGGAACCGGGTGGATGAGGATAATACTGAGAACCTTGGTGCTGGTTATAATTCGGTTGAAATTGACCATGAGGATAATAACCGCCCTGAGGGTGAGTCGATTGCTGATAAGTGGAACCCTGTGGAGCCTGATAACTAGGGCGCAGCTGTTGATTTGGCTGCGGCATTAAATAGATCAGCTACTGGGTAGGGTTAATCGAATGAGCGGGCTGCCCTGAGTGAACAGGTTGACTCGGCTGAGCGGGCTGCCCTGAGTGAACAGGTTGACCTGGATAGATAGGCTGTGCTGGTTGCACAGGTTGACCCGGCTGTAAAGGGGCCCCAGGTTGTGCCGGATGGGCCAGTTGGCCTAGAGGCGGAACACCAGGTTGTACCGGATGGGTCGGTTGGCCTGGTGGAGGAATAGAGCCACGTGGTTGCTGGTAACCGGTTTGACCTGGAGCAGGACCATAGGATGGTCCCCGCTGATATACAACGTTGGAAATAATAGGATACTGCGGTTGCATAGGTGGAGAAGGCTGGATTTTCCCCCCAGGACCATAGACCGGTCCCGGTTGGTACCCCGGCTGAGGTTGCACAGGTTGACCGGAAGGGTTGTAATACTGTCCTTGCGGACCGTACGATGGCCCTTGCTGGCCTACAAGATAGCCTTGCACGGGCTGCCCCTGTGGGTCATAAGGATAGCCAGGTTGGCCCGAAGGTTGGCCTTGGAAAGGTTGCCCTTGTGGGTTATAAGCCTGGTTATAAGGTAAAGCTTGAGCATGGAGGTGAGCCTTAGGAGCGGGTAGACGTAAAATGTCCCCGTGCTCATCGTATGGGTGTACCATCCTGTGCATAGTGCGAAAAATAAGAGCGGTTGGGATCTTGGGAGGATGGTCCAACCTCGGGGTTTGGTTGTTGTAGGGACAACCGATACTCCTCCGGAGAGATGTTCTCCGGTATAGCAGTCGCTAAATAAACGTCTTCAGGAGGCAGCATAGCCCTCGCGGAGGGTGCTGTGACAGCGGGCGCAGAGGCGGCCACATAGATAGTGGGCCGAGCGGGTACAAAAGTGACGGGTGTCCAAGGAGACACCCCCAATGAAGGAGCAACCGACCTCGTAGAAGGAGCTGACACTCCCATAGAGGCTGCAGCGGAAATGATTTGACCCAAGGATCTATACTCTGTTAGCAATGAGAGACCGGATGATGACATAACAGTAGGTTCAGAGTCGTCTCCTGGAAATAATCTCCGAGGAAATAACTGGTAATCTTCACCGGACGTCGGGATTTCCTCACTGGAATCACTCATGTTTGAGCCTGCTGCTAGATCTCGTAATAGACAGCAAGGACTAGGAGGAAAAACAACAGCTATAAAAGGCGAACCCGATGTAAGAGAAAGGAAATCAGCTCCTAATCTCAATTCAGACAAAAGGTCAGAAAAGGGCCAATTGAACTCAACTGGTCCCCTAAAGGGTTGCTCAGAAAGAACCGGTCCCTCGTCAGGAAACTAGGAAACAATGGGCTGTTGTGGTTCAATAGAGGATTGGGAAACCTCTGATGAATCGTCCATATAAGGACTACCAGTACACGAAACCGAGGGTTCCGCCACTGTGGTAGTAACGACAAGAGAAAAAGATCAAAAACACACACGGGCCGAAAAAGAGTCAAGACACATGATCAAACGGTCAACAAGCAATATCTAAGCAGGCGTGTAATCGTGGGCGATTAATTTTACCACATTGGAAAGTAAGAAATTCTACCGTTTCATATTTTAAGAGTCGAGAAACGATAAAAAGATGACTCTATCTCTTTCAGAGTTGACACAAGCGTGAAAGGACAAACGCTTGACGGTCTTTTCAAGTTTAGGGAGTCAGAAAAGACCAAATGACTGCTCAGGAAAAACTAGGCACAAAGGGTGTACCAAATATCCGTGAACTGCAATATACACCTTGGTTTCAAAAATGAAACAGAAATCGACCAAGGACTTTCCGTACGTGCAGGTAGTCTCCCCGAATGCTGTGTTCGGTGTATCACGGGTATTGGGCGGCATCATGGGTATAGGGCGGCAGACTCGGCTTCCTATGGATACAGGATTGAAACCTAGTGGGGTCTCCCTTTATATATGAGATGGTACAGGGAGCACAAGTCTGTACTAGTGCTGTCTGAAGCCAAGAGGTGAACGACAACTACTAGGTTTTAAGACGCCAGAACACGTCTCTAGCCTAGACCTCTAAATGTGTTTTGTTAGATTTCAATTCTGCCTTAGTGTAAATTGAGTAAATTTTAAAGTTTATCTTCAATTACGTTTCAGTTTTCAGGCCCTAACGAATGTGATGTCTCAAAAATCTCCTAAATGCAAAACTAAATGCCACAGTATATCATTTCGTTCGATGAAAGCTAGCTACAGAAGAGTTAAGAGCTTTTTACACAAACAAAATGATCAGAAGACAATCAACGATATCTCTAATGCAGCTAATGAAACTAAAATCTTTTCTTTTAAAGTCACTAATTGCTAATAACACCGAAAATATTTTAATTTGCACTAATCAATCAAAAGAAAAAGAGATTTTTTTTTTTATATTTTCAATGTTTGATAGCTAGATGCACTAAAAAAACCGAAAACAAGTGAGAAGCAATTCGAGAAATGATAATAAGAGAGAAAAACCAAGTAGATTTCATTCAATGGCACAAACAATCAGATCTCAAATCGACCAAAAGTCTCTCAAAACCAAGAAAAGTCCCAAAGACACTAATGAGCTGTGTAATCTAGGCATAGAATGAAGCAAAGCGAAATTCGAATGAAAACGAAATCAGTCACTCGAAAAACGCAATAAGATGATAGACAACTGTCAAACGAATGCAAGGAAGCAATCCCAAAGTCAACTGAATGAATGAAAACCAAAAACTCCCAAGGGAGGCTCGACTCACAAAAGCACTTAGATGCCCTAGGTCTCCAATGCAAAATCGAAAGAAATAGGCAAACAACCGAAGGATGGAGGTTACAATCAGTAAAACTAGGCTCCAGTGCACTCAAACAACCGAAAAAACAAGATCAAAATCACAAGTCAGTCCCAGAAAGCATGAAACACAACAAACCCTAATAGCTCACAAGATTGGCGCGACTATGTGCTTGAAATTAGCGCCAGAAAGGCAATGGTGCAGGTGATACACAGGCAACCTGCGCCAATGGGCGTGATTGTAACGCTAAAAAGCACGCTAGCCGAGTTTACTATGGGAAAATGAAAAACAAGCAATGTCAGACACAGATAAGTGATGACAAGGCTAGAACAAAGCCAAACAAACAGAAAAAACCAGTCCAAAGAGCTGACCAAGCAAGCAAGGCCAAGAAATTGACTGAAAAGAGAAGACAATACTCCAAGTTGTTCAGTCCGTAAGCCAAACCGGAGATTGACTGAAGAAGCGTTGATCTACTCCGCTAATGCGGAGCAAAAGCGTTTTGAAGGCTATCTGGCTGTACTTCAGGCTCCGTCTATAGCTTACAAATCAAACAAAAAGCTGACTCCCCAGTGGAGTCGCCAAATTTTTGAAGAGGTAAATCCCCTCTGCAGACAGAGGCGATCCCTACTAGCCCAGATCGGGTCTAGCAACAATGAAACACGCTACAGTGCAGGTTCCTAATCATAAATAAACCGACTTGCGATGAAGGCTTACCTGGAATCCAACGCTGTCGTTTGTAGAAGATGTGGTGCTCCCATTCCTTTGCCCTGGCAGATCACAATCCTCACGATATCCATGGTCGGACACCTGTACATGCAAGAAACAACACAAACGCAAGCATAAAATCTAGTAGATACAACTATATGTCAGTCGAAGAGGACATAACTCATGAACATAATCAAGAACAAGAGTGGAACCATAACCAATAGTTGCTTATCATTAAAGAGTTAAAAGAAGAATACAACCATAGCTTCGATGCAGCACTCTCCTTTGGCGGGTCCTCAGCAAAACATGTCTCGATAAAGCCTGTCAAGGATGGGACAAGCCTCTCTCTCTGGATACTTGGCAATAGTCTCCTTGCTTGGATTTGGCCTTAAGGGAATCAAGAAGGCTCTTGCAGCATAAGGATGTGAAAGCTCTTGGGAACTAGCTTGCAAAGGAGATGGGCAAGCTTTTATAGATGGAGGAAGGGGAGTTGGGATCCCTATAATTATGGGATTGGCCCTATCATCAAGGAAGCTTCCATGAGAGGTGGAAAACCACTTCCCCTCTATGGAAATCCGCAGCCAAACCTCCCAACTCAAGATAGATATCAGTCCAGGAATTTGTTAGGACGAAACTTTCGCCATTTATTTTTAAAAAACACCTCTTAATATGGTTGGTGCGGGTGCGGCTCTATGACAGAGCGCCAATTGGCGCGCCGTCTTTGGAGGATTTTCCCCCTTGGTGCGAGGGCTGAACTGTGGAACCGTGCCAATGGAAAAAGAGCTATTTTTAGGGTTTTTTGCAGGGAGATGTCTTCAGGGCAATGAAAGCTCATCTTCAGAGGGATGCAATGAAAGTATTTTCAAGTCTTATCTCTGCTCACAGGTCATGGAATGAGCCCTCCAATGTGCGGGATGGGGAATGGCAGGGACGGTGACAAATTGGCATGTGAGGTTGTTGCTTAGAGCCTAGGGGAGATCAGAGCCTAGGGGGAGAAGTAAGAAAATGGTTCAAAATTTTAGCCCCCCATAGTATTAATGATCTCCAAAGTTTCCATCAAACGTTCCTAAACAAATGGGAAGTAAAGAAAAACCCCCTCCAAGTCCTTTCTGACTACAAAAACCTCCATAGAAACACTAGGGAAAGTGTGCAAGCTTACTGCACTAGGTTCAATAGTGTATATAATGCACTTTCCCTAGAACTAAAACCTCCACAGGGCTTAGATTTAAACAAATTTCCTGAAGGGTTTGACTCTGACATGACCTATCAGCTGAGAGAAAGAAAATTTGCAACTCTGGAAGATATGAAACAGGGTGCTCTTTCTGTGGAAGTCAACTTGATGGAGAAGAGAGCAAGAATGAAAACTGAGAAGAGAGTATCCTTTAGAGAAGAGTCCACTCCTTCTACTTCAAGCTCAAAAATGGAGAGAATGTTAGAAGAAATGATGAAAGAGATGAGCATAATTAAGAGAGCACAAGCAAATCAAAATCAAACTTCTCCTCAAAATAGAAATCAGAATTATAGAAGAGAAAACAATCAAGACAAACAAAACAAGAATGACCAACAGATTAGACCTCCCTTCCAACAAAACTATGTAGATCAATATGAGGAAGATAGGGAGTTAGAAAGGTTGGAAGAAGCTCATGTAAACTTGATTGGATCAAACAGTGGAGATGATGTTTTCCTCACTGAGGAAGAACAAGGACGAGGAAGAACAAGAAATTCTTCACATTGACCAAAATACAAACACCATGAAGATGGTGACTATAGATTGAAGTTTGAAAAATCACAATCATGGAAGTGCATAAACGATGTGATCTTGGGAAAAAGGAAACTCAATGGAATTCAAAAGATAAGAATACTATGCTAACATCAAAGAAAAACTAGCAGAAAACCAACCCAAAAGATAGCAGATAAGCAGAAAAAACCAATATTTGGTAAAGAGCAGGACCTAAACAAAGACAAAAATATTCAGCCAAATGTTGAAAAAATTACCCCTAGCACTTTGGCTAGTGGTCCTAACAAAAATGTTTCAATTACCAGTCCAAATAAGGTGCAGCAAATCAAAGTGGCTGAAAAGAATTGAATTGAAAAAGTAGATGCAAATATCAACAAGTCAATTATTCCTTTCAGCCTTGAGGGAGAGATTCCCAAGATAAAAATTACCATCCCCCTAGCTGAACTAGTAACCCAAGATATGTACAAAAACCAAGTTTTGAAAGCTTTGAACTTAGGAAGTGATAAAGACACTTTAAACTTGACAGATGATAAACCTGAGTTGTTGTTTGGTCCAGAAGTTGAAGGAAAATATCAAGAAGGGGCTATCCCTCCCTTCTATGTCAGCTTGAACATACATGAGAAAATTTTACACAATGCTATGTTAGACTCAGGAGCTTCACACAATCTAATGCCCAAGGTAGTGATGGAAATCTTAGGCTTAGAAATTACTAAACCATACAAAGACTTGTATTCCTTTGACTCAAGAAGAGTCAAGTGTTTGGGTTTAACCAAAGATTTATGTGTTACTTTAGCTCAGATCCCTGCTAAGAGTCTAGTTATGGATATAGTTGTAGCTGAAATTCCCCCTAAGTATGACATGCTCTTATCAAGATCTTGGGGAGCCAAACTTTAGGGAAGCCTTCAAATGGACATGTCTTATGCCACCATCCCTATTTTTAACCAAAATACAAGAATATACAAGGAATCTCACATGAAGTATATGGTGAGCAACCTAGACAAACCAAACAACACTCTAATATACTCTACTCAATCAAGTTTAGATTCCTTTATTTTGTGTAACGAAGATGAAATTAATCAACAAGATAAAGAGAACATAGACCCCATTGATTCACCAGAAAAATCAAATTTCCTCTCAAATCAACTTCAAAACATCGACAATCAATAGAAACAAAAAAATGAAAATGAGTCAAACATGATTTGGACAATAAAATTTGATGGATCCTGTAATAAAGCAAGCACAGGTGCAGGAGTATGGATCCAGAATACGAATCAAAGTTTTGCATATAGATTGGATTTCCCATGCACTAACAATATTGCTGAGTAAAAAGCACTTCTCCTAGGTTTACAATTGCTCAAACAATTAAAAGCCCAAAAGGTAACAATCTTATGGGATTCTAAACTTATTATAAAACAAATCAAAGGAGAATACTCAGCTAGAAATCCAAGGCTTAGGGAATATCGAAACGCTGATCTCGATCTATTGAAAGCCTTTGAACAATACGAACTCATTTTAATTCCTAGAGCATTTAATCATTTAGCAAATGAACTCACGTTTAATGCCAGTAACTTTTAAATACCTAAGATAAACAAACATCTTACCGTAAAGGTAAAACACAGACCCACTGTGCCTGATAACGAAGATCACTGGCAGGTGTTTGACTTTTACAAACACATAGACGATTTATTGAGGTCAGAAAATGATTTCTCCATACCTACATCAGAATCGAGCCATAATAAAAATTGTCCATATATTGAAGAAATCCCAGAAGCTGAAATAACACACTCTGCTGATGTAAGTCATTATGAGAATACGTTTGAAGTAGAGTCAATTGAAAACATGGACCAAAGAGACCTGGAAGTTTTAGAATGTAAAAACGGTTCAATTCCAAGAGGTCTCTCACCTTTGGAACACCTTTTCGACTTTAATGATGTAGCCAAAGAACAAAAAATGGAGCCTGTAGAAACCAATGTAGAGGAACACAACATACGCTCCCTAACGGAACCCAAGATGATTAAATTGTCCAACACTCTTCCAACTCACATAAAATCTTGATACATTGATCTGTTTAAAGAGTTTAAATATTTTTTTTCCTGGGCATACATAGATCTGAAGTCTTACGATACCAGCATCATTCAGCACAAGATTCCCTTGAAGAAAAATCAAAAGCCCTTCAAACAAAAACTGAGTAGAATAAACCCACTTTTATTACCTTTAGTTAGAGCCAAAATTGAAAAGATGCATGATGCTGGCATTATATTACCTGTTAGATTTTCAGAATGGGTATCAAACTTAGTTTCTGTTAGGAAAAAGACAGGAAAGATCAGACTTTGTATCAACTTCAGAAACTTAAACAGAGCATCCCTAAAGGACAACTACCCATTGCCCAAGATGGATCATATAATTCAGACAGTAGTTGGGTCAAAAAGGATATCACTCTTAGATGGGTTCTCATGTTACAACCAGGTGTTAATGCTCCCAAGTGATCAAATCAAAACTGCTTTCACCACACCTTGGGGCACCTTTATGTATGTCAAAATGCCTTTCGGGTTAATGAATGTAGCGGCCGCCTTCCAAAGGGCCATGGACATAGCCTTCTCTGAATATATTGGCTATTTCATAATTATTTACCTTGATGACATAACTATCTTTTCAAAAACTGATGAAGAACGTTTGACTCACTTGCGAAACGTTTTTGAGAAATGTAGGAAATTTGGCTTGTCATTGAATCCCAGGAAGACACTCTTCGGTCTCCAAGAAGGGAAGCTCCTTGGTCACATAATTTTAGAAGAGGGAATCGAAATAGATCCTACAAGGATATATGGCATACTGCAAATTAGCCATCCAAGAAGCCTGAAAGAATTACAATCATTCATTGGAAAGATTAATTTTTTGAGAATGTTTATCCCTAACCTTGTTGAGTTATTAAAGAAAATTACAAACATGCTTAAGAAATATGTAGGTGTAAAATGGACTTTACCAGCTAAAAAATCATTCGAACTATTCAAACAAGCTCTTCCCCAAACACCGGTCCTGATTAGTCCATATTTTACCAAAGATTTTTACATCTTTTCTTTTGCATCTGAGCATACAATAGCTGCAGTTTTGCTTCAAAAGAATGATTTGGGGCAAGAACAGCCAATATCTTTCTTTAGTATGGCCTTAAGAGATGCTCCTCGCAAATATAATATCATGGAGAAGCAAGCCTTAGCATTGGTGAAAGCATTGAAATACTTTAGGGTCTATATTTTACACTCTCACATAATTTCTTTTGTTCTACATACTGTTGTCAAGGACATTCTAAGTCAAGACCCTGATGGTAAAAGGGGCGAATGGATTGCAGTTATTCTTGAATATGACTTAGAAATTAGGCTCACCAAACTAGTAAAAGGGCAAGGATTAGCAAAATTTATGGCTGAGTCTAACTTCCAAGCACTAGACATCAATATGGTAGATGTGTTGGAAGAAATAGAAGAATCTGATTCTCCTCTTATTGAGGAAACATTTCTAAATTCTCCTTGGTATGCTGACATTATTTATGTTCTTTTATATTTAAATACCCCTCCTTCTTTCTCTAAAACTAAAGCTAGATTCTTGAAACAAAAGGCTTTGAGTTTTTGTATCTTAGATGGAGTATAATATTGGAAAAATGTTGATGGAATTTTTCTTAAATGTTTACTTGAAGATGATGCAGGAAAGATCATGCATGAATTGCATGATGGAGAATGTGGAGGCCACCTCTACTAGAAGGCCATAGCCAAAAAAATTCTTAGATCTGGTTACTATTGGCCTACCCTTTTCCCAGACACTCAAAAGCTGGTGATGTCTTGCCATAAGTGTCAAATCTTTGATGGCAAAAGAAAACTCCTTCCCTTACCCTTACAGCCTATCAGGGTTGAGGCACCCTTTCAACAATGGGGGCTATACTTTATTGGGGAAATTCATCCATCCTCCTTAGCTCAGCATAAGTGGATCCTCACATCCACTGAATTCTTTACCAGGTGGATAGAAGCTATACCCTCCAGAAATGCTAATGACTCTGTCATTATCAAGTTCCTTGAAACAAATATCCTATCTAGATTTGTTTGTCCCAGAAAAAGCATAACAGACAATGCTATCACTTTTAAATCTAAGAAAATGGTTGATTTCTGTTGCAAATACCACATAACCTTGGGCCATTCCACTGCTTACTATCCCCAAGGAAATGGATTAGCTGAATCCTGCAACAAGAGTCTCCTCAATATAATAAAAAATTTGTTGGAGAAAAATCAGAAATCATGGCACAGTAAGCTGGTTCATGCCTTATGGGCTGATAGATTAACTACAAAGAAGTCAATAAATATGTCTCCCTATCAGTTAGTTTATGGCATGGATGCGGTTTTTCCCACCTCATTAGGAGTTCCAGTCATGAAACTCCTTCAAGAAGTGCAGATTGAAGAAAATGATATGCAGAGAAGGATTAACCAAACAATCCATTTACAGCAGACCAGAGAAGAATTTTATGAGAGAACACAGTTAGTCCAAGAAAAAATGAAGACAATATTTGATAAGAGGACTAAGGCAAACAATTTCCAAATTGGAAATGTTGTTATTAAATGGGATTCAAGAAGAGAAGAGAAGGGAAAACATGGCAAGTTTGACAACTTGTGGAAAGGACCATATATTCTCCATGATGAGAGGGGTCACAATGTATTTTTCTTGAAAGAATTGAATGGGGAAGATCTGTATGGAGGTCCTGTTAATGGCAGGCTGCTCAAGCATTACTTCTGCCAAGAATCTTAATTTTTAAAGAATTTTATTTTTCATTGTAAATTCCATATAACCATTGCATTCAAAGTTAGAAAAAACAAAAATACAAAAACAAAGAAAGAAAGAAAAAGAGGGCAGATGTCAAAAACAATAAAGGTACAGCCCCATACCAAAAAAGAGAAACAAATCTGAAAGTGTGCAAGCTTAAATGCCATTACTGAAAAACACACTTCTAGTTAGTCAAATTTCCTAATCTTGACTAATTAGCCTTTAAATTTTCTGCTGATAGGATAGTGAATTCGATTGGCCAAACTGTTTAAT
Source organism: Pinus albicaulis (assembly GCA_034641835.2). Classification (NCBI taxonomy): domain Eukaryota; kingdom Viridiplantae; phylum Streptophyta; class Pinopsida; order Pinales; family Pinaceae; genus Pinus; species Pinus albicaulis. The sequence goes on along the minus strand of CM076570.1, from coordinate 1,511,313,765 downwards.
CTTGGCTTATCAGTAGATAGATTAGGATAGAAATGAAAGTTTCAAACATGTTCAAAATCTGAACCTAAGTTTCCAAAAGAGAGATGACTCAAATCTGTTTTAGTTTTCTGAGTCAAGAAGAAGAAAATCTGGTTCTAATTTGCTCAAAATATGAACCAGAGAGAAAGTAAGAAACAACTCACATAAGAGTAAAAAAAGAGCTGTAAAAAGAGTGAAGGAAGTGCTTTAATTTTCAGATCTTAAGCCTTCCAATTTTGATTTAATTTTCCGCAAATAATAATCTATGTGTAGCTTGTTTTTATGCCATAGATCAGCATCAAATTAGACTGATCAATCCTAACTTGAATGCTTTTAAATTTCTATTTTAGCAAAATTAGAGAATAAAAGTTTGTTGGACAGTTTAATCCCAACAGATAGTAGATTAGGTAGTTAATTATATGGATTCAATTGTTTAATCTGAATCCATGGAGAAATAAGGAGTAGAAACAGATTATATTTTTTGTTTTCAAAAAGAATAAGATGTTGTAAAGAGTTTGCCAATCCAAGTGCACTCTAATGAAGAAAAAATGTTAGACCTGTAGGATTGGGTAGGTAGAAAGCTAGTTGATAAAATATCCAATGTTTTTTCATGGCTGCCAACTTATTTCTAGAACAAAAGAAGATCATTCAAGTAAATAGATCAGCCCAATGGATGAGGCAACTCATCAGCATCTCAGAAAATGCAGGTCTGAAATTCTTGATGCCTTCAAAAAGGCACCATCCCCAAGTGGAGCCACTGTTAGCCACCTATAAAATTTATCATACCTAATGGTGGCTAAATGATTTTGGAGCCTTCAAGCAATAATTTTATTGTTAAAAAATTGTTGGCTATTGAAGACTCTTGAAAGGCCTCATGCCTCTGTCCAAATTTTTCATTTGCTGTTTCCATTTGATACTCTGAGAATTCTGCTAAAAACCAAAGAGAAAAACTGCTACCAAAAACCATCATTTTCCCCTTCTCTCATTCTTAACTAACCTTCATTTGATCTCCCTTTTTTCCCCATAAATTTCCTCTATTTTTCATGTTTTCCTTTCATGAAAACCCCCTTCCATATGTTAAAAACTCATTTTTTAACTATTTTCAAACCCATCAAATTCCATTGAAAACTATGAAGGATTCATGAAAAAACAAGTTTTTCTATAGACTTAAGCCCCTTGGGCTAAGTCCTAACCACTTCCCCCACATGCCCATGCGTTAAAACCAAACGCTAAAGCCTTTCGGTGCTACTCGCATCACACATTTTCAAACTGCGCAAGTCTTGTGCCATGGACTGAAAGTTCCGATTGCGATTGGATTTTTATGTGTTAAAGCTCCCGATTATATTATTTTTCATATAAACCATAAAACCTGCCTTGGCACTTAAAAACCTTATGAATTTTCTTCCCGATCACCCTTTTCCTTTGTAAAGTCGAAAAACCCACTTTTCCAAAGTTTTAAGTTAAAAACCCAAGTCACGTGTTTTAATATAAATGGGTTAATTAAAAAGACCGACGCGCAATCACATCGGAAAAATTCAAATGGGTTGATTGAGAAGAACCGCATCAAAGGTTCTGATGCGATTGGGTCTTATATCTATAGCCCCCGGTCTTTTGTTTCCTTTATAAAACCAAGCACAAAGGCTAAAACTTTTATCGCGTCGGAAAAAGGTTTAATGGGTTGATTGAAAAGGCCCAAGTCTGAAGGCCCGACTCCGGTAAACCCATATATACATAAGCCCGGGCCTATCGGAGATTTATATAAAACAAGCCCCATAACCAGGCGCCTAATCGCATCGGAGATTTTATTTGGTGCAGTTTCAGTACTTACTACCGCCGATTGCGATTGACTGATCGTGCAATTGCATTGGCCCTTCCTCTGATTGCGCAATTGCATCACCTTATTCCCGACCTCTGATTTCAAATTCCCTCTGATCCGATCCTTGCTGTTGATCTGATCCTCAGATCGAACAACCATCGCCTAATCGCTTCTACCCTCCCGATCGCGCAATCGCATCGCATCCACCTTTTTGTTCTGCCGATTGGCCTCCCCCCCTGATTTGTCCTCCACCGTCGATCTAATCTGTAGATTGACGGCCTCCACTTCATCACATCGCATGTTTTGATCAGCCCATCTGCTCGCCACCCCCGATTGCGATCTGTCGATTGAATTCGGACCGTCCACGTGTCCAAATCGGACGGTCCAGGATCTCTGTGCTTTATTTCTTCTCCCACTTTTCTTTTGCATATTCCGAGCATATCTCCATCGTTAGATGCTTTCATCCAACGGCTACGCTCCTCTCCCACCTTCTGAAGCAGTTTAACCTATTTTCACAGGGTTTCTTAACTATTTTTGTGTTTTGCAGGCATTTTAAAATGATTTTCCATGGTATAAAGAAGAAAGGCCGTAGGTCGGGAGAGACGTTTCCCGTGCTTGTTTTACATTAAGGGAGATCGCCCGCCAGGCTCTGTTCCATTTTTTTATCAATGCCTCATGGGCATTGATGCCTTTAAAAGCCCAGCGACTCTACACATTGACAAGACACTGTGGTTCAACACCGCATTTAAAAAGAGTAATAGAAGACAGAGCACAACAGAGATGAAGACTGAAGACAGATTTAGGGAACTACGGCTGAAATAATTTTCAAAAGCTTGTTCCTTTCATTCAAACACATTCAAAAGAAGTTATAAGTGTTTGACAGGAAGAAAGGACCTCCACCACTACATTTTGAGGCGAATTGATTCCTCAACTACCACATAGCCACCTGTTGCCTCAAACCTTTCAAACAGAGGCCGAAGTTATTGTTCTAAGTCTGATTTTTCGCCTCCAGTGCAACCAAGGAATTACTGCTGCAAGGAATTTAAATACAAAAAATATCTGCAGAAGTTACTCCCACATAGCATAATGCCTCAAAGTCAATATAGGCTCCTACCGAGTTTAAATTCATAAATGTAAATATTAATACAGTAGTCCACCTGTACAATTCTCCATCGAGCCCCTCAAAAGGACGAAGAAGTCTTCACTCTGTATTAATTTTTCTTGAGATATTTTGTCTCATTCCACCTCCTCTTTTCTTCTATAAATACTTCTGTAGAAGATGAGTAATTATTGGTTATTGTTTGATCACAAGTTGTAATACTGAAACTCTTTGAAGTAAATACATAGTCTGTTGAAGTTGAAGAACAAATTGAAGTCTTGGAGATATTGATGATGTTGTTTCATGCTTGTTCCTGAGAAGGCTCTATCATTGGATCCATGAGCTTGGCTGTTGGTGAAGTATTATGAACTGTCTTATGTTTTCCCCCTGTTTTCATTATGTTCCATAATTTCTTACTACAGTAGGATAGAAAGTTTTAGGCTAAGAAATGACTCTTGGAAGCACCTTAGACCTGTTCATCCTTCACTGTTTCATGTTTTCTTCTGCTGAAGTATTTTAGAGGCTTTAATCTTTCTCTTTAGTTTTCATGCTTGTTTATTTCCTTAATAGTTTGAAAAACTGGTTTCAGCATGATTTATGGTTCTCCCTGCTTGTCTGCTGCCACTTAAAAACTGTTATTGAAGTCTCCCTTTGAAGTTCTTTGCTTATAGTGAATCAGAGAGGTTTGTTTTGATCTTGGCCTTTGTCCTCACTTAAACAATTGGCTTAAAGGTCGTTATAATTATGATCATAGATGTTTTTAGGTGTACCCTCTTCTATGACTGTAATTATTAGTAAATAAATTTTTTTTTCTAAGTCCTTTAGAATAAAATATTTGAGGAAATAGGGTGTTCCCGGAATCTTAGATTTCATTTTGAAAGTTTTCTTGAAGCCATTATTTGCTTAAAGAATGTTTGTAGAATTTATGGTTAGCCCTGTCTATCAAATATCTCTTTATTGTTTAAATTATGTTTTCAGGTTCCCTTTGTTGAGAATTCAATTTCTCTTTCCAAATCATTAATGTTCATCCCATTCCAAAAACAAAAGGATCCTGTGGCCAATTTAGATTTTCCCTTTGATATCCCATATCCTTTGATGAGTTTTCTATGACCTTTTCTTGACTCCGTTGCCCAATGAACCAGATGTTTCTCCATTCTATGTATCTTTCCTAGACCTTTCATGTTTTGCTGTATCAATTCAATCCAACCAACCAAACAAATAACACCTGCACTTAATAACTAGTCTAAAAACAATACTATAATCACACAAGATAAACTTTTGCAAACAAACACTTGAGAAATCCCTCTTTGAGAATAGTAGGACTAGATCTTGTCTTTTGATTTCCCAAACTATCAAAACACGGGACACCAACAGATAGTATTGGTAATGTCATTTTAACTATTTCTTTATGAACATGGTAAACAAGCTCGTGATGAGAATTATTATCTTTTAAGTTTTTCTTCTAATCATATATTTTTATTTTCTTTTGAATTCCTTTTTGAAAATTTATAAGATTTTTTGGATGGGATGAATCATAGGTATTTTTAAGATTCTGGATGATAATGTCGAGTTTTCGGATTGTTTTTTTGCAAAAAGGTCTTTACTGTATTAAAGTTTCTTCTCTTGACTTATAAACAGAATATTCATGCTATATAAAAATGAGAGTTCATCAAAGAATAACTATTTTCATTGAAATTTCATTTTTTAGAAAGATAAAATCAATCTATCTCTTTAAATATTTCGATTTTCCTTCCTTAACATTTTCATTTTTTATAAGTGAAAAGAAAAATCCAAAGGAAGTCATCTGAGATTTGTTTTTGAAAAGCCAAATATTAATACTAGGCAAATTTTATTTTAAAAGAGAAAAACAAAAGACTTTAATATACAAAAGATAGAAGGGGTTACCTCCTATGAGAAATATTTTTTCAAAATCTTCCCATTAATAGGCAAAGAATCCTTTTTACTTGATAAATCTTGAAATAGAAATGTTGATGGGCCTATTTCTTCAATTTATGAAATAGACCTAGCCAGATTTTTTGAAACTTCGTGTGTTTACCTTTTTCCTCATGCGCTTTGTCACATTTCAATACCAAATCACCAATTTGATTTTTTTGGGAATGACAGAAGTTGAATCAAATGAGGCTTTTATTATTTGTTGATGATGAGTATGAGTTTGTTTGGATTTTTCTCTTTATTCTTCTAACTTAAGAATTTGAGCTTGTCTAAATTGTAAAGAAGAATTAGGAATTTCATCAATGAATTGTACTAAGGAAAGAGATGGAATAACTACATTGGTGGGAAGTATAGCTTCTTTTCCATATACAAAATTGAATGGTGAAGTACCAATAGAAGCTTTTATAGTTATTTGATCTGCCCAAACTTGCAAAAATTAATGACTTATGCCAATTTCTTTGATTCTGATCAACAGTTCTTTTGATTATTCTAATCAAATTTTTGTTTGTGGATTCTGCTAAACCATTTCCTTGTGGCTAATAATTTTCATAAAGTTTTAATTTAAAACCTCTTTTTATTGCAAAATCTATCATAGAAGTTCCAGAGAAATAAGATGCATTATCAAACATTAAAGTAGTAGGTAAGCCAAACCTAGTTATAATATTTTGATCAATGAAATCAATGATATTTTCTGAATTAGCTAATTTTAATGGAATTGCTTCCACCCATTTGATAAAGTAATTTGTAGCTGTAAGAATATATCTATGTTGTTTGGAAGAGTTAGGAACAATCTCACCAATTATATCTAATCCCCATTGCTCAAATGGTTGTTCAATATTGACTGGATGTAATGGGAATGTTGGTTTTCTTTGTTTCCCAGATGTACTTTGGCATACTTTACATCTCCTTGAATATTCATGAGCATCTCTAAAAAATTTAGGCCAATAGTAACATGCATGCAGGATTTTATGTGCTATTGTATTTCCTCCAAAATTTCCTCCCACTGGTCTATCATGGAGTTCCTGTAAGGCTTTATCTACTTCAGATTTTTCTAAGCATCTTAGAAGTATAGAATAAAAATTTCTTCTAAATAACACATTGCTGATTAACTCATATTTTTTAGCTTTTAGCCTGAGAGCTCGTTTTGTCTTATAACTGAGATGATTTGGAGCATATCTGTTTTTTAAATAAAATATAAGATCAGAATATTGTGAATCTAAATCATTGAGGCTTACCTCTGATATTTGCACATTACCTGAATCTTCTTCTGATGGCGAATATGATGCTCCTGTAAGAATTCTGCAAAAACTTTGACCTCTAATGATTTTAGAGGGTTTTATTTCTACATCATATTCTTGTAATGTAGTTACCCAATTAGCTCTTTTTTCTCGTAATTCTTTCTGCATCAAAATTTGTCTTACTGCAGAAAATGGAACTATGATTTTCGTATGAGACTTTCGGAGAAAAGGTTTGAAATTTTTTATGGCTTTAAAAACAACAAATTATTGTTTTTCAACAAATGTGTAATTCTGTTCTACACCTTGTAAATTTGAACTAAAGAATGATATTGATGCTTCTATTTTTTGGTCATTCAACTGTGTTAAAACAACCGCATATGATGTATCCGATGAAAAAGTGTATAATGTAAATGGATTAAGAAAATTAGGGGTGGTCAAGAATGGAGCATTGGCAATTGACTGTTTAATCAGTTGAAATGATTTTCTTTCATTATGTCCCCATTTAAAAACAAAATTTTTCTTAATCATGTTCTGCAATGGTAAAACTATTTGAGAAAAATCAGTGACAAATCTCTTAACAAAATTAATTTTCCCAAGGAAATATTGCATGGTTTTCTTGCTACGAGGGAAAGCAATTCGTTTAATTTTATCAACTCTTTCAGGATCAATATAGATACCATTTTTTGACACAATGAATCCTAAAATTTTTCCTTCATCTAAAAAAAAAATGATTTCTTTGGATTTAATGAAATGCCATACCTTTTGCATCGTTCAAAGACTTGCTTTAGGTCATTAACATGATTATTTTCCTGTTTAGAGAAGAGAGTAATGTCATCTAAATAGATAAAAATTGTTTTGTTTATGAGTCCTCTAAAAGATGTGTCCATGGCTCTTTGGAAAGTGGAACCTGCATTAATTAATCCAAAAGGAATTTTCTGATAAGCATAAGTTCCCCACTTAGTTCTTAATGTATTTTTCAATCTGTCATCTAGATGAACGAGGATCTGATTGTAACCTGAAAATCCATCTAGAAAAGACATAAGTTCAAAACTAGCTACTTTTTGCAATACTTGTTCCATGGTTGGTAATGGAAAATTGTCCTTCTGACAAGCTTTGTTTAAGTTTCTAAAATCAATGCAAATTCTAATATCACCATTCTTCTTCCTGACAGGTACTAAATTTGATACCCATTTTGAATGTCTGATTGGAAAGATAATTTTTTCTTTGAGAATTTTATTCAATTCAGTTTTAATTTGATTTTCCAAATTTGGATGAATCTTTTTCAATTTCTGTTGTATAGGCTTCTCTTCTAAGATCATAGGAATTGTGTGTTGGATTACAGAAGTACCATATGTTTTAAGATCAGAATAATCCTAAGCAAAAACACTTTTGTACATCCTAAACAATCTGATGAATGATAATCTTTCATCAGAAGGCAGACCAAGACCTAGATTTATATTTTGAGGCTTTTCTTCACTTCCTAGATTAACTAACTCAAATCTTAAGGTATAAATTTGTACTTTTGAGTTAGTTACTCTTTTAAATCTATCCTTTAGGTCATATAAGTCTTCTAACTTGACAACAGATTTTGGAATAGGATTTTCATCTTGTTCTTTCCTAATCTGAGAGTCGTGTTCATTCTCATCCATGATTTTATTATCATAATATTCTTCAGATGTTAAACAATATATGATATCTGAGTCATTATTGAATACTATCCAATTGGTGATATTGTCAGGAATAGATGGTATAAAAATCAACTCAATAGAAAATCTATCGGGACTAAATTCTTGGGATGCGATTAACTTTGATGCTACATTAGCGAGTAAATATGCACTAGCATTCTAAATTTGAGGTATAGAAGAAATGTTGAAGGCCAAGAAGTGAGTAGTTAATTCTTGGACTAATGATTGATAATGTTTTAAATGTCCAGAATTACAATGGATAGTATCTCTCACTTGCCTAACTATGATTTCTGAATCTCCTAAAACCTTCAAATGTTTGATATTTAAATCAATAGCTTTTAATAATCCTTGAACTAATGCTTCATACTCAGCTACATTATTGGTACAATCAAATTCTAATCAGCAGGCTAACATAGTATTTTTGCCTTATGGGTTTATTAAAATGCAACCCGCACCTGCACCATCTTCAGATTTAGAACCGTCAAAATAAAGTGTCCAAAATAAAGAATCAAATATTTCTCTATCTGAAAAATTAATACATCTAGAATTATCTACTTGGGAAAATTTCTCAATTTGAGATAAAACTACATTATCAAAGAAAGGAGATGTTGGAGCTTTAAATTTTCCTAAAAATGACTGTGCAGAATAGTTTCCAATAATGTTGTTATTGAAAGCTATTGGTTCATTAATTTCTTCAATATCAGTCACTGTGTGTTTCATAAAATTTTCACGATCAATTCAAATTTGATTTGGCTTTCCATTATGTGGTAACCACATATTTGACCAGTCTGTGGAAAAGTAACCATGAAGTTTCTCAGACCAATCACGACTTAAAATTAAACCATAGAATTCGGGAATGTCTGCAACCAAAATATCAATTATCTAAACAAATTTTGGAATTGATGACAATCTGATTGAAACAGATTTCAATTCTCCTACCACTTCTACTCTAGTTCTGTCAAGTTGTACTATATGAACTGGAGAATTCTGAGGAGTAATGTTAAATTTAGCAAAAACTGATTTCGGCATTATATTCGAAGAAGCCCCTAAGTCTATCAAACAATTATGAACATTTTTGTTATAGATCTCATAGGTTAAGAGAAATGGGGGAGTATGAGAGATGGATCGATCACCTATCATGAAGCATATATTTTTTCTGAAGGAGAAGGTGGTTTACCTGTTTCATTAGCAGCTTTCACTATAACATGAGCAGGTAAGTTTGAAGCATGAACAAATTTTAATTCTCTAAGTAAGATTTGTTGTTGTTGCTTCAATTTGGTAAGCTCGTGAATCAAAATATTTGCTCTAGTTTTATTCATATATTCAATGGTATCTGAGATAAACATTGTTTTAGATATAGGTGGAGAGTCTGATGTAACAGGACCTGTTTGCGTAACTTTTGAATTATATTTTTTTTTTGTTGATTTGTCTTTAGCAGGAGTAGAAATTTTTTGTTGTTGACTAGGAAGTGTTATTTCAATATTCTTTTTGCTACGTGTGCTGACAGGCAAAGCTTCAAGTTGTTCTTCATTTGATAGGATAAAATCCCACATTCCATTAAGTTCAACATCTTCTTCTTCGTCATCTTCTTCTTCTTTTACTTGTTCTTCCTTGTCATCTTGATCTGATTCAACATTAGATATAATATTCGGAGGTTGAGAACTAGAGGTTTTTTTTTGTTTGAAATTCCTGAAAACTTTTTTTGAATTTGAATTTTCAGCGACTTGTTTCTTGATGTTTTCCATCTCATTGTTCATGGTTTTCAAAACTTTTTGAAGACCTTCTACATCAAACAGATCTTTTGGTGTTTTCTTTTTAGAATCATCTTTGAAAGATATTTTCTTTAATTTGCGATCTTCCTAAGAATTCTTTTTCTCAAGAGTAGTTATGCGTTTTTTAACATATAGAGATTCTTTCATATTCTTTGCAAGAGTTTCTAGTTTTTATCTATCAACGAAAATAACTATATTAGATGGAAGTGATGAAATATACCACTCAATTTGAACTTCTGCACCAGGAACTGTTGTAACAGGAATTTTATTGAGTAGTTTATTAAACCTTGAGTTAAAATATTTTATCTTCTCACTTGTTTTAGATTTAAGATTTGAAAGATCATTGATTAGAGTCATAGTAGTTTTTTCATCTCCAAACTTAGCCAGAAATTATTCTTCGAACATATTCCAGTTAGTTATGGAGCGAGTAGGTAACGAAAAATACCAGGATCCTGCAGATCCTTTTAAAGTATATGGAAATAATCATACAACGAAATCCTCCTCAACTACTACATTCAAGTTGGCACCTAACATAAAATTATGAATATGTTCTTCTACAGGAAGACCATCATCATGGTTAAATTTTGGTAGCCATATTTCGGGATTTTTAGGCAGAGCATGAAGAGGAGCATGCATATTTATAGCCCCTGAATTACTCCATGGGTTTACATTCGGTGGAGGGACTTGACCTGCCATTGGATTATGAATGGGTTGATTATGAATTGATGATGAGGCAGGTTGAGTACTAGGACCAGTATTTTGAGTATTGGAACTAGTGAAAGTGATACCGATTGTTGGAATGAAATTTGTGGAAGTGAGTGGAGGAAATGGGAGTGAATGGGATAAGACCTCACTAGTGATCGATTCTGATTGAGTCTTATTTAACTTCTTTCAAGTACTATTGATAGGAAATTCAAAAGGGAGAATCCCTGTTTTTTGACTTTCTGATCAAGTTAATATTCTTCGAGGTTGTAAAGAGGATGAAATACTAAGATCCGATAATTGAGAAGTTTCAGGATTTTTAGAAAAAATAGATACTTTATCTAAATTTTATATCAAATATTGAACTTCTGGAGAATGTTGATGAATTTCGGGAAATAGTATAGTTTTAGTTTCGATAGGAGACTTAGGGGAGAGATGATAAACTCCAGAGTTTATAGATGAGGATTTGGATAACTTTCTAGAAGTTGATGGGGATCTAGAGGGAGAGGAATTTATTGATTGAACTTTATATTGATATATCTTTGTGCCATTCACTTGGCCCTCCTTCTAGCACCAATGTGTTGAGGTCTCGGAATTCCGTGGCAAAAACAGGGGGGAAAACCACCCAATCTAGAACTTAAAGCAGCTCCTTTTCCGTTTGGTGTAGTGGCTCCAACTGGGGATAATGGGACCAATTTCCCAATAAGGATGTTTTATGAGGGTGTTGTGAATATAGCATGCAAATGGATAATGATTTTAATCTATCTGCATCTATCTAAATAATTAATCTAATATATACCCAAGGTGTTTTTCCTTTATGCGATCTAAAATGATATCCTTCAACTATTAGTAATGTAGATCATTTAACTGTCGAAAGAGATGAAAATTATGTAAAATGATTCTTCTAACAAAGTAGTTTGTATAGAAGAATTGTGAAAGAAATATCACATTTATCAGCGTGATTACATATTCAATAAGAAACCATAGCTAAATATTAGAACAGAAGTGCATGTAATATTTATATATGATAACGTTTCAAATATATAATGCAATAAAAAGATAACTGTCAATTTAAGAAATAAGACTTAATGCAAGTGAATAGAAGTACCATATGTATGAAGTTCTACTCATTTAAACTGACAACAATGAATCTGTTCCTTCTCACTTTTGAGCAATTTAAAGAGTACAGTAATGCAACATCAGTTAAACAACTTTAGTTGATAAAAGATAACAGAAAGTGTTCCATTAATTCATCAAATCACTCACAAAATTACAATAGTGCATTCTTTGCAAATGTTTTTGACAAATTTCTGGACCCTTTTCTAAACGCATGAGAAGGGTTTAAATACTAAACTAACTATAAAATAAAATAAAATTATTACAAAAATGTAGAGGAGGTTTCAAACAACCTTCCTCAAAAAGCTAACTTAAACAATAATCTAGGAATTTAAACTAACAATCCTGATTTTGTGAATCCTTCCCTTCTTTCTAAATGTGGTCACGAAGCTGGAAAATATATAACATTGCTTTAAGCTGAGCTGGCTGTGATATTCGTGATCGAATCTGTCCCTTGAAAATAGCATTTGAAATTACTGACTCAGATCTTTTTGCCGAATCTGTAAGAGACTGAAGAGTTTGATGTTGATGGTAAGGTTTGATTAGAAAATTCCAGTAATTTTCCTGATCAAACTTATTTACCTTTTTGATCATTTCCTCTTATGTATCTACTCTCTGTCTCCGCTTCATTTCTACCTGTCTTGTTTCTGAAAACACATCAGAAGTGTTTTCCTTAAGAAGTTATGTTTTAGACAGTTGCTCACATATAGACTGAATAATCTCATTTGATATCTTGGATATCTTGGTTGCTGCTTTCTCTGCTTGATTAATTTGTGCTTCCCATTCTGTGAATAAAATTTCTTTGTGAAGCTTATAGACTTGAGGTAGATTAGCTTGCTTTCCCGAATTTGAAACTTGCCACTGAATTTGCTCTTCGATTTTCTTTTCAAGTCTTTCACATTCCAGTTTATGAATTGCTATATGCTGGATCATTATTTTAATTGAATCACAATAAGGATCAATCATGGAAGCTTGGTGACAAAAAAATTATTGTTCTTTCTTTAACTTGGTGTTTAAATCAAGTGCTTCTTTGACAAATTGTTCTAATTGTAGTTGACTCTGTAACTTAGTCATTGCTATTTCCAGTTGTGCTTGTTTTTCATTGAGCTCTGTCTGATGCTGCGATTTGAGGCTTTCAATATATTTATGAAATTGTGCTGTGTTTTCTTTGATTTTCTCGCTGGAATTGGATTTCACTTCATTCAAAAATTGTTCTAATTCTTTTACTCTAGCTTCCTTTTGTTTTAACAGTACTCTAAACTCATTATATTTATGAATAGTAGCAGTAACATATGCTCCTGCATATTGTGATAATTTCGTTAGATGGTCAGTGGGATCATCTGAGGAATCCTTCCATAGTACATCAGCTGATTCATCTATAGGCTATGGAGTTGTTTCATCAATTCTCCTTCTTTTATTTCTTTTGACTACAACCTTGTAACTAGGACTGTAGAAAATATCTAATGAAGGGATATCTTCAATCTATAAAACTATCTGATCTGTGGGGTAGGCCGGTATGATTTGTTTATCATGCATTGTTGGAACTCTTTGTAGTGGATTAACAGTCTCCACTATTTTCTGTGAGTGTTCTGGTGTTTGGAAACTTGTTGCTTGATCAATAATGGGATTTTCTTTGGGAGTCTTTATTTCTTCAACAAAAAAATTCCCATTGATTTATAAGATCTTTTTCTTGTGGTAAAATGGACTGATCTAGCATGTTATGACTATGTTGAACTGTTTCATAATTTGATTTTGTTCCATTATTTCTTGTTTCCTCCAACATTTCTGTCTCCTGAATAACTTGGTCAATTGTCTTTTCTAAGTTTTCTTTCTTAGATTCAAATTAATTTTCAGAGTGATCTGAATAATCAGATTTCTGTTGTGACTAACCTGATTCATCTTCAGACATTTCTTTCATTTCATCATCCAGACTAACACTTGGAGTGTGTTTTTCATCTTCAATAGTTAACAAATTTAATGGGACTTTTTCTAGTCTCTTGTTTCTGTATGCTTGAAAAGCTTCAACATCCTTTTGACTTAGTTGAGTAGATACATACTTGGTAACATCAGAGAAATTTTCTATGCCATGGAAGAGGTCATTGACTCTGTCTTCCTCCTTTACGAAATGCTTCATTTTAAGCTCTACAATATAATTTTTAATCACATCATTGGGATCATATAATATTCTTGGAATAAATGCCAATTTCAATAACTAAATCTTGGGAACCTCCTTGTAAGTATGGCCGATATTAGACAAAGAAAAGGTGCCGCACTGTAGAGGGACATTAGGCCAAATAGCCTTTTTAGCATCCTTCAGCTGCTTCGTAACACCATTGACAAGTTGATAGGCTATTTCTTTTGCAATTAACTTATCGAGAACATAATAGGGTAAAACATGGGGAGAATCATAACTTCCAAATACTCTAATGTATGTAAAATTTTATTCAGAAAACCATCTAGCTATTGCAAGAATATCTACATTGGCTTCTTCAGAAACCCTAGGAGCCCTTTTATTAAAAATCATCTAGTGTATAGGTGATATGACTCCATAGTAGACTTTATAGAAGTGCAAGTGTAAATCTGAATCCCGGAGTTCTCTGTGGTAGATGTGAATTGGGGTAGGGTCCTTAGTAGTCCATTTCCAACCCATGGTAGGAAAACTAGAAGTAAAATAGATATCATCCATGACATAGGCAGACATATAAAAAGGAGGTATTTCTCTGAATGAAATACTTCTTTTATTCCTATATTTAGTAATGTGCTTGGCTAGGTTATTGGATAAGATGTCTGCCCAATTTAAAATTGATGAATTGACGATTGTGTCAATTAGGGGAACCCAGTCTCTTGAGAATCTAGCGCTATCTGGTTTGGAAAATATTCTACATAACATACCAACGACATAATAGTAAGGATTAGGAATTTGGGAAATTGGGTACGTACCAAACTTATCTTGCTTCAATTTCCCTTCATTATCCTTCCATTCTTGGATGACTTTGATAAGGTCTGGGTGTTCTCCTTTAAAATTCTGCAAATATTCTTTGTCATATTTCTACTGTAGGGGTGGTAGATGGTACATTGCTGTTAAATCCTCTGCCCTGAAAGAAGCCATAGTTTCTCCTCTCGAATTCTTGAATATTCTATCTTCAATGTTTAAGTGGTCAATTTCCCACTTAACCATGTCTGTATAAGGAAGAATATTTGGTCTTGCATCTATCCTGTGTAGATATGAGCATGCAGCGTCAAAAAGAGTTGCATCAGAGGTAGAAGCAATGCATGTTGAAGAAACTTTGTTTATCACTCTTGGTCCTTCATTTTCAAAGAGTTTATACATTGCCTCCCATGTCGAACTTCCACATTCTTTGTTGCAGATGGTATCTGAGAATAATGGAGACATATCTGTGTCTTCTGTGGACGATGTTTGAGAAATTTCTTTACCCTTTTTGCTCATTTTGTTCTTCTTCAATTCGTTAACTGGTTTCCTAAAATAAAAGCGAATTTTTACAAGTATGGAGTATTAAATAAATAAATCAATCATTTAATTCAAACACACACGAGAAGATATCAATCTATTAAAATATAACATCAATCATACTTCATAATTTCTGATTTAATATTTCACATGTCTCCACACGTAAGATCTATCAATCGCTTTAAAGTCGTTAAGATATTAAATTTCATTTTGATATGACACAAGATGTTTTACATGCTTGATTCATTAAATGATGTTAATGCGCATATCGCATATTATACCTTATAATATTTCGTGATACTTTACCCTTAAAGGATGCGAAATGCGATTTGTGCAAATCGTAGATCACAAATTTTATGGGATAACATTTAAGCGTATATTATAAGTTGAGCGAAATGTGAATTGCGAAAAACTTGAAGTGACCGCGATAGCTGAAGGTTTTATATTTATTGGTTTATTTTCTTGTCGGGTCTGTGGGTATCCCAACTTATATTATTTTTTCTTAAAGCTTTTATTGATTAAGTGAAGTGCGGTGCAAAAAGGTGAATATGATAATGATTGAGGTTTTTTGCAAATTTTTTTAAATCATATCTTCAAAGAAGCTTGAGCTCATATCGCAATTCGCACATTTTACATTTTATGGGTCTTTTTTGAAAATAAGATGTGTGATATGCGATGCGCTTTAAAAGAACAAGGGAAAAACATAAATTATTTATTTTCTAAGTTTTTATTTTTTTAGGAAATTATAAAAAGAATTCTCTATTTATTTCTAAAGGGTCCCCATTTATAAGAATTAACAGGGGATTGTTGTATAGCACAACAGTTGGTTTTTTTGGTCATCAGATGGATCTGACGATGATACATTGTGATAACCAGAGTTGCATTAAAATCTCGATTAATTCGGTATTCCATGATAGGTCCAAGCATATAGATATCTAGTACCATCATATCAGAGATTGTGTTCAGAGATGCATTATGTTACTTCATTACACTCCCACAGAGGATCAAGATGCAAATAATCTGATGAAGGAGCTCACCAGGAGCAAATTCGAATACCAGAGAAGTAGGATCAGGGTAGCTGATAATCCCTTTCTTGTTGAGAGGGAGTGTTGAAAGGTCACAAGAAATGTGTGTCTAATTTAATTTTCCCTTAATTAAATTGGACAATAAAATGTAATCTTATCTCATAATCACTTGTAATAGTTAAATGAGTGTTATAAACTCAGTTAGCTCATGAATTTCGAGTTGAGGGTGGTTGGTGAGGCATGCAGAGTGATTCTATTAGTTATTGAGTCCAAATTGTTGTTAGTGCATTAGTTTAATGCATGAGAAATCAGTTGACTCAATTAATTGAGTTAAAATCAGTTTAACTAGTTGTAATTGTTTGTTGCACTAGTGAGAGGTCAAGTGAATTAAATAAAATTTAATTCACATGCAGTGATATGTCATGTAACTGATGATTTACTATTAATAGTTGCGTGCATGTAAGATCCAATGGAGACCCAGTTGAGACAAAGGTTAAAGGGATGTTAACTATCAGCTGTATTATTATGAGGTTGCCCGCATGCAATAAAGCACCCATAGGATTTCCCATGAGAATTGCGCAGTTTTAGAAGGCTGAATTTCCTAAAGAATAGGGATTGGATTCCACATGAATTTCACAATCAAAGTAGGCTGAGAAGAGGCTTAAAATTGGCTAAGTGTTGGTCGATTTTGTCTAGATCAATGCCATACAGTTGTGAGAGTGTAGGAGACTCTTGTGAGAAGAGTTCATTGTAATTGTTTCATGATTCCTTGGTGAATATACAATAGAAGATAGAGGGGTTTTGAGCAACAATCTTTCCTCGAGAAAATATATGTGTTGTTGGTTTGATTTGCTTCTTTCTTTACTTGTTGTGATTGGCGATCATGTTTATTTTCCGCAATTGATTTGCAGAAGGATTTGGTATCTTGCTTTAGCATATCGCATGATCGGATTGAATCCATTGATAAACATATTGTTAGTATAATTTCTATAGCAACAAATTATTATTTTTTAAATCACTGATATAAAGGAATATTTTAATTTTTAAAGTAGGCCCTTCTTTTGGGAATGACATGAGCTTATTGGAAAGATATTCATGTGAAGAACAACTTGGATATGATTTACATGGCTGAAATTCCATCTATTATGCCCAAAAAATTAAATTATAGCCATGACTATATATGACTTGGCAACAAATTACTTTTCAAAAAATGACTTACTTAAAGGAATGTTTTAATGTTTAAAGTAGACCTTTGGGGAATGGATATTAAAGTTTATATTTACCAAAGGGATTTAATTCAGTTAGCATAAAGGGGAAAATACCATAGTTGTGAAGAAGTTCCAAAAATATTAAGAAAGGATTGTTACAATTAAATAAACAAAAAGATGGGAGAACATTTAGAAAAAGAGAGAGAACCCATTTCTAGCATAGTAAATAAAGTAACCTCCTAGTTGAGTCTTTTGATTTATTCTTCTTAGTCAACAATCGTCCATCCTTTCATTTCAAAGTCATTTTGAATGAAAAGAGTTGATTTCTAATTTTTTTCCTCTTTTGTCTTCCAGGTCATTTCATTTACCTGTTCTATGGGAGCCCAATTTAGTCCATTTTGGACAAATGAATTTTAATTTTATAAACATTATGAACTATTTTTAAATATTTGTATTTGAGGTTCCATGGAGAACTCTCATGAGTTAATAGCTAGATCTTTTGACTTTGGGTCTAATTTTAATATTTCAAGTATGTAACTCCTTCTATCCAAGTGAGTTTAAATGGAAATATCATGTTAAGTTATCTGAACAAATGGTATGTTCCTTTTCATCTTGTTCAATGACATGTTGTGTTGTAATTATTGATTTGCTATAATTCAATATTATCACAAAATTTACTTTACTCTTTAAAATTATTATGATGTGAATATCATTATTAATACTAATTCCATGAGAAGAGTCCTTTTAGTTTCACACACAAATCCTATAGATAAAAAATTTCATAGACATATTTATTCCCCTTTCTTTATATGAATGAGATAGTGTACCTTACGACTAAATATGATACATGAGTACTTTATTGTAAGACTAGTTGGGGTTTTCTCTTTAGCACTCACCCACTGCATTTATTTGAATACGGAAGAAGAATCTTCCATCAATCAAGAGAGGAGTGCCACCTCTTGAAAAATGAGGAGAGTCTTTCTTGTTCCCCGCAATATTTTCTCTCAATGTTAGACATTTTCCTTTGACAAGGAAAGTGATCAATGGGGAATTGTTTTATGACCTTAAGGGTGAAACATATTGGGTTAAATGTATGGCATGACCCCAAGGAAAGGCATATATGAGTTTTAATGTACATGTAATTTTTAAATGTATATGTAATAGGGTTGGACTAGTGATGAACGAGCCACATGTGCAATGTGTGAATATGTATATATAGAGATAAAATATTTATTATTGAAGAAAGTGTTTTGGATGTATGAATGAAATTAGGTTTTGGAGAAGGTTCTCATATTATTTAAGGATGTATTGTGTCACTTATCTCTCTTATCTATCTTGGAGTTGTGTTCCACACTCACATTGGTTTATATGGGGTGTAATTATGATTTATTATGTATTTATATCATAAAATAAAAAATGGTGGACTTACCTTGAAGCATTTACAAAGTATATAGAACTTCTATGATATTTTTGGGTTCCTTGAATAGTTACGGGAGACTTAAGGAGCATTGTTTCATCTACAAATGATATGTAAACTACTGTGAATATTACACTAAAATAGTTCATCAAAACAAGTCTAATAAAATACTAAAATAGTTACTATAAAGTTATATTTCCTTTAAATATTAGATTCTATAATTACTAATTTTTATGCTTAAATGTATGAAATAACTGAAATGCAAAAAATAGAGAACAAAAAAGTACACACATGTCATCCACAATTAAACATAATATTTACCTAGTGAAACCCATATGGGAGAAAACCAAAGTAGAAGGTGATGTAGCTATGCTCTCTTTTTTTTAGTATGGAATAAGGAAAATACAAATAAAGACTCGTACTCTTTATAGAGTTACCTCGGTAGCCTATAAGGCTACTATAGAATCTTATCCCCCTCTATTATTCTCTCTAACTTCCCACTCCTAGATGCTCTACTTAACTATGGAATAAATAAAATGACATATAGTGGAACACATTCTCTTCTTAATGGCATGGTATTTAACATTGTTTAATAGCCATCTAAAGGTAGATTTTTTACTTCCTTAACCCTAAAATAGAGTTACAACTTTGGACCTTCTACAATGTTCTTGAATTTACATATGTGGCTAGGCCCATATGCATGAGTAACAAGACTTGGTGTGGCATCCTATCGTACCATGGTGGTCAACATGATAGGTCAACTTGTAGGAGGCATAAATTTTGCACATGAGATTAGATTAATGTAATTATTGCATCGTTGAAATGTCTCTAAGTGTAGATCAACTTCAAGGTGTCTGGGATAAAGAAAGATTTTTTTTACTAAAAAAATGTTGTTTGTTGCTTAAAAATGGCTCTAGAAAGTTTCAAAACACAATTTTCCACATTGGGACCTATTGCTAATGAATTTTCAAGTTGATTCATCTAAATTTTTTTCTTTCTAAAATCATACATATAGATGAAAAATAATATGATGATATAATTTGGACCAAAAAATTGAAGGTGAGATAGAGGATCTAATCCCATATGGACACTCAATCCTTTTAGATTGCCTTATGCCAGTGCCTTTCAAAGGCTTCTTTTGAATAATTTTGTAATTAGTATGAATAAGAAGGGAGAAAGAGGGTACTATATCCTAATACCTCTAAATCGATTGAAAGGTTATGATATAGATTTATTTACCAAAATTGAGAAGAAGGCTATGGAGACTAGATTCCCGACCTAACATATTCATTCATTACTAAATATAAATTCTCTTATAATATCTTTTATAAATATCTAGTTTAGGTTGTCTAAGGCCCTGGGAATGTTTAGCTTAATCAAATTTCCTAGATTTTGGCTTGATTTCAATGACAGAATCATTCCATGGGATACTCTAATGTCATCTAGGGTTCATTACCCTTATATATAACCACCCTGTCCCTATAATGTAATCTTTTACATGATGGGATTTAGCTTTTTGGCTATGATTTTTGTGATGATTTTATATATAACATGCAAAGAACTCTTTACCTAAATTATCATTAATGATTTCCCTTTCTTCCTTCAGCACGATGGTGAGAAAAGTTTAATTTGAAGCTTAAAGAACACTTTTGGATTGTCTAGAGTCTTATACAATTTTCAAACATTGTTTTCTACTCCTACCTGTTGGGGTTCCTATGTTTTGGAAGATTTGGCAATACCAAAAGATAAGACAACATCAAACCACTTTGGAGCCCTAGGATCTAGCCCTCCTGGACCCGGAGAGGGATCTCTCCAATAAAACAAAGAATGATATATCTTTGAAAGCTCAAATGAGATGTTAGGATAGTTATGAAGCACAAAGGGGGATTTTAAATTTTTTGGTTGGTTGGTTGCTAGGTTGGTCATGAGATCATAGACTGAGAAAGTGATGGGAGAAAAGGAACAAAGCAGCTGGATATTTCAGCAAAGAGGATAGGTCAAGAGAGTGCCATCCATTGGGCTATGGAGTCATGAAAAGGAGTTACTTGCAACAACTAGCCAAGGCTTTCAGAGGGCAAGTCATCTAATACTAAAGGATCTTTAGATTAGATGATGGAATGGAACATTAAGGATGGAAAGTGAAAGAAGGAAAGAAACCCAATTTCTGTCTATAGATCAGGTCAGAGGTCATTTAACTCTAGACCTGCTTGGACATACTCATAGGAAAATTTCAATGGATGGACAAAGGGGCAGCTTATAGATCGGACCAGAGGTCATTTAACTCCTGGTCAGCTTTAGCATGCTCCAAACGAAAAACAGAGATAATTTTAACATAGAGATCTTAGAAAGGCCAGCTGGTCGCACAAGGATCCTAGTGGACAGGGCTAACTCTAATCTCCAGTGTTCCCAATTCTTCCAGCTTAAACCCAACAAGAACATCTAAAGACAGATTCATTTAATTCATACATCAGCTAGCAGCATAAGGAACTACTACGCTAGTTAAATTAACTGAAATCAACCCTTAGATAACACATTTAGAAGAAAAACATTAAAGGCAAGGAGAGCAGAGACATAGGGTACCTAGCAAGGGTAAATCCTGTGCCATATTTCTGATGCAAGCCAGCAGAAGATGAAACAACATGAAAATGATAAAAATAGTTAGGAAAACATCACCAATAGTAATAGACCAGGATCCTGTGAAATGTGATTTGATTAATTGATGCAAAACCAGTCACATACAGTGAGATCAATGGCTGTTACAAAATCCAAACTTCTCCTCCCAGCCTACTACAATAAAAACTACTCTGCTACTCTCTCCCAAACTGTTTTAACAGTCAAAACTAAATCCCTCTAACTACAACGGCAGCAGCCGAACAACAACCTTTTCAATATGTTCTCGAGACTTCATATAGGAGAATGAATAATAGCAGGAGTATATGAACATTAAATGGGTCTCATTAAGACAGACTGGCGGAAGTGTTCACGCCCATACTGCTTAATGGAAATCTTCTTTTGCTGTAAGTACTTTAGTATGGTCTGGGGCTCTATTAGGCCAAGATTGACCTCTGCTGTTTCGTGAAATCCTTCTGGAGTTTGGTACTCTGTGCTAGCCTTCTGAATCTGGTTAACTGGATTAAAGTCTACAGGCCTTCTCCATACCTCCAATACTACAGCTCTGACAGTCTTAAATAAGCTTCTGCCAATGTAATCAACCATTTCAGGGCTCGAGGAGGTATGAGGAATGCTGTAGATAAATGTTACTCCTGGAGAAAAGTACTCTGTTGATATAAAACACATATATGACTCGACAGTGTGCTTAAATATTCAAACTATGTCTTTTCCTTTGAATGCGGGGTTAAACATTAGTTATATCAATAACACGCGTTAACCCCCTTTGACTCTCTTCCGCTGATTCGCTGGCAAATGCTGAAATGGCCGTCACTGTGCTATCTACATAATAAAACACACCTGTTACAAATCCAGGCAGTGGTGTAGAAATGCTGCGGAGGCCCGGAGGAACAGTGGCAGAACAGTGGAGAAACAATGAAAGTGGCAGAGGAATGATAGCATAGTGTAAAGGCCCGAAGAGAAACACTTGAGCGAATTACAAAGGAGAATGGAGGAAAACAATGAAGCGGAGCGACATATGTGGGACCCGGTCATGGCAGAGGGTGATTCATTAAAGTTTAATGAAAAACTCGAAGGTTGGATTATAAACGGAAATAAAAAGAAATGCGATGGAATGCAATGGAAATGCGATGGGAGTGATAGTACGAGGTGGGACCCATACAGAATCGCAATCGGAAATCGGAGCGGGGTGGTAATCGCAATCGCAAACGAGAGGATGTGCGATGTGATCAATCGGAGGGGAAGGCGATCAAAGGGGATTTGCGATCGGGCGGATCGGGAAGTGCGATGGCTGTTGGATCAGCACGAGGGATCAATGGTGGAAGATGAAATCGGGGAATCGCAATCGCAGTGGAACGAAAGGCTACGCAATGGAAGTTCCGATTGCGATTGGGACGAGGAGTGCGATTGGCGCTCAACCGTCGGATCTAATTGACAGATCAATGGTGGGGATGCAGTCGGGGGGTCGCAGCAATCAGGAGTCGGAGGGAAAGGCTTGCGATCAATCGGAGGATTGTGCGATCGGAGGGATTTGCAATCGATCAATCACATCGCAAATATTTGCGACACGATCAATCGCATCGCAAATATTTGCGATGGGTGATCAGAGCAAGCAAAACGAACATGCGACTGAAACATATTTGCGATTGCGATTGTAATACGGCGGGGTCATATGTAATACGAAACTTTATAATAAAGTTATGGGTATGGAAAGGGGAAGTGATTTAAGGGGTGGGACTTTATAATAAACGTTAACGTTTGTTTATTATAAGGTTATAAGGGGTATGATTGGGGAAGTGGTTAACATATAAATCTCATCGTATATAAAGTGATTTATAATGCATATTTATAATCGGAAGAGGGGGGAAAAGGGGTTTAGCCCTATTACATAGTAGGAAAGTGGGCTTTTAGCCCATTTTATGAAATTTAAGGGTTAGGAAGGGGAACGATAAAGGGGAAAAAGGGAAATTTGACCCAACAAGGGGTGTGGGTAGAATTTGAAGGGGATTTTAGGGATATTTAGGGGGTAAGTGAGGAATTTAGAAGGGGAAGGACAGAGGATGAAAAGAGAGGCTTAGGGGGGAAGAAATAAGAGGGAAAATGAAGCCTTTGGGCATTTCTTCACAAACAGAGAGGTTTTATAAGGGACATCAGCAGAGGGGATTTTATCAAAGGAAAAAGGCACAAGGAGGCTTCAAGGATGATGTGTTTTTAGGGGAAATGCATTCCTTGAAGACTCAAGAACATTTTACCCCCCTATTTGCTTGTCAAAAAATTTATGGGGGGCTAACAGTGGCTCCACATGGGGATGGCTTCTTCTTGAAGGAGTTAAGAATTCAGAAAATGATCTTTGGTGTAGGCCAGATGCCTGCTGCTTGGTGCATCCCTTTCTTTCTTGGATCAACTGCCACAAATCCTGAAGACATTATATCAGCAGTAAAATTCTCCAAAACAACTACCTACCCACACTATAGTCCTAACATTTTTCTTCAGGGTGCATTTGGACTTGCAGAGCCTTTACATCATCAATTTTTCACAAACAGGAAAATAAACCTATTCTACTTCTACCCTTATTACTCCATGAGACCCGATTAGACTATTGGCCTCATAGCTTCTCTACCTAGTCTAATATCTGCTAGGATTAAACTGTCTAGCAGATTTATTCTCTACAATATAAGACAGAAATTGAAAACAGTCAAGCCAAGATTAGACTATCTGACTTGCTGGACTTTGTAGAAATTAAAACAACTAACTACATGCTCACAGGCTGAGCTTTATTTCAGAATTCCTACCTACTCTGCCCTAACCTAGAAATCTCTGATGTTCTAGGTGATACAATAATGCCAATGCAGCCAATCAAGCAGTAGCAAAAAAGGATATGAGCATTGGCTGCCTGTCAGAGATAACCACAAGGTGCTCTGCATGTGGTTCTTCAAAAATCCAGCCACCATCAGTGGTGACCACTCCTGATGAATCTGGCCCTTGCGAAGGATCAATGCTAGAGCATTCGGACTGATCAGGGCCTCCATATATTCTGCCACAGGATCCACGAACAGATGATGTATTCTTTCCTCTTTTAGGCCTTCCATGACTGGTAGGTTGTCCGCATCCTGGGCAGCTTTGACTATTGCTTCTTCCACTGCATCTTCAATGTGGCTCTCGAGAACCAGTTCATCTTCTTCTTGTATTTCAAAGAGCAGCAGAATCTCTTCTCTTTTGGGAGGAGGGAGACTTTCCAAAAAGGCCCTCGGGTCTCTAAACTGATATGATCTTTCCTGTGAGTTCAAAAGCTCGATCTCAGCTTCATACCTCTCAACCACTAAATCTAGAAACATTTTCTTAAGCACGGGTTGAGAATCGAGTACTAAGCTAAGAAGGACGATCTTTGGAAGGTCCTCCCATTCAATTTCTGCCAGTACACTTGCTACTCCATACTGAAACTCTGCTATGAGGCTCAGATGTATTTTTGCAAATTTTTTAGAGTCTTCCATTAATGAAGTGACTAGATCTTTAGCACGACTGATGTTGCTATGAAGGCTGGTCTCCCAGTGGAGTCTTGTGAACGCACAGATAATCAGCGGCCTACTGATCACCAGTGGAGTCTGCTATTTATTTAGGAACTTTGGAGTCGCCAGGTGGATGATTTAAGCTTTTACTGTCCACCATAGTGGTTTACCAAATCAAGCTTTTGGTATCTCTCCCCAGTGGAGTCGCCATTATGTTGGGGTTCCTATGTTTTGGCAGATTTGGCAATACCAAAAGATAAGACAACATCAAACCACTTTGGAGCCCTAGGATCTATCCCTCCTGGACCCAGAGAGGGATCTCTCCAATAAAACAAAGAATGATATATCTTTGAAAGCTCAAATGAGATGTTAGGCTAGTTATGAAGCACAAAGGGGGATTTTAAATTTTTTGGTTGGTTGGTTGCTGGGTTGGTCATGAGATCATAGACTGAGAAAGTGATGGGAGAAAAGGAACAAAGCAGCTGGATATTTCAGCAAAGAGGATAGGTCAAGAGAGTGCCATCCATTGGGCTATGGAGTCATGAAAGGGAATTACTTGCAACAACTAGCCAAGGCTTTCAGAGGGCAAGTCATCTAATACTAAAGGATCTTTAGATTAGATGATGGAATGGAACATTAAGGATGGAAAGTGAAAGAAGGAAAGCAACCCAATTTCTGTCTATAGATCAGGTCAGAGGTCATTTAACTCTAGACCTGCTTGGACATACTCATAGGAAACTTTCAATGGATGGACAAAGGGGCAGCTTATAGATCGGACCAGAGGTCATTTAACTCTAGGTCAGCTTTAGCATGCTCCAAAGGAAAAACAGAGATAAGTTTAACAGAGAGATCTTAGAAAGGCCAGCTGGTCGCACAAGGATCCTAGTGGATAGGGCTAACTCTAATCCCCAGTGTTCCCAAATATTCCATCTTAAACCCAACAAGATCATCTAAAGACAGATTCATTTAATTCATACATCAGCTAGCAGCATAAGGAACTACTACGCTGGTTAAATTAACTGAAATCAACCCTTAGATAACACATTTAGAAGAAAAACATTAAAGGCAAGGAGAGCAGAGACATAGGGTACCTAACAAGGGTAAATCCTATGCCATATTTCTGATGCAAGCCAACAGAAGATGAAACAACATGAAAATGATAAACAGAGTTAGGAAAACATCACCAATAGTAATAGACCAAGATCCTGTGAAATGTGCTTTGATTAATTGATGCAAAACCAGTCACATACAGTGAGCTCAATGGCTGTTACAATCCAAACTTCTCCTCCCAGCCTACTACAATATAAACTACTCTGCTACTCTCTCCCAAACTGTTCTAACAGTCAAAACTGAATCCCTTTAACTACAACGGCAGCAGCTGAATAACAACCTTTTCAATATGTTCTCGGGACTTCATATAGGATTATGAATAATAGCAGGAGTAGATGAACATTAAATGGGTCTCATTAAGGCAGACTGGCGAAAGTGTTCACGCCCATACTGCTTAATGGAAATCTTCTTTTGTTGTAAGTACTTTGGTATGGTCTGGGGCTCTGTCAGGCCAAGATTGACCTCTGCTGTTTCATGAAATCCTTCTGGAGTTTGGTACTCTGCGCTAGCCTTCTGAATCTGGTTAGCTAGATTAAAGTCTGCGGGCCTTCTCCATACCGTCAATACTGTAGCTCTGACAGTCTTAAATAAGCTTCTGCCAGTGTAATTAACCATTTCAGGGCTCAAGGAGGTATGAGGAATGCTGTAGATAAATGTTACTCCTGGAGAAAAGTACTCTGTTGATATTAAACACAGATATGACTTGACAGTGTGCTTAAATCTTCAAACTGTGTCTTTTCCTTTGAGTGCGGGGTTAAACATTAATTATATCAATAACAGGCATTAACCTCCTTTGACTCTCTTCCGATGATTCGCTGGAAAATGCTGAAATGGCCGTCTCTGTGCTATCTGCATAATAAAACACACATGTTACAAATCCAGGCAGTGGTGTAGAAATGCTGCGGAGGCCCGGAGGAACAGTGGCGGAACAGTGGAGAAACAATGAAAGTGGTGGAGGAATGATAGCATAGTGTAAAGGCCCGAAGATAAACACCTGAGTGAATTACAAAGGAGAACGGAGGAAAACAATGAAGCGGAGCGACGGATGTGGGACCCGGTCATGGCGGAGGGTGATTCATTAAAGTTTAATGAAAAACGCGAAGGTTGGAATATAAACGGAAATACAAAGAAATGCGATGGAATGCAATGGAAATGCGATGGGAGTGACAGTACGAGGTGGGACCCATACGGAATCGAAATCGGAAATCGGAGCGGGCCGGTAATCGCAATCGCAAACGGGAGGATGTGCAATGCGATCAATCGGAGGGGAAGGCGATCGGAGGGGAGTTGCGATCGGGCAGATCGGGAAGTGTGATGGCCGTTGGATCAGCGGGAGGGATCAACGGTGGAAGATGCAATCGGGGAATCACAATCGCAGTGGAACGAAAGGGTACGCAATGGAAGTTCCGATTGCGATTGGGACGGGGAGTGCAATTGGCACTCAACCTTCGGATCTAATTGACAGATCAACAGTGGGGATGCAGTCGGGGGGTTGCAGCAATCGGTAGTTGGAGGGAAAGGCTTGCGATAAATCGGAGGGATTTGCGATCGGAGGGATTTTCAGTTGATCGATCACATCATAAATATTTGCGACATGATCAATCGCCATGGCAAATGTTTAGATGAATCGAACAAACAAAATAATTGTAGAGATCCATAGATTAATTGCATGATAACTTAGTTAGGGTACTCAGGAGTCAAATTTGCATTGATTCATGCTCTCTTATTTCATTTCAAGTTTGATAATGACTTGTTAGTTTAACACTGTTTATTGTAGACCAGTAGCACTCTAGTTCAGTTCTAGCTTAGCCCACTGTATTTACATTCCACATTTAGTTGTCATCCATTGCATATTAAATTACATTAGTTGTTAAACTTAAATACCACGGCCTTCATTATTTACAAAACTTCTTTTGTTCCAAACATATATTGACTCATAATCATATGAATAGAAGATAATATCAGTCCAAGGCCTGGAGTACTTTTGCAATCTTTTTACCATTTCATAAACAAAGCCTTTCCTCAAAAGACTACTCTAAAAAGAAATCTATAACTTTTGAGTAAGGTTTAGTGATGTTAAACTAAGTTGCAGAATAGAATTAGGAGCTAGTTCTAGAGTAGAGATCTTATGATGTTACCAATGTTCTTCTCCAAATATGTTTCAACAAACCTCTAATCATGGATAAGATGTTGTATCATTATAAGCTAATTGTTTAATTGTTTAGTTAGGAGAATTTTTACACTTAGCTACCCATTCCTCAAGCTCTTCCAAAATATCCTTAATAAATGGATTGGACAAGTTAAGTTTATGTTGTGATTCATTTTCTTGAAGTCATTATCAAGCTTTGTATTCTGCTTAAGTCATAGTTTAGGTTTGGTTCTATTTCAGTCTTTGCATTTGTCATTTATCATTCATAACTTAGGCTTTGCTTTGTTTTTAACCAGTAGCTTCTTTCCACCAGCATTTAGTTCTTTTCCTTGTGAACATAAAACCATCAAAAGACCAAAAACATCATAAAACACTAAACACAACGCAGTAAGAAAAAAACACCTAGGCACATACAGTGCACTTCACTTCAGCAGTTTACCAACCCTGGTTGACAATTAAATGAACTCAATTTAGGAGACTAGGTTGAGCCCAAACATTTTGGCGCCGTTGCCGGGGAAGTGAAAACTAGGTAACCTTTGTTTCTTAACTCCCAAAAACAATTATATGCGTAGAGAGAGAGACTCAAGGGGTAGATTCATAAGCAGCAGAAACAGAAGTTTGATTCCTAGAACACCACTTGTTTCACCTAGACCAAGAGATAGTACACCTTCAACTCAAACCCACATTCCATCCTTTACTGATCCTGGACTTCTAGAAGACCTAAGATCAGATATTCCATTAGAGAAACCTTCCACTTCATCCACTGAACCTACCTTAGAAGAATATCTAAAGACTCTTGTTAGGGACACAAACTTTTCCACTTCCACAGGAGAGTCAACCATGGCAGAAGAAGGGGGAGGAGGAGTTTTTAATGGAGAACACACATTATTTGGAGGTAGAGGTAGAGGTAGAGGAGAAGGAGGTAGAGGTGCAGAAGGAGGAAGAGGTAGAAGAGAAATGGGAAGCTCTTTTGGGTTTCCTATAATAGATGAAGAAACCAATACAACCATGAAAAACATTTCACCCTCTGTCCTTCCAAACTTCTATGGACTTAAAACTGAAGATCCTGAAACCTTCCTATTTGAATTTGAAATCCTGGGTAGAACTTATGACTACTTACAAGATGCTCAAAAACTTAAACTATTTCCTTCAACATTGAAAGGAGCAGCATTGAAGTGGTTTATGAGTTTGATCAACGGTTCTATTAGGACATGGGAAGACATGAAACAAGCATTTCTAGAGAGGTATTTGGATTATTGTATGCCAGTAAATCATAAGGAGGAAGTGTTTAAGATGTTACAAAAAGAAGATGAAAACTTGGAATATTTGTTGGAGAGATTTCATTACAACATCAAAAGAGCAAAAATGGAAAACTTAGATCAAGACACCTTAAAAGCTCTTTTGTTGAAAAAAATTAGGGATGAATGGTTGGATATCCTTAACATGATGGGAAAAGGGGATATATCACAGCTCACATTACCTGAAATATTTGAGTTATGTATCAACCTTTCAAGAGGGAAATCTAAAACTGTAAAAGGTCCAAGAGATCTTGCTCTTGCAAGGGCAAGTAAGTCTGCTTCTGGGACAGTAAGTAGGTCAGAAATAGGACATATGCTTGATGATTTCAAATCTGACATCTTAGGGAGTCTTAGTGAACAAATAGACACCCTTAAGATACAAAACAAGCAAAAAGCTAAATCTGATGCCTTAGCAATCTTTTGTCCCAAATGTAGGAAGAAACATACCTTGACAGAATGCCCTTTGGATGTAAAAGTTGTAGAGACTGTGTCATTTGTTCTGAAAAACATGAGACCAAGAATTGTCCTTCCCTTCCTAGTCTCAAAGCTATATTTCAAGAGGAAACTCCTACAGATTCCATAGAATCTCTCAATTTTGTCTCTAGAAGGCCTTGGCAAGGACCTCGAAACACAAGGATTCCATGATCAAATGTATTTACAACCTCCACCTTCTGGAATTCTTGGCGGCAACCTTGGCCTCAATTTTCAAAATCGATCTCAAGCTTGGGCACGGGAGCACAAAATCCCTATGGAAGATACTCTCGGTACTATCATATCGGTATCCACCATCCTATCCACCATACCCACATTTTATCCTCAAAATCCTCAACAAAATTTTCAACAAAATCCTCAACAACCTGTTGAAACTACCACATCAAAATCAACCACTTCCATTACCATTTCCTCAAAAATCAAATCGATTTGCTCAACCCATACCAAACCCCAATAATAAAAATCCTCAGAACACATACATGATAGAAGGCCAACAATTTCCAACTTATTTAATTACTCCTTTAGACCTTAGTGATGTTCAACTTAGGTCTGGAAGAATACTTGAAAAGAGGAAACCTTCTGTGATCATACAAGAACAAGATAACTCTGAGGAAGATTCTCTACGGGTGAATAAAAGTCTTGAAGAAGAGACATCTTTTCAAGACCCAAACACTGAAAAATTAAAGCAAAAAGATCCAATAATTTCAACTCCTGTATTAGAGCAACCATCCACATCTACTTCTATACCTCCCTTTCCAGAAAGATTACAAATTGATAGAGGTGTAGAAAAAAAAATTATGGTGCCTAATTATGATTTCCTAGATGAGCTGAGAAATGTCTATATTAAGATTCCATTATTACAAGCTATCAAGGAAATTCCAATTTTAGCAAAGACAATAAAGGAGTTGAGCATGAAGAAAACAAGAAAAAGAATAAGAGAGATAAAGAAAATTCAACTGGCAGGAAAAATAGCAGATATCATGATGGGTAATATTGCTATTCCAAAGTATCTAGACCCAGGAAATCCAGTTGTTAAAATTCACATCAATGGAATTGAGATCCAAAACACACTCATTGATTTAGGAGCAACAATCAATATCATGAGTAGACAAATCATGGATAAACTGAAACTTCCTAATCTTCTCTTTACACCCACATTATTACAATTAGAAGACAGATCTGTGATCAAACCTGATGGGGTAATAGAAGACATTCCAGTGTCCCTAGATTCTTGGGAGTACCCTGTGGATTTCATGATCCTAACTCCTAAGAATAATCTAGGAGGACATCTTGTTATATTAGGAAGACCTTGGTTGGCTACAGCTGATGCTTTTATTAGTTGTAGATCCGGTGATATGTACATCTCTGATGGTAGTTCAACTAATAAATTCACTTTGTATCCTCCAGCTAGGACAATTACAGATTTAGATGATACTCAATGGATAGAGGATGAAGAAGATTTACAACCCCTCTTCACAATTTCAGAAATTAGTGAAGATAATCAAATTCTGAATACTCTAGAAAACTTTGAATCCTCTTCAGAATACAAACATGAACCATTTCAAGAGGGATCCAACATTGATTTTTTGTCATCAAGACAGATGTCTCTTCATTCTATGGATAAATTTGGCAGCTCTACAAGTGAGATATTTCCAGGCAAAACTTTGAACATAAAAAAGAACCTAGAAAAATCTCAACAAGAAGAGTTAGTCAAGATATTACAGAGACATTCTTCTGCATATGCATGGGAGTACACTGACATGAAAGGGATAAGCCCCAAGACTTGCACTCATCACATCTATATAGAGAAAAATTGTAAACCAATCAGACAACCTCAAAGACGGATGAATCCAAATCTTAGGGAGATTGTTAAAGAAGAATTGCAAAAATTGTTAAATGTCAACTTCATCTATCCCATTTCAGATAGTCAGTGGGTTTCTCCTTTGGTAATTGTGCCAAAAAAAATGGTAAATGGAGGGTACGTGTTGACTACCGGGAATTAAACAAAGCTACTATTAAAGACCATTTTCCCTTACCTTTTATAGATCAAGTGTTAGATACATTAGCTGGCAAAAAGTACTTCTCATTCTTAGATGGGTTTAGTGGTTACAACCAAATCCAAGTAGCACTTGAAGATCAAGACAAAACCACATTTACCTGTCCTTGGGGTACCTATGCTTACCAAGTATTGCCATTTGGATTATGCAATGCACCTGCAACATTCCAAAGGGCAGTATTAGGAATTTTTTCAAATCTAATACATGATTGTGTAGAGGTATACATGGATGATTTCACAGTTTATGGAAACACATTTGAAGAAGCTTTAGCAAACTTGGAAAAAGTTTTAAAGAGATGTCAAGAAGCAAATCTTTCACTTAGTCATGAGAAATGTTTCATGATGTTTACTGAAGGTATTGTTTTGGGGCATCATATTTCAGGGGATGGGATTAGAGTTGATGAGTCAAAAGTTGAAGTCATCTCTAACTTGTCTATTCCAAGTTGTCAAAAATATGTTAGGAGTTTTCTAGGATTTACAAGATATTATCGGAGGTTTATAGAAAACTTCACCAAGATAGCATCTCCACTCTTCAAATTACTTACCAAAGACTGTGAATTCAAATGGAATTCTGATTGCCAGTTAGCCTTTGAGACCCCGAAAACAAAAATTTCTGAAGCACCTATTTTAAGGGGACCTAACTGGAAGTTACCTTTTCATATTTCAACAGATGCCTCAGATACAGCTCTAGGAGCAGTATTGGGACAAAAAGACCCGATTCCTTATGCCATCTACTATACCAGTAAAAATTTGACTCCTTCAGAGTTAAACTATACTGTAACTGAAAAAGAGTTTTTAGTTGTTGTTCATGCCATAAACAAATTCAGACACTATATAACAGGCTATGAAACTTTTGTTCACACTGATCATTCTGCAATTAGATACTTAATGAACAAATCAATTACTAATGGTAGAGTCATAAGATGGTTATTGCTTTTACAAGAATTCAACATTACCATTCTAGATAGGCCTGGAAAACAAAACACAGTAGTTGATTTCCTATCTAGACTCCAAAACATCAAATATGACACTCCAGTTGAAGATCAATTTCCTGATGAATATCTTTTTGCAATTTCTACTCAAAATCCTTGGTTTGCTGACATTGCTAATTATTTAGTTTCAGGAAAATTTCCTTCAATAATGAATGCAAGAAAAGAAAAATCATTTTTGACAGTGCAAAATATTCATGGGTTGCTAATGAGTTGTACAAGACAGGTCCAGATTTGATCATTAGAAGGTGTGTTCGGGAAGATGAGATGCCTGAGATTCTCAAAGCATGTCATGATGAACCTTGTGGTGGACACTTTTCTGATAAGAGGACATCCTATAAGATCCTTCATTTAGGATATTATTGGCCATCCTTGTTTAAATATGCTAAAGAGTATGTCAAAAGGTGTGATAGTTGCCAAAGGGTAGGGAAACCTTCTCCTTCAGGTGAGATGCCATTACAACCTCGGGTACATATTGAACCTTTTGAAAAATGGGCTTTGGATTTTGTAGGACCTATTAGTCCTCCATCAAGACAAAAGAGATATATATTAGTTTGCACTGATTATGTTACCAAATGGGTAGAGGCCAAGCCATTACCTTTTGCTAATGAAGCATCTGTAGTTAATTTTCTTTTTGAGGATATTTTTACTCGTTTTGGTGTCCCAAGAGAAATTGTTACAGATCAAGGAGCTCAATTTACATCAAGGCTAGTGGAACAAATGATAGAGAGGTACAAAATCAGACACAGAAAATCTACTCCCTATCATCCACAAGCAAATGGTCAAGTGGAATCTACTAATAAGGTCATTGAAGGGATCCTAACAAAGATTGTTCATTTACATAGAAGAGATTGGGTAGATAGGCTTCCTGAAGCCTTGTGGGCCTACAGAACTACATGGAGAAACACAACAGGTCATACTCCTTATGAACTTGTTTATGGAAAGCAAGTTTTGTTTCCCATAGAGTTCCAGATTCAAACTTTCAAAATGGCAGTTCAGCTAGGACTTGATCTATCAGAAGCACAAAAGCATAGATTGGAGCAGATTAATGAATTGGATGAGATCAGACAAGATGCAGTTCAGAAAACAAGTCTAGTCCAACAGCAAAGGACTAGATGGCATGACAAGTACATCAAAGAGAAGAAGTTCAAAGAAGGTGACTGGGCTCTCTTGTTTGATTAAAAATTCAAGGATTTTCAAGGTAAATTTCAAACACATTGACTTGGGCCATATGAAATTGTTAAAATTTTTGACAATGGAGCAGTAAAAATCAGGACAATAGATGAAGAAGAGGTCACTTTTCTTATGAATGGTCATAGATTGAAGTTGTATCACAAACCACTCTCAAGAGAAGAATTTGTCAAGAAGTTCCAGGAAAACAGTGATGTGAAGTTAATGAAGAAGAATATTTCTTCTTCATCAACTTGATTGAATTTTCTGAAGTCATTTCTTTAAAAAAAATAAAAAATAAAAATAAAAATAAAAAAATAAAATAAAAGCATAAACATGAAAACCAATCACTGATTGGCATGTTTATACAGAAAAGATAGGGTGAAAATCAGAGTCTTTCTGACACTCTAACTTTTCCATTTTGTTTCTGCAAGTAGCTGTTACAAAATCATAAGTTCAGATCCATTGCACTTATGATCCATCTCATTTCATTCCATTTACTTATCCATCCATACTCCATTTCATTCATTCATTCATACTTCACTTCATTCCATATTTCATTCATCTCATTCCATACTTCATCCACCTCATTTCCATATCAAAATTTAAAGTTTGATGTTTTTATGCAAATGAATAACACATGTCATGGATTGCAGGCCATTTCTTATATTCTTCCACTCCATTTCATAAATTGTAATCCATCCCATTCCATCATTCACTTCATACATATTCCATTATACCATGTTTCATCATCTATCTTCACCCATTCCATAAAATATTCCATGTATATTCCAAACCACTCCATTCCATGATTAAAATTCTCTACAGGTACATTCTGCAGCTAAACAAACATTCTGCAGCTAATCAGACTTTCCGCAGCCAAACAGTCATTCCGCAGCTACAGATCCTGAAGGCACTGATCAACAAACATTTGAATTGCAACAAGATGATCCAGTATATCCATGAACAAGCAAAATCAAGAAGGATTATGAAGACTCACAAAGTAATGGTTTCCAGAGGAGAACAAAGTATATGAAGACCACAAAAAGTAGATGAAAAGCAAAGGTAACAAGTTTTGATTATAATGGCATATCATAAACTTTAGTATAGTTTTAGTTATGAATCATTCGAAAAGTTGTTTTGATTATTTTTATTGATCATGCCAAATATACCCTCCGAAAAACTTTGGATAAAAATACTTCATTTCAAATTCTATACCCGATCATCATTTAAGTGGTTAAAAGGCTGAAGTGTTTGATTTTCTTACGTCACCCAGCCAAATCATTTAATGATGATTTTTGAATCCGTTGTAAAAAAATCTCCGCAGTCTTTTCACTCATTGATTTGTTTTCTTCACCTCACTTCATTAACTCATTCCGTAACCACTCCCTATTACTCCATCCCGTAGCCAACCCTTCATCATTTCATTCTGTAAAACAGAGGTATCTCTATCACCGTGAGCAGAGGTATATTAGCTTGAAAGTTGAAGCCACTGTCACCGTGAAGCAGAGGTATATCAGTTTGAAAGTTGAAGCCACTGTCACCGTGAAGCAGAGGTATATCAGTTTGAAATTTGAAGCCACTATCACCGTGAAGCAGAGATATATCAGTTTGAAGATTGAAGCACTATCACCGTGAAGCAGAGGAATATCAGTTTGAAGGTTGAAGTCATTGTCTCCGTGAGCAGAAAGAGTACTAATCCGAAGATTGAAGA
This sequence comes from Pinus albicaulis, assembly GCA_034641835.2. Taxonomy (NCBI): domain Eukaryota; kingdom Viridiplantae; phylum Streptophyta; class Pinopsida; order Pinales; family Pinaceae; genus Pinus; species Pinus albicaulis. The sequence continues at coordinate 1,511,278,135 of CM076570.1, read as the reverse complement.
AGAAATTATGGGCCTCATCGTGAGAACTGAATTAGTGGGCACACAATACCTAGAAGGATACCCTCAAAGTAGAGAAATGTTGCAACAGGCAGGATGGCTACAATTCCTCGAGAAATTTAATGGCTTCCACAAAGAAGTTACTAAAACATTTGCAAGGACATTCAAAGGAGCCGAGGTTGAAGTTGGAGATGTTAAATTCACTGTCACAGAGGTTTTTATTGCAGAAGCAACAGGATTGCTTAGACATGGAGAAATATGGTTTAAGAACAGAGAATTTCATAATGAATCATGGAAGCAAATCCTCAAATCACCAGGTATGGATGTCACTGTGTTTAAAAAGGGAATTCCAAGCTCTGCATTAAAGAATAAATGGAGAAACATATTGCTTATCTTACAAAAATTTATCACTTGTGAAGGTAGATATGGTACTTTCTATGTTTACCATATTAGGTTGATAATGCATTTCTTAGAGGAAGAGCTAAATTTGCCCTATTTCTTGCTTCAAAGTTTAAAAAAGATGGCTTCAAGTGTTCAAAGGAGAGTCCAATTCCTAGAGACAACTCTATACCATCATGGCTTGGTTAAGATTTTAATTGAACACCATTTAGCTAAAACAAAAGATACTTGGGATAATTTCTTGGTGAGAAATCACTTTGAGGAACCAAAAGAGCCTTCACCTGAACATCAGCCTACAAAGAGAAGCAGAAAATGGAGAGCCTCTAAAATTGAAATTGACAAAACAGTACAGGAAAGTAGTGAAGAAATAATCTCTGAGAAATTGACTTAGATTAAGAGACAACTTAAGGAAGAGAGGGTAATCAGAAAATCTGCCACAGAAAAAGGAGAGGGATCATCCCAGCCAAGAAGAAGCCATAGACTCAGGGGGAAACTAAGGAAAACACAGATCAAACAAACCAGGGTGATAAACATAGAAGATGAGGAAACCTCTATTGAAGAAGATGTTGAAGAAGATTTTGATGAAGAAATCCCTGAAATTGACCCTGCACAGCAAGAAGTTTATGACTATGTTGAAACATTGGAAAGGAAAGCTTCAGAGAGTAGAGATAGAACCCCTAGTCCTCCACTGTCCAAAATAGATGTGTTAAGAAGAGATAGGTACGAGCTGGAAGTATTTAATAGACATATCAAAACTGAGAATGATATTCTAAAGAAGAAGAAGAGGGGCTCTGTCGGGCCAAGATTGACCCTCTCTTGTTTCATGAAATCCTTACGGAGTTTGGTACTCTGCTGTATACAGATACAGTTAGCGGATTAAGTGCGAGGGCCTTCTCCATACCGTCAATACTGTAGCTCTGACAGTCTTAAATAAGCTTCTGCCAGTGTAATTAACCATTTCAGGGCTCAAGGAGGTATGAGGAATGCTGTAGATAAATGTTACTCCTGGAGAAAAGTACTCTGTTGATATTAAACACAGATATGACTTGACAGTGTGCTTAAATCTTCAAACTGTGTCTTTTCCTTTGAGTGCGGGGTTAAACATTAATTATATCAATAACAGGCATTAACCTCCTTTGACTCTCTTCCGATGATTCGCTGGAAAATGCTGAAATGGCCGTCTCTGTGCTATCTGCATAATAAAACACACATGTTACAAATCCAGGCAGTGGTGTAGAAATGCTGCGGAGGCCCGGAGGAACAGTGGCGGAACAGTGGAGAAACAATGAAAGTGGTGGAGGAATGATAGCATAGTGTAAAGGCCCGAAGATAAACACCTGAGTGAATTACAAAGGAGAACGGAGGAAAACAATGAAGCGGAGCGACGGATGTGGGACCCGGTCATGGCGGAGGGTGATTCATTAAAGTTTAATGAAAAACGCGAAGGTTGGAATATAAACGGAAATACAAAGAAATGCGATGGAATGCAATGGAAATGCGATGGGAGTGACAGTACGAGGTGGGACCCATACGGAATCGAAATCGGAAATCGGAGCGGGCCGGTAATCGCAATCGCAAACGGGAGGATGTGCAATGCGATCAATCGGAGGGGAAGGCGATCGGAGGGGAGTTGCGATCGGGCAGATCGGGAAGTGTGATGGCCGTTGGATCAGCGGGAGGGATCAACGGTGGAAGATGCAATCGGGGAATCACAATCGCAGTGGAACGAAAGGGTACGCAATGGAAGTTCCGATTGCGATTGGGACGGGGAGTGCAATTGGCACTCAACCTTCGGATCTAATTGACAGATCAACAGTGGGGATGCAGTCGGGGGGTTGCAGCAATCGGTAGTTGGAGGGAAAGGCTTGCGATAAATCGGAGGGATTTGCGATCGATCAATCACATCGCAAATATTTGCGACGCGATCAATCGCATCGCAAATATTTGCGATGGGTGATCGGAGCAAAAAAAATGAACATGCGACTGAAACATATTTTGGATTGCGATTGTAATACGGCGGGGTCATATTGTTGAGCCCCAAGATTGTTCTTTCTTTTATCTTAATTCACTCCATTTTCCTTTTTCCATTGTTATCCCAGGCCCAAATGATCAATGAAATTAGTTAAAATTACTTTTAGAATGAATAACATGGCTAACTTGCTAATTTTTGTGATTTTGTCATTGTAATGCATTTTGAACTGAAACTAGCTACAGAATGCAGACATTCCGTAGCTAACCACCAATTCTGCAGTTGTCTTCACGTTCAAGCATGTTCCAGGTGTCCTCTCAGGAAAATCCACACATGGGTATATTCCACATCATGTCCTCAACGTTTGTTGCTCACCATGAAGAATGAACCGAATTCTGGACGTTGTTTTGTACGTGGGAACTCATTCAAGGAGGTAGAATTCTAATAGGACAAGGACAGTCCAGATGTCCTTTGTCCCTTTACGCTGCCATCTTTAGAGTCCTAGTACGATTTTGATATGAAAAGACAATGATCCCCGTATTGTTGCAAGTTCTGTTATAAAGATTTGTTATAAATGCACTCGGGAGACCGAGAGACAAGCTCTAGATTTTGATTAGATTTCATGGATTGACTGCTATTTTTCTGAAGACCGAGAATACTATGTTTTAAGTTATTTTCCTTTAATGAAGAAGACAACATTGCTTTGAACGCGTTGAGTTGATTTTGAGTTAGATTCCGTCTGGTGGTAGAGGGCCCCTGCCTCCTGAACGACTTTACTTTCGTAATTTAGATAAGTATCTTAGTTTGTTTTCACGTTTTTGAAGTTTGAGTTCATAGTTAATTTCATTAGTCACTATAGCTATACTTGTTCTAAGAAACTCTTCCAAAAGATCATGATAATGAATGAGAAATGGTTGTAGTGTTATAGATTTTAATTGCAATTTATTTTGTTCATTATCACAGTTGAACTTATTCTAGTAAACTCTTCCAAAAAATCATTATGATGACTAAGGCATGACTGTGATACTGAAGGTTTCAGTTGCTTTTTTACACTAAGTAGCATAGCTGATCTTACTCTTAAAAAGCTCTTCCAAAATATCATAACAATGGGTAGGAAATAGCTGTGATGTCTTAGTTTTTAATTGTAATTGCTTTCATTTTTCATGTTTGCATTTGCATTGAATTGTACAGCCAGGATTGTTCTAACAAGCTCTTCCAAAATACCATTCATGATGGACAAAATAGGCTGTAGAATTCAATAGATTAATTGCATGATAACTTAGTTAGGGCACTCCGGAGTCAAATTGCATTCAATTCATGCTCTGTTATTTCGTTTTAAGTTTGATAATGGCTTGTTAGTTTAGCACTGTTTATTGTAGACTGGTAGCACTTTAGTTCAGTTATAGCTTAGCTCACTGTATTTACATTCCACATTTAGTTGTCATCCATTGCATATTAAATTACATTAGTTGTTAAACTTAAATACCACGGCCTTCATTATTTACAAAAATTCTTTTGTTCCAAACATATATTGACTCATAATCATCTGAACAGAAGATAATATTAGTCCAAGGCCTGGAGTACTTTTGCAACCTTTTTACCATTTCATAAACAAAGCCTTTCCTCAAAAGACTACTCTAAAAAGAAATCTATAACTTTTGAGTAAGGTTTAGTGATGTTAAACTAAGTTGCAGAATAGAATTAGGAGCTAGTTTTAGAGTAGAGATCTTATGATGTTACCAATGTTCTTCTCCAAATATGTTTCAACAAACCTCTAATCATGGATAAGATGTTGTATCATTATAAGCTGATTGTTTAATTGTTTATTTAGGAGAATTTGTACACTTAGCTGCCCATTCCTCAAGCTCTTCCAAGATATTCTTAATAAATGGATTGGAAAAGTTAAGTTTATGTTGTGATTCATTTTCTTGAAGTCATTATCAAGCTTTGTATTCTGCTTAAGTCATAGTTTAGGTTTGGTTCTGTTTCAGTCTTTGCATTTGTCATTTATCATTCATAACTTAGGCTTTGCTTGTTTTTAACCAGTAACTTCTTTCCACCAGCATTTAGTTATTTTCCTTGTGAACATAAAACCATCAAAAGAACAAAAACATCATAAAACACTAAACACAACGCAGTAAGAAACAAACACCTAGGCACATACAGTGCACTTCACTTCAGCAGTTTACCAACCCTGGTTGAAAATTAAATGAACTCAATTAGGAGACTAGGTGTTTCAAACATTATTATGTGAAGACAAATTTTAAGGACAAAAACAGGTGGTAAAAGGAAGTGGTTTAAGGGGCGGGACTTTATAATAAACATTAACGTTTGTTTATTATAAGGTTCTAAGGGGTATGGTTGGGAAAGTGGTTAACATATAAATCGCATCGTATATAAAGTGATTTATAATGGGAAGAGGGGGGAAAAGGGGTTTAGCCCTATGACATAGTAGGAAAGTGGGTTTTTAGCCCATTTAATGAAATTTAAGGGTTAGGAAGGGGAACGATAAAGGGGAAAAAGGGAAATTTGACCCAACAAGGGGTGTGGGTAGAATTTGAAGGGGATTTTAGGGAGATTTAGGGGGTAAGTGAGGAATTTAGAAGGGGAAGGGCAGAGGATGAAAAGAGAGGCTTAGGGGGAAAGAAATAAGAGGGAAAAGGAGGCCTTTGGGCATTTCTTCACAAACAGAGAGGTTTTATAAGGGACATCAGCAGAGGGGATTTTATCAAAGGACAAAGGCACAAGGAGGCTTCAAGGATGATGTGTTTTCAGGGGAAATGCATTCCTTGAAGACTCAAGAACATTTTACCCCCCTATTTTCTTGTCAAAAAATTTATGGGGGGCTAACACTACCTATAAATATTAAAAGTAATTATTGTTAAATCTAGCTAGTCTTAGGGCCTTCCCAATTGGAATGTCAAGTACTATTTGTTTGGATTTTTTAAAGGGTATTTTTCTTATCAGATTAATATTTTTCTCTTGCGTGACTATTTATCAGATGAAACATGTGATGTTTTTGATGGATTTTGAGCTATCCATGCATGGTTCTGATAAAAGTTGGAAAAAATGGGAATTCATCTCATCTTCTATGTTAACATGTTTTTCCACCTTAATCCCTTAAGATAAATTTATGGATAAATTATTGATTTTTTGCCTTGTGTTTATCATTACATTGTGGAAGAAGTGTGATTTTTTTCCCCATTCTTGAAGCCAAAGGATTCTGTTAAATTTCCATAAAACTTTGCAACTACTTAGTGAATAATTGAAAACAAGGAAACAAATACTAAAACCAAATTTAATTTCATGAAAATACAGAGTTTCTTAATTGATAAGTAGTAGAATATAAACATAAATATAAAGACACAATCACAAAAATTAACACGCTTTATTTATCAAGAAACCCAAATGGGAAAACCTAATTTTTCATCGCAGTATTTTACTGATAGAGCTTGAGCAATTGAATCTCTTACAAGGAAATCTACCACACTGAGAACACACTTGTTCTCTTGTTGAACTAGCTTGGATTGACCTTTCAAATACTTTATACCTTGCTCCTACTTCCTTACACAAGTCTTGGCCCTATATCTTAGCGCATTGGGCCTCCTATTTCATAGCGCAATAATGGCCATGTTTCATAGCATTGATTTGCCTCCTATTTCTTAGTACAAATATGCCCTATTATTTAGCATAAGAAAGCCTCCTCAATATTGTGTACTAGATCCTCTAAGATACGCACCCAAAAGAAAATATGATATCACACAAACTTGTGCACTCAACAATGAATAATATGTGTTCCTTAATCCTTCCTTTATAGATTTAATCCATGCTATAATAGGTAAGTTAAAAATTTATAACTTGATTTGTGATTAACTAGTTAACTGAGTCAAGATATTTCTCTCTCTAATAAACATTGGAGTTATAACTCATCCTTTCTTCAATCAAAGATATAATTCCCAACTCATCCTAAAATAAACTTGTAATTTCCACTCTATCCTATAGTTAACTGAATAAGGGACCGCGTAACTGATATTCCAACACTATGCATGAAATCCTGAAGTTATTGTTGCAAACTCAAAATAAGCTCACCATCTCCATGAACTCACTCCATGCTTAAAGAAGGATAAATCATGGTATTTTTTGCTAAGGCACGAGCCAAATAAGACCTTCCACTCACTTTAATTTTTAACATTCCCTGTTAGAGAGGAAGGGATTTTGTACAACTCCCAACTTGTCTCTGAAATAGAAAAAACTACTTCTTTCCAATGCCTTGTTCAAGATATTTGTTGTATTATCCTCTGTCAGAATGTACAGTAGCTTCACTATCCATTTCTACACACAAGATTTGAGATGATCATACCTGATATTGATATGTTTGGAGCAATCATGAAACTAGATTTCCATACAGCTTAATGCAACTTTGATTATCACAATGTATTATAGTAGGCTCCATCCCTTGTCTAATAAGTCCCACAAGAAACTTCCTCATCCAGATAGCCTCATATGCTACCAAACTGGAAACCATTTAATTGGTCTTTGTTCAATTGAGTGCAATTGATCTCTGCTTCCTGCTAAACCAAGAAGTAGCTGTTGACACAATGTTGAAGACACAACCTGAAGTACTCTTATAATTTTTGGAGCACCTTGCCCTATTTTCATCCGTGAATCCCTCAAGCCTCACTTCATCAAACTATATGTACCATAATCCATATTTTTTTTGCCTTTGAGATACCTCAAAACATGCTTTGTAGAAACTGAGTGAACTCTGGTCGGTTCCATTATGAACTAACTTAGTTGGTTTACTGCAAAAAAAAAATATCAATTTTTGTGTTGAAAAAATACATCAATGACCCAATGAGATGCATGTATAATGTAAAATCTAAACACTCTACTCTTCTAGCATCCACCTTCCTCCAATTTGAGACTAGAGGCGTGGCCATGGGCCTACAATCCTACATATGAAACCTCCTCGGAATCTCATGCATATACTTTCCTTGTCCCAAGACTATCTCACCATCACCCTACCAAACCTCCAATCCAAGGAAATAGTGCATAAACATTGTATCCTTCATCTCAAACTCCCTTACAAGGTCTTCCTTACAATACTGAATCAATTTATCTGCTCCAACCAGTATAAGGTTATCAACATAGAGCACTAAAAAGAGTGGAAGCCCTCCAACCATGATGTAGTATAGGTTGGGATCTTCTTCACTCTTAGTGAATCCCAATCCTCAGAGGTAGATATCAATACAATTTTACCATGCTCTCAGATCCTGCTTGTGCCCATAAAGAGATCTATTTAGCCTACACACATGTGTGTCTCTACTGAGGAATCTTGTCTTCACATCCATCTGGTGGATATTTCACCCCATTTGTGTTTCAAGTTCCAAAATTGTACGTGATGGATGAATATCATGCTACTAGGGAAAATGTTTCATAATAATATAATCCTTCAATGTGTGAGAAGCCCTTGGTCACAAACTTGTCCTCTGCTGCATGTTTCACCATGTACACCCGATGTGAGCCTACTACTGATTTTCCCTCTAGACTTGGCATAATCTCCCAGCCATCGTTCTTCATGATGGAGGAATATTCCTCCACCATGGTATCATTCCAAAATTGTTGAGAGGCTACCTACCAATAACAAGAAGGCCTTGTGTCCAACAACTCTATCATTAGTTCCATATACCCAGTGTAACTCTATGGCTATTTGATCTTCCTGAACATAGAGCTAGGAGCTTCAACATATTCCTAAGCCTCATCAATTAACCTATTAGCCCACTTGGCTCTCTTGCTCCCTGTGATAGGAGTCTTTGAGTGAGTATCTTCCTTCTCTCATCTTGGTCTCTCCTCCTTGTCATCCGATTGGTCTTCCTATTGTGTGACCCTCTTGCCACCTCGATAAGACTCCAATTTTTATCCTAGTTGAGGCTCCTTCTTGGGAGTGAATATCTCGTCCTCATGTACTCTAACCTTCTCTCACTCTAAGGAATCCCTCAGAGCTTTTTCCTCCTCAAACCTCATGTCTCACCTAATAATTGTCTTCTTGAGTGATTGAATATACACCCTCTATGCCTGAAATGTCTCATTGTAACCCATGAAAATATCATTTTTAGTTTTGGGTTGTAGCTTCTTCTTTCTATCTTTGGACACATGGTAGTAAAATTGTGTGACAAATATTCAAAATGTGAAACATCAGGCTTCTTGAATGTGAAAACCTCCTCTGGTGTAACTCATCTAAGCACCCAGTCTGGACTCTTATTCTGCATAGATGTTGTAGTGTTGCATATCCCTACCCATAAGAACACCAGTAGTACCTAATCATGCAACATGGCCTTGGCTACTCAAACTATGTTTCGGTTATTCATCTCAACCACCCCATTCTATTGAGGATTATGGGGTGTTTTTGGCTCTCTCCTAATGCCCTCCTTGGCACACTCATCCCTAAAGGCATTGGAAATATACTCACCACCATTTTCACTCCTCAATGCTTTGATTTTATTCTTGGTATGGTTCTTTACCAAGGCCTTAAGCTTCATGAACTTGGTTAAGACCTCATCCTTCTTCTTCATAAAAAAAATATCCAATTTTTCCAAGAATAATCATCTATGAAAGAAACATAATACCTATGTATCATAAATGATGGAGAAGAGAAGGTCTCACATACATCCGAATGCACGAACTCCAAAATCCCTTTGGCTTTGTTGTCTCGACCATGGAAGGGTGAATTGGCATATTTTCCAAGAATTCACCTCTTACGCACTCCATTCTTTTAAATATTGTATTGCGATAGCCATGCTTCTATCTATATTAGGATATTCAATGCTTCATGATGCAAGTGTCCCATTCGCCTATGTAAAAGTTTCCTACATATCTACTTTATCCACCTGCTACCTTGATGCTCAAGGTTTCACATGTCTCAACCTGCAACATGTAGAGATTCTTCATCCTCACACCTATCTACTTCACTGATCCAGAAGCTAGATGCCTAAGATATGCCTTACCTCTCCTAAAGATGACATCATAAACCTTGTCCTCTAGGGTTGCCACTGAAACAAGGTTCTTCTTCAAGCTTGGAACATAAAGGACATCTCTGAGATGGAGAGAGCTCCTAGACTCCCTCTTAAAGATAATTATAGAAACTCCCCTAGTCGCGTACTTGCCATTATCTTCTAGCTCAATATGAATCTGCAAGTCCTCCTCCAGTTGAATAAAATATTCTCTATTCCCAATCATGTGGAATGACGCTCTAAAATAAATATACCACATATTGTTGCCTACTAAGTTTTCCATGCAAGCTATCAATGAGAATTATTTCTCAAACTTACAAGAAAACCCATCTACCACAATTGATGCAACGACATGATCCTTATTGGACCCCTTACTCCTATTAGGACACTTTGTAGCATAGTGCCCAAACTCGTGGCAATGGAATCACTTGATCTTACTTATATCGTTCTTCTTCCTCTCATCATTCTAATTGGTCTTGGCCTTTCCTTTTCCATTATTTCCCTTGGGTTTGTTGTCTTTTCCTTCCAGGGAAAATTTCTCCCCATCCTCTGTGTTCAGTGGTCTACCATCTCTCATCCCTCTTTAGATTTATTCTTGAACGTGGTCACTCAAAAACCTTTCCCAATTGGGAAATTTTTCTCTGCCTCTCACTACATCCTAGAAACCATACCAATACTTATGGAGTTCCATAAGAGCAATATTGACAATATATTTTTCTAATACTCTCTCACCCACACCACCTAGCTCATCCCAAACTTGAGTGAACTTTGAGATATATGTGATGATCAACTCTCATTTTCTCATCCAGTTACTTCTTCGCTTCTCCTTGAGAGCTAGTTTCTTTACATCATTGGAGCCCTTATACAGATATAATATGTATTTAAACATCTCATATTTTTTATTATTCCAATGGAGATGAGGGATAATATGGTCTTTGACCCCTTCTAGAATGATCCTCCTCGCCTTGGTATCATTCTTGTTATGTTGGGCCAACTATTTGGGATCTTGAGATGGCACTATATCCTGCTTTATAAACTCGACCACCCCATTATCTTCCAACACTATCGGTATACACTCATTCCATGAGCAGAAGTTAGAGGTTCCCCTTAAACAATGATCTTCCCTCGGTCCTTGAAATTCCATCTTGCTTATCCAAAGAACTTCCCTTCAAACTCTAGCTCTAGCCTTCCTGACTAATATGTAGACTTCATTAAATGATCAACATGGTGTTTTTATTTATGCTAATATTTTCCATAAATCTTTGCAACTAATTAGTGAATAACTGAAAAAAAAGGCAACCAAAATTGAAACCAGATTTACTTTCACCAAGATACAGAGTTTCTTAACTAATAAGCAACATAAAATAAACACAAATATAAAAATACAATCATACAAATTGACACACATGATTTCTCAGGAAAACTAGATTGGAAAACTTGCTTCCTTTTTGTAGTATTTTATTTATAGAGCTTGAGAAATTGAATATCTTACAAGGAAATTTGTCACATTGAGAACACACTTTTTCTCTTGCTGAACTAGCTTGGAATCATCCTGCAAATTCTTGATTTTCTGTTCCTACTTCCTTGCACAAATCCTATCCCTATTTCTTAGCACATTAGGCCTCCTATTTCCCAGCAAAATAGTGGCCCTATTTCCTAGAGTATATTTGCCTCCTATTTATTAGCGCAAATTTTCCCTATTCTTTAGCACAAGAAAGCCTCCTCAATACTACACACTAGCTCCTCTGAGATATGCACCCACAAGAAAATATGATCTCACACAAACTTCTGCACTAGACAAAGAATAATATTTTTGCCTTCATCCTTCCTTTATATATTTGATCCATCCTATAATATGCAAGTTAAAAATTTAGAACTTTAGTTGTGATTGACTAATTAACTGAGCCGAATTGGATCTCTCTCCAGTCATCACTGGAGTTATAAATTTCCCTTCCTTTAATCAAATATTGAAGTCCCAATTCGTCCTAAATTGAACTCGTTACTATCACTCGATCATGTAGTTAAATGAAGAAGGGACCACATAACTAATCCTCCCACACTATGCATAAACTCATAAATTTATTCCTACAAATTGGAAATAATCTCACCATCTCCATGAACTCACTCCATGGTTAAAGAAGGACAACTTGTGGTATTGTTGGCAAAGGCACGAGCTAGAGAATACCTTCCACTTGCTATAATTTTTAACAAATTCTACACCTTTGATGACATCATGTTTCTTTCTATTGCCCCTCTTATTGATTCCTTTCTAAGTTCCTCCCTTGTTATATAATAAATGATTGAACATCTTCCATATTTATTTCTATATATTTGTTTTTGTAGAAGATGTTTCCATATAATTTTATGTTTCAAATCTCAATTTTTTCTTTCACCCCTTTCAATATATATTGAAAAACATACATTTTCTAGCCTCTAGGAAGATCCACCTCCTTCTAAAAAGATTTTATATTCCACTAGAATTATAGATGGAATGTAATCATAACTTTTTTAAGTAGAAGTGCTTGGGTCTTAAGAAAAAAAAATTGTCCCTAGAAAGGCTAATGAGCCAACAGTATGAACCCACACATGGTAGGATCAATTCTTCCATTTTCCTCCTTGCCTTCGTAGTACTTTAGTCACTGAGATTATATATAACCTATTTTGTATTTGATTAGCTCCTTATTCCAAATGTAATACCCATTTTTCATTCTCACGCCCACCACTTTAAGGTATTTGATGGAATCTTTGAAGGATCTATTTATATCCTTCCATATGGTATGGATTTCCTGTAGGGAGGTGAACATGTTGAAATCCCCCCCATGAGCCAATGCTTATCTTCATATATTAAAGCTATATCCCAAAGCGAATCCATAATTCTTTGCTTAGTTATGGGAGTGTTCAATTCATGGAAATTTGTAATAAATCTTGAATATGTGGATTCAACTTCTTTATAGCTTTATGTGATGAATTATGTAGTTTCCATGATTTCCTATAGTATAACTTGACTATGGTTTCATAGTGTGGCCAAGCCTCCTGATAACTATTCTAATGTTTTTGTTTCTACTCACATCCCCTCCAAATATTTTTAGTTCTTAATATCATGGCATCCCCATCACATATTGATCCTTGAATCATGATGATGGTTATAGTTTCTTTGTCTATTTTATCCCTAAATATCCTTTGTTTGCTTGATGCATTGACACCTATAACATTCCATGATATCATCATCTTAAAAAACTTTTGGGTTGGATTACAAAATACTTTTGAGGCATCCCTAAGGCTTGTCTCGAAGTGACAATTATGCCTCACCTCCTTGAGCTTATAGTTGCTAGTTTCCCTACCTCTTATTTTTTCTTCCCTACTAATATTTTTCAATTCTTTGAACAGGGTCATCCTAATCCCTAGGGCCATGTATGGTCCTTAGCTTTGAGAGGCAAAGGTTAATTTCACCTTTCCTTTGACCAAAACTCTCTATAGTTTTTAAAGTTTCTCTTCTAGAAGTATGTCAAAATTTTCTCTACATAAATATCTATCAAGGTTGGAAGATCTAGCTCTATCATCTCTATGTCCACTATGGAGTATAATTCATCATGCATTGAGTGCTAATCTTCCTCCCCCTCTATTTACATACTAAGATAGTGTTGGTGTGTTATTATTCCTATTGTCATCAAATTTAGACTGTTTTTCCTCCTTTTGATTTCATATTAAGTGTTCTCGAATTGTTGAAGGCTTGATTCATTATATCTTAGAGTGATCCTTTGTTTTTTTTTTTTTTTCACTACCCTTGGCTTCTTCATGACTTTTAGGTTGAATTTATTTAATGGGTGGCACTTGATTAGGAGATCATGTGTTATGCTAAAAAATGAAAGTGCTTGAAACTGTACCGAACCCGAGCGACCGAAAAGGTCTTGTCGTTGCAATTTCAGCGTCGTGAACAGTTCAAAAAACTGATGTCGTATGAGGAAGATATTGTGTTCTGTTCGTTTTCCCAAATAGCTAAAATTTTGTGTCTGGGATGCCTAGTCAGAATGCAGTTTTAGTCATTATGTGGCATATTCTAGGTAATAGTCCCTTTTCATACAGCCAATCCGATCGTGCCATGTGGCTGAATCTAGGCTATTGATTTGCGTTGTAAGAATTTCATTTCTGACTGTTGATGGGGTTTGTGCGTTTATGGAAGTAGCCATTGGATGGGAAACACGTGGCAAGCCCGGAGGCTTCCACGTGTCCCCAAGAGGCTTATGTAAAATTTTGGTAGCATTGGGGGGGGGATGGGGGTCGACCCTGCGACCTCCGGCATGAACGCCCAGCCTTCTACTATCTCTCCTATCCGTTTTTCTTTACTTTTATAGTTCTCTGCATCATTTTATGTTGTATGTGTTAGAAATGCTGCTTGGGACTCGCTGGTCCTAACCCATTAGCGGCCCCAAGGTGTGTTCACATGAAATGTTTTAACAAACCCACAACAACAAACAAACTGACGCCTATAAACCTTAACCGTTGACGATGGATATGATCACATGTCACACGGTAACATTTAAGTTGCAGTTGACAGTTTGTTGGGCAGTTTATCCAGTGGAGATGTTAAAACAGTCACATGGGCGTGGTTTTGGTGGAAATTAATTCCACGGGTTGCGGAACGTGGAGTTATGGTTTCGCCCCATTATTACATGTAGTTTTCAAACGGTTTCAACACGGAGTTAACGACGGGGGGTCGACATGTGACCATCCTGTCCAAACCATTTGACATTAAATCAAATGGTATTTTTGGCGGAAATTGTAGCGTGCCATAAAATTTAGGGTTTTACTAAATTTAGCCACAGTTAAGTGTAGCCTCCACTTTTGGTGGAGCTTTTCTAGCTCACATTGGGAAAAATGAATTGGGAGGTCAATTTTTGACCAATTTGGGTGAAAAAAGAGTCTACCTAGACTAATTTGAGCATTCCGGAGCCACTGGTGTAGAGAAAAAAACCATTAAAGGCTTTTAAACACATGTAACTTGCAATTTTGAGCATAATGACAAAGAGGGACATGCCATCGGGAGTTGGACAAGTAGATGTAGCCCAGGAGGGGTGAAATGCTTCATCATGCCTACTGTGTAAAACTTATGTGTCATTTTTATTCTCTATTATAAACTTATGTATAGTGTTATTTAGGCTTATTTATATGCTTAAAGTTCAAAAATTCATCTATGTTTCATGGTTAGAACACTCATTACTTAAGAAAACAAATGGAGACAAATTGTACATGTTTTTAATATTGAAAGGACACTTATCACAACAAAGTAATACACTACTTTCAAATCAGGTTGGTATCAGAGCTAGAGTTTATTATCTAGTGTTTTTGTGTGCAAAGATTTATTTAAGTGTTTGCAAGGATTTTCATGCTTACTAGGCTCAAGCTTAAGAGAGGAGAAGGCAAATTGGTGGAAGAAATAGGTTCTCAAAGTGAGCCACAGCAAAGGAGGGAAAGATTGCAACATTCTCCACCATCTAGCTCACCTCCAAATGAAGCAGAAGCAGCATTAAGCATGCCTCCAGGAGAATAATAAATCCATGAAGAGATGGATCCCAAAGAGGAAGAAAGAGTGTATAGAAAATAATTTCTTGACTTGATTGAGATGGTTAGAGTCCTTTATCAAGAAAGGAATGAGAAACTAGTAGAAGAAAGGTCCAAACTTCACAAAGAAGGACAGGGATCATCAGAAGGCCACAATGATGAAGATAAATCAAAGAAGGGAAATGGAGGAAATGGAGATAGTGGAAATTCACCATAATCACCCTCATCTTCATCCTCATCATCCTCTACTTCATCTTCAGTACATCAGCCATACAAGTCAAAGAACACTGGTAAAATTCCTTTTCTAAAACTTGATGTTAAGTTTGAATTTCCAATGTTTAATGGTGAAGTCAATGCAGAAAATCTAGATAATTGGATTAGGCAATTGGAGGTCTATTTGAGAATACAAAATTTTCATGATGATAATACCGAAATCCAACTAGCTTCATTAAGGGAAGGTGAAGCTCTTGTTTGGTGGGAAGCCCAGAAAAAGGAGGAGATCAAGAAGCATGGTAAGATTATTCTATCATGGACTTATTTCATTACTGCAATAAAAAAACATTTTTATCCATTATCTCACATGCAGAAAGCCGTAATGGATTGGAAAATTTTTAAACAATTGAAAGGAAAAAATGTACAAGTTTATACTCAAGAATTGAGGAGAAGAGCTCTCTTATTAGGAGTAGATTTGCAGAGCCAAGACACTTTACTCAAGTATATAGGAGGCTTACATACCTACCTAAGACACACTATCCTCATGTTTAACCCTACAAGCCTAGATGAAGTTTGTGTACAAGCCACACATTTAGAGACAAGGGGAAAACAAAACATAGATGAGAATGAGGAAATTATTTTAAAGGCAAATGGAAGAAAAAGAGAAATGCAGATATCAGAAAAGAGAAGGGAAAATTTTTTTGCAAACACTGTTCTAAAACTAGCCATGATGAAGACCATTGCTGGAAACTTCATCTAGAGTTGAAACCAAAAATTTTGAAAGCCAAAGAGAAAGCCAAGGAGAAAGGAAAAACCGTTGCAATAGCTTAACAAGACTTAGGGCTAGATTCAAGAGATGAAACAAAACTCATAGCTATGGGACTAAATAATATGAAGGGGAAAGAGATTGAAACTAAACCCAGTTCTAGTATATCCAACTATCACATACAAGCTCCAAATTAAGAAGAGAGAATTGAAATGTTTCGTGTGAGGGTCATTTCCAAACATACCAAGGTTGAAAAATTGTTTGATAGTGGGTCACAAGCAAATTTAATCTCTAAATACTTGGTCAAGAAAATCTTGAGACCATTCCACATCCAAAACCATGTCCACTTTGCTGGATTTGTAAGGATGCAAATTTACAGGTTTCAAAGAAGTGCATATTGCGCTTGCAATAACTGCACATTTAATTGACATAGTTGAATTAGATGTTGTTCCACTTAATATAGTAGGTATGGTGTTGGGAAGTCCTTACTTGTATGATAGGAAAGCAATCTTCCATCGTCATGAGAAAAAATACCATTTATTCAAAGATGGCAAGGAGTATATTGTGAGAGCTCATCGTAAGAAACTAGACACTTCTTTCGTTAATTCAGGGCAAATGAAGAGGCTAGTCAATGCAAGCCAAAACTTGACATTGATGATGATTAAACAAAGATATGTTTTACATCATAATTTTCAAAAAAATGTTGATTTATATAATGAGTTGTTTCAATTTGAAAGCACATTGTCTTTGAAAGAAGCTGACAAGCAGTTGCAGCAGTTGAGACTAGCGTTGAACGGTGCTGAAAACAAGGTGTTAGTGCAAGAAGTTGCAAAGGTCAAAAAGAGGACGAAGAAACTTGGAAAAGAAGGCACAGGATTCAGAAATGTTCATTGCTAGTTTCCAAAAGGCATGGTACAATGGCAAAGAAGCTTGGTCAAGAGTCGACACAAGTTCAAGGAAAAAGCAACAAAAAATCACCATAAAGACATAATGCAAGGTGAGAACAATTCCAAGTTTCCGTTGATTATAGGACAATGTAGAAACAAGATGTTTACTGCAAAGATAGATTGTTGTTCTGCAAGTTCAGAAAATGTGCAGCTTGACAGTGTCAAAAACAACAATGGTTGGTCAACGGAATCAAGGAAAAATTTGTCTTTTCATGAAAAGCTCCAATTAATGAAATTAGTGAAATTTCAGTGGATAAAGATTGGAAGAGTGGGGACACAGTCTCCTCATATTCATGTTTAGTAATCCAGAGAGCTTTAGGGGTCCAAAAGCTTCCTAGTGGGGAGGTGTGATCAGGAGATGATGTGTTATGCTCAAAAATGAAAGTGCTCGAAATTGTACCAAACCTGAGTGACCAGAAAGGTCTCGTCATTGCAATTTTGGCACCACAAACGGTTTGAAAACTGATGTCTTATGAGTAATATATCGTGTTCTGTTCGTTTTCCCAAACAACTAAAATTTTGTCACTGGGATGCCCAGTCAGCATGTAAGTACAGTCAATAGGTGGCATATTCTGGGGAATATTCCCTTTTCATACAGCGAATCCAATCATGCCATGTGGCTAAATCTGGGCTATTTATTTTTGTTGTACGAATTTCATTTCTGACCATTGATGGGGTTTTTGTGTTTTTGTAAGTAGTTGTTGGATGGGCAACACGTGGCAAGTCGGGAAGCTACCACGTGTCCCCAAGAGGCTTATGTAAAATTTTGATGGCATCGGGGGAGGGGGGGTCGGCCCCGCGACCTCCGGCCTACACGCCCAGCCTTCTACCGTCTCTCCGATCCATTTTTCCTTTATTTTATAGTTCTCTTCATCATTTTATGTTGTATGTGTTAGCAATGCAGAGGGGGGGACTGCTAGTGTTCCCACCCGCTGGCGGCCCTAGGGTGTGTTCACATGAAACATTTTAAGAAACCCACAGCAACAAAATAACTGGTGGCTACAAACCTTAACTGTCGGCGATGGATATGATCACATGTCACATGGTAACATAATAGTTGCAGTTGACGGTTTTTTGGGCGGCTTATTCGGCGAAGATGTTAAAACAGTCACATTGGCGCAGTTTTGGTGGAAATGAATGCCATGAGTTGCAGAACATGGAGTTATGGCTCCGTCCCATTATTATATGTAGTTTTCAAATGGTTTCAATGTGTAGTCTCCACTTTTGGTGGAGCTTTTCTAGTTAACATTGGGAAAAATGCATTAGGAGGTCAATTTTTGACCAATTTGGGTGAAACAAGAGTCTACCTAGACTAATTTGAGCATTATGGAGCCACTGGTGTAGATAAAAAAACCATTAGAGGCTTTTAAACACATGTAACTTGTAATTTTGAGCATAATGACAAAGAGGGACATGTCATTGGGAGCTGGACCAGTAGATTTAGCCCATGAGGGGTGAATTTATTCATCATTTCTGCTGTGTAAAACTTATGTGTGATGTTTATTATCTATTATACAGTTATGTATAGTGTTATTTATGCTTATTTACATGCTTAAAGTTCACAAATTCATCTATTTTTCATGGTTAAAACACTCATTCCTTAAGAAAACAAATGGAGACAAATTGTACATGCTTTTAATACTGAAAGGACACTTAGCACAGAAAGCTAATACACTCCTTTCAGATCAGTACTTGAAAGGATGGCAATAGTCATGTATTTTGCATCAATGGAAGGGGATGTGTTCATATTCAAGAGTTTCAACCAATTCTGAGTCTTGGATGAGTATTTAGAAGAAATCCAAAGACATTCATAAAAATATGGATTCTTACATAAGAGTTGGAGATTGGGTTCAATACTCTGTGTGTGTTTCATGATATGAACTAACTGTCTCTCGTGGATCCTAACTCTAGTGTTTAAAGTGAACGTTATCACCTACGCTTTTTGGTATAACAATAATCGTGAAAAAAAAAAATGGTATCAGAGCTATTGTTCTCATTTTTTATACTCACCTCGTTCATGATGGGTGGGAGATAATTGGACATTGGGTTCAGTGCTCCTTGCATATTTCATGGCATGGAATAATCACCTCTCATGAATCATAACTTTGTCTATTTTAGTGGAGACTAACGCCTATGGGTTTTGGTCTAACAGAAATCACGATTCCAACAATAAGAGGTGTATTTACTAGTTTTTGTGGCTACTAATGGTTTGACATAAATTTCCAACATTTTATTGATGCCCGCTAGGGTTTCCTCTTCCTAATGCTCATGGGAAATGAAAAGTGTTTGATGTATACAAGGGCACCAATGAAATATTCTTTCTTAAATGTAATCCTACCAAGTTGAAGAAATTGCGGTGTTCTCACAAAAATTCTCTCAACATTTTGTTCTTGCGAAAGTGGTTGCAAAAAATCCTTTCGTTTCCAACTTGAGGTTCACGTAACTTTTTGGGCTACACCTATAGCTAAACCAACATATGATATATTTCTTAGAGGGTTATATGACCACAAATAATCTTATAATATCATGATAATTTTTGAATTGGATATGGCCTCCTATTTCATGGATGTGAGATCATACCATCGTAACACCCTCCTCCCACATTTACCCAAGATACCACGTCCACTAGGGTAAACATGCAACAAGAGGCTACTATGATTTGATTTGACTCCCCATGTACAATTAAGGAAGTGGATCGACAAAATAAACCAAACAAACCTTCCACACATGCTACAGAACCTCCGGTAGCTAGCCAACTTTTCCAATTGACCAACCTCTAAGGAAACTTAGCTCTTCACTAATCTAACTCCCTAGTCGCTAACTTGACAAGAAATTCATGCAAATTTAGGTCCCCATTTGCACCCATAGCAAGAGAAAGCCAGTGACTATGGATATTTTTACCTAGTTCTATGCCAACAACCCTGGATTCTGTGCCACTTTTTCAGGGCCAGGACTTAGGCCACAGCCCATAACTTCATTAAATATTCATAAATGATAAATAACGCTGAGAAAAAGGTACTAATGCAAGTATTTTATCGATTAATTGACTGGACCCCTACTAGAAATGAAAGACATTATGTCAAACATGTCACAAATATGAATTCTACTAGTCATAATAATAGATCTGAGCATAGGGGTCTCATACTTATCTAAGAATCGCTAAGAAGCATTTATCATATATTAGTTCATATATTCATTTTTCATTCATTTATAAATCAAAACACGATGAGAGTCATACATCATCACTCTCATAAAACATAATCATAAACAACATATAAACAATAGAAATAATAAGGATACAACAGTCGTAAATGCCGCATATGAACTAGTACATTTACACATGAAATACCAAGGATAATAAAATATTATTAATTAATGAAAATATGACCAATTTTGGTACTTCCACGTACCACCTGACCATATATTGACCGAACCAAATATTTCTTCTAGCTAATCACCCCCGTGCCATATTCCAAGCATGAAAGTGGGACTCATAACCAAAATCACCATGGCTTAATGATGCTAAACCAAGTCATGCTAATCAATAAAACCAAGCTTTAACACGATCCCCACTAGATCCCTAGGCCCTACACAAGCATGGATGTCACCGGATCTCTCCACCTACGTCATGAGGAATTTTCCTATCTCTTAGTCTCTAGGCTTTACCGTACATCCTGCCATATAACAGTCGAGGATCCCTAGGCCTAATCAATATTCCAATCTCCAGGATTTACTGTATATCCCGTCATTCACTAATCAAGTATTCATATTCCTTATCGAGAACCCACCCTCCAGGATTTACCGCAATCCCCACTGGATCACTAGGCCTAGATGAGGGCACGCACCTCTAGGCTTTACCTTATATCCCGCCATTCACCAGCAGAGGATTCTGAGGCCCACCAAGGCACACAATATCTAGATTTAACACAACCCAAATTTTGGTTCAAGGGTTACTAGGCCAATGGATTTACTGCAATCCACAGTCTATTTTAGGGATCACTAGTCCATGTGTTCATTCATTCAGATACCACCTCACTCAGTTTCGAATCCATCCGAAAATCCAGCTCAACCAAAACATGAGAACTCCATCACACCATGGTTATCTGAAAAATGGCAAGGCAAGGCCCAAGAACATTTTCACACTTAGAAAACCCCATACCAATGACAGCAAGAGAACCAATAACACACATGCATAACCATGCATGCCAAATATAACAAGGAAACCACACATGAAAATATATACCTGTAAGTAAACCCATTGTAGTTGCTTGATCCTGCTCTTCCTTGATATATAGTTTCTTCTTCTTTGCCTTCTTTTCCTTTCTTGATCCAATTTTGAAGTGCTCCAAGAAAAATCTGTGTACAAGAGTGTGAGGGAGAGAATAGACAGAGAGCTCCAAAACTAAACTAACTAAAAGGTACCAACTAATCCTCAGAAGCCTTTTTATTAATGAGGTCTCTATTTTCTTCATTTTTCATTATTTTTCCTTCATTTTCCTCCTCACATGAAACATGTGACCTTTCACCTTCATTTTCTCCTAATTTCCATTATTTTCATAAATCAATGCTAATAAATGCCACTTTTCCTTTCCAAATACTTTTTCATTGCCTTTTCCAATTTCCTTGGCCATAATAAACCAAATGAACACTTGCACTAGGATGTTTTTTCCCAACATTCAACTTGGAATTAGTGTCCCATACTAGTGGTTATTATTTTTCCTTTATCAACTTTTATTACATCGAATTTTCATCGGGGTTTTACAAAACCCTCTCCCTTAGAGGAACATCACACTCAGTGTTCAATGGTGCCTACAACCAACAAGACTGCTGAAAGAAAAACATACTGCCCATGGAGCTTTATAACTTAGCTCATTATAGTATTTACAATGATCAACCTACTGAGAAGTAACCACATGACAATCATAATAACATGACACCCATACCGATTATTTAAGCTTTATAACACATATCATGGTAGTATTTACATCCATATACATGTGTACATATACGAAAACATCACTCCAAAGAATATACCAAAAATATATAATAATGGAATTGGCTCAACCAAGGAATATAGAAGGATACATAGCCCGCATTTGATTTTCCATCTCCTGTGTAGCTTAATCGAGCCCAAATTTCTTCCACTACACCTTAACCTACTTAATTTATCAGATCTAAATAATGAGCATCTTTCTCTACAAAATACACTATAGTTTCTGCTAGAATTATCTCTCAAGCTCCACTTGCAATACAGATAAGTCAATCACATGATCAACATCTTTAACATACTTCTTAAGAAATGAGACATGGAAAGAATCATGGACTTTCATTGTCAGAGGCAGTGAAAATCGATAAGCTATTGTTCTAATCCTTTCAAGAATCTTGAAATTTCCACAAAACCGAGGTGCCATCTTGGCACACGATCAAGTCCTCAAGGAGCTCTTCTTGGTCTTGGCGCACAAGTACACATGTTCCCCAACCTGAAACTCCTTAAACAACTTGTTCCGATATGCATATATTTTCTTCCTGTCCTATCCTGCCTTTAGATAATTCATGATTACCTGCATTTTTTATTCCAATCCTGCTAACATGTCGGGCCTAATCAATACCATGTTCACTGGATCTCTCCAACTGATGGGAGTATTAAAAATTTTCCCTTAAAATTCCTCAAATGGACTTATCCTCAGTGACTCATGGTAACCATTTTTGTAAGAAAAATTGACCAACAGAAGGTACTCATCCCATCTCCTCTGTTGATGCATCACATACATCCTCAAAATGTCCTCCAATATCTTGTTGACCCTCTATGTCTGTCCATCTGTCTGTGGATGATAAGTTGTGTTGAATTCCAACTCGGTACCTAAATATGCAAATAATCCTTTCAAAACTTGGAAGTTGTTCTCACTCCGTAATTGGTAAGATTGGAAATAACAAATGATAGAGGACAACATTAGACCACTTTGGAGTCTAGGACCTAGCCTTCCTAGACTCAAAAAGGGCTCTCTCTTTTTTATGATTTAACTTGATGGTTATAATTGATGATATTAGGCTAGTTATAGAGATTATGAGAAATGTTAGTTTTGATTGATTGGGTGGTTGGACAGATAGAGCTGTGAGACTTAATCCATTGGGCTATGGATCCATAAAGGCTGAATTGTGCATCAAATTTTCAAGGGCATTCACAGGGCAAGCTAACTATGAAGACTGGATCTTACTGGCAGTGTGAGTATGAGATGACAGAAAGAAGTGAGTTCAGTAATAGCTAAAGAGCAGTTAATAATTCTTTAACTAAAATTTAGAGGAAAACATAGAGATAACAAACATAGACAAAATTAAGGTGCTATCTCAACAAATATTAATCTAAATTTTATGTTTTGAAATCAAATAAATTGATGCACATCATGAAAGGATAGAGGCAAACCATTAACACAGAGGAAAGAACATCACCATTAACATAGCTCAAGAATCCTACGAACGGTCTCTTATTATTGATGCCCAGCTCAAACAGTTACAACACCCCAATACAATGATCTTCTACAATGCAGAATCTTACAAGGTCCAACTTTCCAACCCTTCCAACCCCTGATATTGCTAAGGCAAGCAGTATTTTTCTAAATACTAAGTCAGTTTCCCTACCTTACTTGGCAATATTTCATTGATTACAATTTAACAGGAAATGGACAAGTGTGGCCATGCAAAGCCTAATCAGACATCTCTAAAAAAACACTACATGTGGAATTAATTTTGGGCAGCTCTTCAGAAGATCAAACAATAAGCTTGGAGGTGGTTGTGATGGTTACGAAGAGCCAACCAATGGTGGCTCTGACATCTGGTTGTTTTTTTCAGAAACCACCGTTGGGTAATCAAATCTGGTGCAGTAATGGCCACTTTTCATTGATTGGTGTCAGTGCTGATGTGTTCTATTGCCTTTTCCAATTTTTCTGGTATATCATGATAGTCTTGTATGAACGCCCTTTGCCAATCTTGACCTCCTTTGCTTTCTACCGGGACGTTCAGCCTCGCTCTACCTTTTTCCCCTTGTTAGGTCCTACTCGAGTCTTTATGTCGTTATAACATAACAAGTTTGCAAAAACGCCTTTCCGGAATCGACCCTTGGTGTCTTTTTGATACCTAAGCCCTTTTGGCCATGTTTTAACCCTTTTTTAAAAAAAATAGCGTAAAAACTCATATATCCAGACCGGAAAATGTTTAGATTTTAATTCTGAAGCCGCATCGCATCTGCGCCAATTTCACACTTCACATGTTTTATAGTTTAACTTATAAGAAATCGAATCGGCAATGAGATGCGAAGAGGGAGGTGACATGGAGGGAAGGTGGGATCAGAGGAGGTAAACACTAAAAGATGCGAAGTGCAGTACGTGATTCAGACCCACCCACATCACACATTGCAGGGTTTAGAATTTTGGAAAATACGGTAAGCGTTAAATTCCGCGAAGTGCGATTTGCGCTGACTGGAGGATGATGTGGAGCAATGGAATGGGAATGATAGTGAAGGAATGACGTATTAGCGGTGAGCGGAGTATTATGGTAGGGCCAAACCGCATCGCAAAATCACAATATAAACAGGATATGCTTCAGCAATATGATTTAAAATTTAAATTTTGTGATGGAGTGAAAAGTTATAATATGCGCGATGTGATATCGCACATCGACGATCACAATATTTAACTTTTGACGAAAATGTAATGATTTATAACTTGCGAAATGTGATGAGATATGGTAATTAAAGTTGCGATCTTACGAAGTGGTATTCGTTGTGAAGTGAGATGGATGGTGGGGCCAAATGCATCACAAATCACAATCGGGACTTCAAATTTAAGTGGAAAAATGTGCGAAATGAGATCTGTGGGCACTTAAGCGTCAAGGAGTGCGAAAAGGCGAAAGGTAAGGAATAAGGCAGAAACAAGGTTTGCTTGTGGTTTCGATAATGCGGTAAGGTATGAAGGGTCCCACTTCATCGCATCAGTGAAAAATTAATATTTGTCATAAGTCTTAAGAGGTAAGGTTAAAACCTGTAGGCTGCGAAGTGCGAGCAACATGTAAGGCTTATTTGCATGCCATGGGTGAATGGGTCCCACTTCATCGCAAATCACATTTTGCTGACGTTAACATTTACCCTTGCACCCATCCTGAGAAACTTGCGATATGCGATTGCAATTGAATCTCCACCGTTGATCGTTGCTTAGATCCAATAGTCCTCACTTCTCCCTTGTTGTGGTTTGTCGACCTTGTTTCTTTGGGTTGTGCTCGTTCATTTCTTAGTTGTTTGTAGAATACTTGCCCCACGTTCATGACTTGACCTGATTTAGAGTTCATGACTCAACCCAAACGCGTGCACGACTTGACCCAATCTCATTCAAGACTCTACCCTTGTTGTTTTTCTGCCTTAACTGCTTCTATGATGCCTTTGCTTCCTTTTATTCTATTTTTTCTCCTTTTTTAACTATAAAATTTGGGTGTTAATAGTTGAAGAAGGGGTTTGAAAAAAATAAGGTGTATAACTTTA
Organism: Pinus albicaulis; assembly: GCA_034641835.2. Lineage (NCBI taxonomy): Eukaryota > Viridiplantae > Streptophyta > Pinopsida > Pinales > Pinaceae > Pinus > Pinus albicaulis. The sequence continues at coordinate 1,511,252,748 of CM076570.1, read as the reverse complement.
GAATATGGAGGAAATGAGGGGCATATAGGGTGAATGAAATGGAATGAGGGAAGAAATGAATTTTGATCACCATCACACCTTATCAACAACACTTTCTACCTTCTTTTCTGAAAATAAATGACAACCATGGAATATCATTTTCAATCATGATAAAATCTAAGAAATAATCAGTCACCTGGTGATACTGTAAAATACAGGGGTCTAATCATGGCTCCAGATGGGGATGGAAGCTCCTTCAGGAGGTGTCAAGAACACCATAGACTAGTGGCTTAATCCATTGGGTTTATCCCACAACTTGTATCTTGATTTGTCAGGCAACTTAGTGACTGGAATCTAGCTGATTGTTCCTCCTGACCTTGAATGATAAAAATAGAACACATGCTTGGCCATCCATCTTATTAGCATATTGAAATCTAAATTGAAACTAAAATTTGAACTTATCCACTACAATCCATCAATTTGAACATATTGTTGCACCTTAAAAACTTGAACGGTGAGACCAGAACTGTGCTGAAACTAAAGTCTGAAACACATTGATCTTAAAATGAAAAGAAATCTAAAACTAATATTTGAAATATGCTCAGAGTGCTGAGCTTATTTTCACCCCTACCTACCCTAATCTAACTTGGAGATGATATATACACTAAGTGAACTCCTTTCTCCAATGCAACCAATCAAGTAAATGACTACATGATCGATTCTTGTTCACCTTTTTCAGTAGGCTGGAAAAACAAAAGGGCCACTCCCATCTTACTTGCCTTTGAACAAAAGTGCTCAAAATTTTCCTTAAACTCTGCAACAAACCATCCATGGCATAGCATACTAATTCTTTAGATGATTCTAAGAAACCAGCAAAAGGATCTTGGAACAATACCTGGCCCTGAGGATTTAAATAACAAACTTCATCTAGGGCTACTCCTTGTTCCACTTTGTCATGCTCAAGATCCTTCTGAAAGAGAATACCCACACACTCTTCATGGTCATCTAACATGGAATCCTTATTATATACCACTATTTTGTCCTCAAGAAAACCTGATATGTCTTGACTGATTTGATTGCATTCTGTTTGAAGGCCCTCATCTTGATGAATAGGAGCACTTTCTGGAAATAAGCCTTCTTGAAAAGGTAGAACAACAACAGTACTAGTATGTTCTTCTGTTTCTTCATGAGGAAATGCTTCAGTACATAAATGAGCAGTAGAACAAATGGAAATAATCTCTTCATTATATGAAAATTTAGAGGTTGGTTGCATGCTTAGAATCTAATTGATTTCTTCTTCAGTTAAAGTAGGAGGGAGTCTTCATTTTCTTTGGGTTGAACGACAATTGTTTTCTTTCTGTTCTGAAGACTAATCATGAGGTTGAATACCTTCTTTATCCTCACAAAAGAGGTCATATGAATTATCATTTTTCCCCATAGAGAGATTTTGTGAATCTTCTTTCATTTCCTGATTGCTATCATTTTCAACTAACTTCTCTTGGTTTTCTTGACAGTTAACTTGAGAATGAAATTCATGAATTGCTGGTAAGAGATCCTTAGGATGCTAATTTCCTAAATTATCATCAATATTTACAAGGTATTGTATGATATCCTTAGATTGATCACAACAATTTTCAGCTAATGACAAAGATGGAGAATTTTCTTTATAATGCTCATGAAACACCTTGTGGAAATATTTTAAAGAAAACAAAATACCAAGGTTAAGACCTTCATACCATTCCCTTGCTTTCCCTTCTAATGTTACCATGAAAATATTCATGAGGAAATCCTCATGCCATTTGACTTTCAACCTCCATGAGTGTATATGAAATCTAATGATATGTAACAAAGCATCATCAACCTTCTCATCTTGAAAAATAGGAATATTTTTGTCCCAATCTACCTGTTAGGTCTCTGTATTTTGCAAGATTGGAAAATACAAATGTTGCAAAGCCTACATATGAACCACTTTGGGATTCTAGGATCTAGCCCTCCTGAATCCAGAGAGGGATTTCTCTATATGTGTGTAAAGATGTGATATTTATGGCTTGAAAATGTGATTTTAGGCTAGGTATTAAGAATAAGGGCTTTTTTTTGTTTGGTTGGGTGTGATATTTAATTGAGTGGAAAGCCCTGAAAATGAAAGGGTTTCAAAGGGGTGAAGGTGTGAATAATCAAAACAAGGTTCAAATAATAGGATAGGTATGAAACAACACTTAATCCATTGGGCTATGGAGTCATAAAAGGTTTTAATTGCACAACAATTTTCAAGAGTGGTCCATGGGGCAAGTCATCTATAACAAAGGATCCTTTAGATTAAATGATGGAATGGAACATTAAAAGTGTTGTGAAAGTGGAAAAAGCCAATAATTTCAACAAGGATTTATCAACTTTCCAAACAATAAAAGCCTTTTTAAGTAACTGTTTGAAACCAGCCAAAGGACAGGGATAACCATAGACCTCTTTGGACAAGCTTGCATTAAAGCTAACTTATCAAACAAACAATCCAGTAATCCACATGACTACTTTCAGAAAGAATGAAAACATATAAGAAAAACAAAGTGTAGCTTAAGATCAAGTAAGATATCATTAAAATCTAGGCTTGCTTTCAGCATACTCTTAGGGAAACTTTCAAACAACCTTTGGAGAAAGAACTAGAAGACAGGGAAAACCATAAACTTTTCTAGTTTGACTCTACTTAGCATGTAATGAAAATATCATTCAAGAAAAATGTTTAAAGTTTAGACAGTAAGACATGGGCTCACCAACATTCCTTGACTGTTTGGAATGTATTAAATCATTCTTAAATAAACAAAGGAGGAAAACATAAAGATAAAGCTTATCAGTGAGAGTAGGGCACTTTTTAGAGTAAATCCTAGCTCTATATTTGTTGTTCTTTATCAAAGAAAAATGGAAAATTTTATGGAAAACAAAAGAATGAAAACAAGTACAATGAGAGGTACATCACCAATGGTATAGACCAGGATCCCATGAATCAGATTGTGTATTGATGTCAATCCAGTTACATACTTCACGTCCAATGTTTCAGTACAGCAACAACTTATCTTCTCAGCCTAACTTCTTTGATTACAAACAGAGCTTCAACAGCCTCTGAGACTATTTACATGTAGAAAGTTTTGAGCAACAAGTATTACATCAAAGTCTAACAACCAACCCACATCTCATCTTCTTCATAAGTATTTATAGAAGAAAGAGGAGGTGGGATGAAAGAGAAGGTCTCTAAGTTCAATTAATACAAGTTAATGCCTCTCGGCCTTTGAGGGGCTCAATAGGGGAGAGCACTGATCTTTCCTCTGTATTAATTTGTTTTCATTAAGTATTTAGCCGCTTAGCAGATTTTGTTGACTTGAAAACTCTTTTAGGTAGGCTGGCAATAACTTTGGCTGCTTTAAACAAAATATCACTGACTAGGCAATAACTATGCCTTATTTTGATTTATTGAGGTTGCAGGTGGCACTTTGGTAACTGAAAGGATATTTAATCCTCTGATGTGGCAACGGAGGCCTCCTTTTACTGATATTTCTCTGTTTTAGTTTAAAACACTTTTAATTTTCTTTTGGTCTGTTTTTGGCTTGATTAAGCCTTGATCTTTGTCTTCGAGCCTTTTTTCTCTAACACTGTATTTATCTCTTTGATCTATGGATTAAAAACCTCAATCTTCAGGCTTAGGAATTAATCTCGTTATCATTAATTTCTTCACTCTGATACACTTTGTTTATTTTGTTTATACAGGTGGCTTTCTGCTATTAGAGGGTCTCTGTTAAACCCTGGATCATGATCCAATTGATTTAAACTTGGATTTGAAAACCCGCAGCTCCTTTTCTCCATTGGCTTAAGGCACAAAATCATCACTTGGAGCCTTATTTTTCACCTGTCTATGACTATGGAAACACACAAAGCAACCACCATTAAATCCTGCAAAAAAAAACACAACAAATCATTAAGAAACCCTGCGGATGTGTTAAACTGCATTACAGAGGTTCAATGGAGGCGATAGGAATGCTTGAGGATGGGGAAATGCAGTGGTGGAGGACGAAAATCCTGGAAAAAACAGCTAACCAGGTGAAAATGGAGGTTTGGGCACGACAGCGAACAGGAGCTGTTGGATTAGGACAATCAACGCTCAAGATTCCTCAGTGAAATTTTTCGAGAGCAAGTTAGGTGGAAAAAAATGGGGGCGAGATTAAATCAAGACCATCCGATCTCAGAGATCAACAGCTAGGATCGAATCGGGAGCAACGTTGCGGAGGGCGGCGGTATGGCAGAAAATCGGCAGCATTTTTGGAATTTCATTTGGGGGGGAAGTGGTATTGCTCGAAAAAATGCGATACGATACATCACTTGACACCTGTCCCTTTCGATACCGCCCATTTCGCAAAAATTTTGGGCATTAAGCTTTATACGCAAAAAAATTTCAATATGCATCGCCAGCCATTGGATCAGAGGCTCCATATCCAATGGCACGGAAAAAATGCAATATGAAAGATGCACGGGCGGAGGTGCCGGTGGGACCGACATTTGTTTTGTCGCGTAGCAGAAATATTAAGTGGCGGGGTAAAGTTCAAGTGAAAAATTGGTTTTATCAGGTTAAGTCCCAACCATAAGATTTCATAGATGGATGGTCGAGATTTCCAGAAAAGGTGGATATTTTGAAAGGGGAAAGAGATGTTAGATGAATGGGTGGAAGGATAAGGCACGATGGCCACTGATCAGTGTAGATCGACAGTCCACATTGATTTAAAATCGAAATGTCCGGGAAACGAAAAATAGAAGGAAAAAGGGTTTTCAGAAAGGGTTTTAGGCCTTTAAGTGCCCGATTGCGGGGCCAAAGTTGTATGAGGAAAGGGCTAAAATGAAATAAGCCCTCGGGGGCTTAAATTCCTTATAGTGTAAAAATGTGTTTTTAGGCCAAAATTAGGGATTTTCGAGACCAAAACAGGGTTCCAATAGGTGAAAGAAAGGGTTTTTAAAACCAAATAAGGTGGAATATAAGGTTTTAAAGAGGATTAGGATGTTTTTAAGGTTAAATGAAGGTGTTTTTTGAGGGATTTTTGTGAAGGGAATAAGGATGAAAATGGGGTTGTTTTTGAGTAAGAGAAGGAGTGAAATGATGAAAAATGGAGCCTCTTTGAACAATATTTTCCCTTGGTAAACAGTAGGTACTTTAGGATTGATAGTGAAATAGCAGTGAAGATTAATTCAAAGGGTAAACATCATCATAAGACTTCAAGAACTCACAATTTGGACATGGAATTGTTTCTTGAAGGCCAAAAAAATATTTAGCCACCATTTGATATGACAAATTTTATAGGTGGCTAACACTACCTAAGACATTTTGTGTGGGAATCTAGGAATGTGATATTTTTTCATTGGAGCATACCCACATTGTATTCTTGGATCCATATTGTTAATCAATCAGAGAGTGGGGTCACTGTAAATTCCCAACCAATCTGTATTCTTCTATTAGTGGAGTCTTTAGGTCAACTGAGAACTATGGAGTCGCCACGTGGATGATTTCAACTTTATTGTGTCTGGTTGTTTGTCCACCATCAACAACCAGATACCAATATTGGAACATACTTGAATCATACAATATTTTAACTGGGGTTTATGAGTTCTTATGAAATACTAAGATTTTTCAATAACTCAATCCCCAACATGGTCGCCATTATGTTAGCCCTCCGTAATTTGTAAGATTGGCAAGAAAAAACGACAGAGGACAAAATCAAACCACTTCTGAGTCCAGGACCTAGCCTTCCTAGACTCAAAGAGGGCTCTCTGTGCTTTTATGATTTAACTTGAGAATTATAAGTTCTTATATTAGGCTAGTTACAGTGATAGGGGGTTTTTTGTTTTGATTTATTGCATGATTGGATGAGCGGTTCTGCATGGACTATTCCATTAGGATATGGAGTCAAAGGATAGAATGGCCAATCAACATTGAGAGCATCACATGGCAAGCTAACTGTGATAAATGGATCTATAGAGCTGTATGAATTATGAGGTGAAATAAATAGTAAGGTTCAGTAGTGACTAAAGAGCAGTTAAGAATTCTTTAAACAGAATTCAGCAGAAAACATTAAGATTGTAAATGCAGACAAAATTAAGGTGCTTTGACAGCAAATATTAATCTAAAATTTTTGATTTGCAATTAGATGAACAGATGCACAACAGAGAAAAAAATGAGAACATTTAAAATAGAGAAGTAGCTCATCAACATTTTGCCACAACTTAAGAATCATGTAAACCGTCTTTGGTTATTGATGTCTAGCTCCAAAATTACAGTGCTCTAATATAGTATTTCTTACAATGTAGGGGCTAACAATATCCAACTTTCCAACCCTTGATAATGATATTTTGAACAGTATTTAAAAAACACTAAGTTGGTTGCCCTACCTTACTCAACAACCTTTCATTGATTACAATTTAGCAGATAGTGGACAAGTGTGGCCATGAAATATTAGAAAATGGACAAGTGTGGCTAGGCAAGGCCTGATCAGAAATCTCTGATATCAACACGGCCTGTAGAATTAATTTTGGGCAGCTCTTCATGGATCCAAAAGCTTCGATGGCTCTTTGTAAGATCAAACAGTAAGCTTGGAGGTGGTTGTGATGGTTACGAAGAGGAAACCAATGGTGGCTCTGACATCTGGCTCTGTTTTGCATAAAACTGACGTTAGGTATTCAAATCTAGTGTAGTGCTGGCCACTTTTTATTGATTGGTGATGGTGCTGATGTGTTCTACTACCTTTTCTGCTTCTGCTGGTATACCATAACAGTCCTGTATGAACGCCCTTTTCCAGTCTTGACCTCCTTTTCTTGCTACCGCGACGTTCAACCTTGCTCTGCCTTTTACCCCTTGTCGGGTCCTACTCGAGTCTTTCTGTCGTTATAACATAACAAGTTTGCAAAAACGTCTTGCCCGACTCGACACTTGGTGTCTTTTTTCTACCTGAGCCCTTTTGGCTGTGTTTAACACTTTTTCAAACAAAATAGTGTAAAAACTCATGTACCGAGATTTGAAATTGTTTAGATTATAGTTCTGAAGCCGCATTGCATCGACACTGGCATTGCATTTCGTATGTTTTATAGTTTAATATATAAGGATGTAATTGGCAATGCGATGCAAAGAGGGAGGTGATGTGGAGGGAAGGAGGGACTGACTGCATCGCAAATCGCAAATCTTAGGTTTTTTTATAAGCAATGGGGGTTAAATACTAAAAGACATGAAGTGCGATATGAGGTTGCAACCCACCCGCATCGCAAATCGTGAATCTTATGTTTTACCGAACATCGCAGAATTTGGAGTTTAGGCAATATGGTAAGCACTAAAATCAGCGAAGTGTGATTTGCGCTAGCGAGGGATGATGATGTGGCATGATAGAGATGGAGCCCACTGCAACTGGCGAATTTATAAAATATCGAATTGTTTCTGAGGTAAGTGTAGGAGGTTTCATATTTTATGATATGTATTGCAAGCGGCTTGAAGTGGGGAGCGGAGCTTCTGCGATGGGGCCAACCGCATTGCAAGTTAAACAAAATACATTTCGGGCATTTCATACGGTAAGTTAAAAACTATACGATGTGATATCGTACATCGGGGATTGTAGATTTTAACATTTGGAAGAATGGAATAAGTTATAACTTGAAAAATGCAATGGATGGTGGGGGAAGGGTGACGTGTCAGGGAGAATGGCCCCACTTTAATTGTAATCGGGGAATAGGGAAAATGGAGGTAAAACAATGATATAGCGGTGAAAAAGGAAGAGTATAAAGATAAAGCGAAAAGGCGGAGAAAGGTAATGTTTAATGATTTTTTAAGGGAAATGGAATGAAAAGGAACTGTGGTAGGTGAATGGGTCCCATTTCATCACATATCGCATTTCACTGATTTACCCTTGCGCCCATCCTGATAAAATTGTGATCTGCGATTGCAATAGAATCTCCATTGTTAATCCCTGCTCAGATCCAACAGTCCTCACAGCTCCTTTGTTGTGGTTTTTCGACCTTGTTTCTTTGGTTATGCCCATTTTTTTCTTAGTTTTTTTGTGGAATACTTTGAATCATTCACTGCTTTGCCCACGTTCACGACTTGCCCGCGTTCAGCCCGGATAGATTTCATGACTCAAACCAAACATGCACGACTCTGCCCAATACGTTCTATTGCCTTTGTCTTTGCTAATGGTCTAATGCCGCTCCTTGCCTCTCTGCTGCTTTATCTTCCTTAACTACTTCCTTTGATTCTTGATTTGGAAAATATTTTGAATATTGATATTATGTATAGTATGAAAAATTTGCAAAGAGAAAATAATTAGTCACCTAGTGATACTATGAAATATAGGGGTCTAACAGTTTGGAGTCCAAGACCTAGCCTTCGTAGACTCAGAGGGGCTCTCTCTTATTTTATGATTTAACTTGAGAATTATAAGTGCTGATATTAGGCTAGTTACAGTGATGGGGGTTTGTTTGTTTTGATTGATTGGGTGGCTGGATGAGCAGGTCTGCAGGGACTATTCCATTGGGCTATGGAGTCAAAGGCTGGAATGGAACATCAACATCAAGAGCATCACAGGGAAAGCTAGCTATGCTAAATGAATCTCTAGAGTTGTATGAATTATGAGGTGAAAGAAATATTAAGGTTAAGTAGTGACTAAAGAGCAGTTAAGAATTCTTTAATCATACTTCAGCAGAAAAAATTAAGATTGTAAATGCAGAAAGAATTAAGGTGCTCCGACAACAAATCTTAATCTAAAATTTATGATTTACAATTTAAAATTTAAAATTTATGCAGGGAAAACAACAAGAACATTTAAAACAGAGAAGTAGCACATCACCATTTTGACACAGCTCAAGAATCCTGTAAATGGTCTTTGATTATTGATGTGCAGTTCCAAAATTACAGTGCTCCAATATAGTAGTTCTTACAATGCAGGGGCTAAGAATATCCAACTTTCCAACCCTTGGTAATGATAATTCGAACAATATTTAAAAAAAACTAAGTCGGTTTCCCTACCTTACTCAACAACCTTTCACTGATTACAATTTAGCAGAAAGTGGACAAGTGTGGCCATGCAATAGTAGAAAATGGACAAGTGTGGCCAGTCAAGGCCTCATCAGAAAAATCTGACATCAACACTGCCTATAGAATTAATTTTTGGCAGCACGTCATGGATTCAAAAGCTTAGATGGCTCTTTATAAGATAAAACAATAAGCTTGGAGGTGGTTTTGATGGTTACGAAGAGGAAACCAATGGTGGCTCTGACATTTGGCTCTGTTTTGCAGAAAAAAAACATTAGATAATCATATCTTGTGCAGTGCTAGCCACTTTTCATTGATTGGTGACGATGCTGATGTGTTCTACTGCCTTTTCTACTTTTGCTAGTATACCATGACAATCTTGTATGAACGCCCTTTTCCCGTCTTAACCTCCTTTACTTGCTACCCTAATGTTCAGCCTCACTCTGCCTTTTGCCCCTTGTCGGGTCCTACCCGAGTCTTTATGTCATTATAACATAACAGGTTTGCAAAAACGCCTTGCTCGACTCGACCCTTGGTGTCTTTTTGCTACCCTACCCCTTTCGGTTGTGTTTAACCCTTTTTCAAACAAACCAACGTAAAAAATCATGTACACGGATTTGAAATTGTTTACATTTTAGTTCTGAAGCTACATCGCATCCACATCGGCATCACCTTTCGCAGGTTTTACAATTTAAGATATAAGGATGTAATCGACGATGTGATCAAAGAGGGAGGTGACGTGGAGGGAAGGTGGGACCGACTACATCGAAAATCATAGATCTTAGGTTTTGTTATAAGCAGCAGGGGTTAAATACTAAAATACGTGAAGTGCGATACGAGGTTGGAACCCACCTGCATCGCAAATCGCGAATCATATGTTTTATCCACATCGCAGAATTTGGAGTTTAGGCAATACGGTAAGCACTAAAATCAGTGAAGTGCAATTTGCGCTAGTAGAGGATGATGATGTGGCATAATAGAGATGGAGACCACTGGAATCGGCACAGTTTATAAAATAGTGAATGGTTTCTACAGTAAGTGTATGAGGTTTCATATTATTGATATGTATTGCAAGCAACCTAAAGTGGGGGGCGGAGCTACTATGGTGAGGCCAATCACATCGCAAGTTAAACAAAATACATTTTGGGTGTTTCAGACGGTAAGTTAAAAACTGTGCGATGCGATATCGCACATCAAAAATCACAGATTTTAAAGTTTGGCAGAATCAAATAAGTTGTAATTTGCAAAATGTGATGGATGGTGGGGGAAGGGTGTCGTGTCATGGAGAATGGCCCCACTTTAATTGCAATCGGGGAATAGGGAAAAGCGGAGGTAAGACAATGATATAGCATTGAAAAAGGAAAAGTATAAAGATAAAGCGGAAAGGCGGAGAAAGGTAAATTTTAATGATTTTTTAAGAGAAATGGAATGAAAAGGAAGTGTGGCGAGTGAATGGGTCCCATTTCATCGCATATCGCATTTTGTTGATTTTGAAATTTACCCTTGTGCCCATCCTAAAAAACTTGCGATCTGCAATTGTGATTGAATCTCTGCAGTTAATTAGTGTTCAGATCCAATGGTCCTCAATGCTTCCTTGTTGTGGTTTGCCGACCTTGTTTCTTTGGTTATGCATGTTCATTTTTTAGTTGTTTGTGGAATACTTTGACTTGTTCACTGCTTTTCCCATGTTCACGACTTTCCCGTGTTCACAACTCGCCTGCATAGCTTTCACAACTCAACCCAAACGTGCACGACTCTGCATAGTATGTTCACGACTCTTTCTTTGCTATTTTTCTGCCTAAACTTCTTCTTTGTTGCCTTTATCTTCGCTAATGTTCTAATGTTGCTCCTTGCCTCTCTGCTGCTTTCTCTGCCTTAACTGCTTCCTTTGATTCTTTCTTTGGAAAATATTTTGAATATTAACATCTATGTATAGTATGAAAAATTTGCAAAGAGAAAATAATCAGTCACCTGGTGAAACTGTGAAATACAGGGGTCTAACAGTGGCTCCAGCTGGGGATGGCAGCTCCTTCAGGAGGTGTCAAGAACACCGTAGACTAGTGGCCTGATCCATTGGGTTGATCCCAACCCTGCAACCTGATCTGCTACAAATTTTGTGGCTGAAAACCTTCAAGCTGAAGTCAATACTCTCTGCAAATTGAAGTTTGGAGCATACTTGAACTGAAAACTTGAAATAAAACTGAAACAAAAACTAAAAATATGCTCAGAGTATTGAGCTTATTTTCATACCTACCTACCCTAATCTAACTTGGAGATGATATATACACTAAGTGAACTCCTTTCTCCAATGCAACCAATCAAGTAAATGACTACATGATTGATTCTTTTTCACTTTTTTTAGTAGGCTGAAAAAACAAAAGGGCCACTCCCACCTTATTTTCCTTTGAACAGAAGTACTCAAAATTTTCCTTAAACTCTACAACAAACCATCCCTGGCATAGCATACTCCTTCTTTAGATGATTTTAAGAAACCAGCAAAAGGATCTTGGAACAATACCTGGCCCTGAGGATTTAAATAACAAACTTCATCTAGGGTTGCTCCTAGTTCCACTTTGTCATGCTCGGGATCCTTCTGAAAGAGAATATCTACATATTCTTCATGGTCATCTGACATGGCATCCTCATTATATACCACTGTTTTTTCCTCAAGAAAAATTGATATGTCTTGATTGAGTTGGCTGAATTCTATTGGAAGGCCATCATTTTGATGAATAGGAGCACTTTCTGGTAATAGGCCCTCTTGAGAAGGTAGAACAGCATCAGTATCCATATGTTATTTTGTTTCTTCATGAGGAAATACTTCAGTACATAAATCAACATTATAACAAATAGAAATAATCTCTTCATTACATATAAATTTAGAGGTTGGTTGTATGCTTATAATCTGATTGATTTCTTCTTCAGTTAAAGGAGGCAATCTTTCTTTTTTTTGGATTAAATAAAAATTGTCTCCTTTATCTGGTGAAGACTGATCATGAGACTGAATATCTTCTTTAACCTCACACAAAAGAGTAGATGAATTATCATTTGTCCCCACAGAGAGATCTTGTGGATATTTTTTCATTTCCTGATTGCTTTCATTTTCAACTAACTTCTCTTGGTTGTCATGACAGTTAAATTGAGAATGAAATTCATGAATTGTTGCTAAGAGATCCTTAGGGTCCCAATTTCCTAAATCTTCATCAATATTTACAAGTTATTGTATGAGATCCTCAAATTGATCACAAAAATTTTCAGCTAATGATAAATATGGAGAATTTTCTTTATAATACTCATAATGTAGAAATTTGAATAACTGTTAAATTATTTGCCGAGATTATCATGATCGCACACTATTTGAGCTTCATGCATAATACATAACCTCTTCTACTATTGATCATTAATTGCGGAAATATAAGCAATTGCATGCGCACATTAAAACCATAAACAATCACACATATAAACACAGTATTTATGGGAAAGCTTAAAGCTGAAAACCCCCAACTATCTGTATATTATAATGATAGAGATCATGTAACAATCATTGTACAAACTCCTCACAAGCTCTCGGTACAATCTCCAATTGTTACACACTACACAAGCTCAGATCATACAAAACACATGCTCCAATCTGCTCCACCTGTTAGCCTGCCTCTACTACGCAATCCAAGATGAATAATGGCCCAATATGAGTTTGAATCCACACAGTATGCGCGCATGATCCTCATTGGCATCTCCATCAATGTGTGGTTAAACTCATGCCAGATTATGGTCACAGTGATAGTCACACTCACCCACTTATTTATTTCACCTACCTCTCCAACGGTCTCCATGACGTCCATGCATTGAAGTTAAGCGATGTATTCTTTGAGTTGATTTATGAGTTTATAATTAGTGAATTAATTAATAATTAATTCACACCACTCTCACTAGTGTATCAATCGGTTAGACTAGATACCTTCAGCTCCAACTATGTTCAACTGAGTTAAGCCGAACACAACTCCATTAACTCCTCAATCAACTCCACCAAACTACGTACGCAGTTCTAAGCGAAGTCTCCATCTGGTGGCTCACCAGGCTTCCCTCGGGGAATAAGCGTAATTCCTTATCAGTTATAGCTATCACATACATTGCACTTAACTGAAATGCTCCAAGAGGATAAGATAATGTTTAGAGTCCAAATATTATTAAGAGCTAATAATATTCGACATATATATTTTTAGACTGGAAATCTAAAAATAGATTCCGCCCAGTATGTCTAAAAATAGAAGTCCGTCTATTTTTTCCGACTTGACCAACCATCCACAAATAGCATCCTGCAACTCATATAACATGATTCATATGTCTAAAAATAGACTTTGCGCCAAAAATAGCCTGTGGGCCCACTTAGTGAAGGCGACTTCTTTTCACTAAGCTCATCATCTTGTTGCATTCTCAAAACTCCCTCTCAACAAGATAAGGATTATCTGTAACCCCTATCCTGCCCCTGTGGTATTCGAATTTGCTCCTGGTGAGCGCCTTCGTCAAGATATCAGCATCCTGATCCTCCGTACGAATGTATGAAAGTAACATGATCTTCCGCTGCACACAATCTCTGATATGATGATACCAGATTTCAATGTGTTTATATCTATCATGAAATACTGGATTAACCGAGATTTTGATGCAACTCTGATTATCACAATAAATCACAGTAGGATCCAAGTGTGAACCGAACAACCCGACTAGGATCTTCCTCATCCATATAGCCTCGCATGCAGCCAAACTTGCTGCCATATACTCATCCTCTGTTGAACTAAGTGCCACGGATATCTGCTTCCTGCTGTACCAAGAAACTGTTGTCGACCCGATATTGAAAATCCCTCCAGATGTGCTCTTTCTGTCCGTTGGGCTCCCTGCCCAATCTGCATCCATGAAGCCACATAGCCTCACCTCATCCGATCGTCTCGGTACCACAATCCATATCTCGATGTGCCTCTGAGATATCTCAATACATGCTTCCCCGCCTTCCAAAAGAGCTTGGTAGGTTTAACCATAGCTTGTGAAAGCTGGTTAACTGCATAGCATATATCGGGTCATGTATTGACCAGATACATAAGCGACCCCACCAACTGTCGATAAACAGTGGCATCCACTACCTCCGCCGAAGTAGCATCCTCCTTCCTCCAACCACGAGGAAGAGGAGTATCAACAGGCTTGCAGCCATGCATGTTGAACTTCTCCAGTATCTCCCAGGCATACTTACCCTGAGAAACAAACAGTCCACCACTGCGCTGCCAAATTTCCAATCCCAGGAAATAATGAAGGAGGCCCAAGTCCTTCATCTCAAACTCCTTTGCAAGATCATCCTTGCATGAGTGTATCAACAGCTCATCACCTGTCAAAATCAAATCATCTACATAAAGTACAATGATCAGCAACTTACCCTCCACCACAATCTGGTATAGGTTAGGATACGCCTCACTCTTGGAGAATCCAAGTCCGGTGAAATAACTATCTATCCATGTGTACAAGCACGAGGTGCTTGTTTAAACCCATACAGCGCTCTCTTGAGCCTGCACACATGCGACTCGCTACTGAAGATCTCGAAACCTTCGGGCTGCTCTATGTACACCTCCTCCTCAATGACTCCGTTGAGGAACGCAGTCTTCACATCCATCTGAATGTGCCACCCCATCTGCGATGAGAGAGCAAGAATCATCCGTATGGAAGAATACCTTGCGACAGGTGCAAAGGTCTCCTCATAATTGATCCCCTCAATCTGTGAAAAGCCTTAGGAAACAAATCTTGCCTTGTACTTCTCCACACTCCCGTCAGCTGCCTGCTTCATTTTGTAGATCCATATCAAACCCACCACTGATTTCCCTTCCGGCCTTGGGACAATCTCCCATGAACTGTTTCTGACAATCGAATCATACTCTTCCACCATGGCATCTACCCATGTGGGGTCCTCCACAGCTTCCTCGAAAGAGGATGGCTCTATCACGATACACTTGCTCATAAGAGCCATGTATCCAGTATACCAGTCAGGTGATTGTCTCTGTCTGCGCTGTGATGTAGGTGCTCCTACAACCTTCTCTGCATCTTGAGCAAGTCGCTCAGCTTCCGTAGTGCGCTTCCGCCCTCTGATGGTTGGCGTTGCCTGAGTGGTCTCTTCCACTCCATGAACTTCCTCTTGTGGCTGATCCACATCCTGAGGCTCATCCTTAGGAACTAATAGCTCCTCCTCTGCATGCAAGTGTGGCTCCCTCTCAAGCGAACACTTCATGGCTTTCTCCCCCTGAAATTTGATATCCCGTCGCACAACAGTCTTGTGACTGTCTGGCAAATACACACGATAGTTGTGGGGCGTATCATTGTATCCCACAAATATCCCAACCTCTGCGGTCGGCTCTAGCTTCTTCCTGGCATCCTTCATCACATGAATGTAAATAGGTGAACCAAAAATCCTCAAATGGGAAATATCAGGCCTCTTACCAGAAAACGCCTCCTCGGGTGTACTCATGCCAAGTATCCTATGAGGACAATGTTTCTGCACATATACTGCAGTATTTCATGCCTCCGCCCACAAGTGAATGGGTAGGCCCTGATCATGAAACATCGCCTGTGCAGCACCCATGATCGTTCTCTTCTTCCCCTTAGCAACCCCATTCTGTTGTGGGTTATGAGGTGCTATGAGCTCTCTTCGAATTCCTTCTGCGCTGCAAAAGTCCTTGAATTCGCCAGAGATTAATTCACCACCATTGTCGCTCCTAAAAGCCTTCACCTGCTTCCCCTATTATTTCTCAATCAGTGCCTTGAACTCACAAAACTTTTAGTATGTCTCGCTCTTCTTCTGCATGAAGAAGATTCAGCACTTCCGAGAAAAATCATCAACAAAGATCACATAGTACCTGTGCTTTGCTGTCGAAGCTACTGAGAAAGGTCCACACACGTCTTGTGAATTCACTCAAGGATCGTCGTGGTGCAATTATCCTTCTCGTGAAAGGTGGCTTTCACAAATTTTCCCAAGGTACACCCCTTACACTGATCTGACTGTGCAAGAGTGCCTTTAGGAAGCCCAGTAGAAATCTACTGCAGCATCTTCAAAGCTCCATGGTGAAGGTGGCCCAATCTTCGGTGCCATAACTCGCCATCATCCCGGCTCACCACTCCTTCTGCCTTGCCTTCCATTGCTACGCAACCAACTATCTTCAATTGATAAAGGTTCTTAACTCGAACCCCTATCCTCCGAGTCTCACCAGTTGCCTTACTACGCAGGAAAGCCTTTCCTTTGCTAAAGACAACATCATATCCCTTGTCTTCTAACATCGCCACAGAGATAAGATTATTCTTCAATCCTGGAACATGCATCACTTCCTTCAATACGAAGGTTTTACTAGACTCCCTCTCAAAGGAAATGGTATCGATACCAGTCGCACTGTATCTACCATCATCGCCCATCTCGATGTGCACTCCAAGATCTTTCTCATCCAGACCAGTAAACAAATCTCAATCTCCTGTAATGTGAAAAGACGCACCACTGTCCAGAAACCACACTGAACCCATCACACTTGAGACCAAGCATGCGATCAGTGAAAAACCCAGCTCAAACTGCGAGGCTAAGGCCTCTCCAGCTGCGGATCCAGCAACCTGCTTATTTTTCTTCTTCTACGGACAATTTGTGGCATAATGTCCATGTTGGTGACAGTGAAAGCACTTCACATTGGACATGTCCTGCTTCTTGCCTTTCGCACTGGAATGAGAAGCTTTCTTGCTCTTCCCCTTCTTTGCTTTGGCAGCCAAAGCGCAATTCTCTTCATCAGAGTTCTTTGATGAAGATTCTTCCCTGGTACTCTGCCTTATCTCCTCTTACACAAGATCCGACCAAAGTCGCTCCCATCCTGGCAATTTCTCCCGACCATTGACAGAGTCCTGATAGGAATGCCAACTCTTCGGAAGCCCAAGGATAGCCAAGCTCACCAAGTCCTCATCATCTATAGTCACCCCCACACTTCCCAGCTCATCCCTGCATTGGATGAACTTCGTGAGGTACTTGGGCATACTGTCGCCTTTCTCCATCTTTATGTTTCTGATTTTATCCTTGAGCGCCAACTTCCTCTGGTCGCTCTTGCTTTGGAATAAATCTATCAAGGCTTTCCACATCAAGAATGGAGAAGCCTTACCATGCAGGTTGGACACTATGTGATCCTTCATGCCCTCCAATAGAATCCTTCGACACTTTGTTGTCTTCTTTTGCCATGCCTCAAGTACGGCAGCATCGCTAGAAGTAGGCTTTGGAACTTCAGCATCTATGAACTCCTTCAACCCATTGTCATCCAGCACTGCCTCCATCCTGTCCTTCCATGAAATATAATTCGAGCTGCCCTCAAGGGCATACTCCAATCGCAATCCGTTGAAAGACATCTCAACTTCGACACCAAGAAAACACTGCTGCAAATTCGAATTCCACCAGCACAAAGCTCAACCGCTTCAATGTTTTGCAATTGCTCCAATGATCAATATCGCTCTCATACCATGTAGAAATTTGAATAAATATTAAATTATTCACCGAGATTATCCTGATCACGCACTATTTGAGCTTCATGCATAATACATAACCTCTTCTACTATTGATCATTAATTGCAGAAATATAAACAATCGCATGCGCACATTAAAACCATAAACAATCACACATATAAACACAGTATTTATGGGAAATATTAAAGCTGAAAACCCCCAACTATTTTTATATTATAATGATAGATATCACGTAACAATCATTGTACAAACTCCTCACAATCTTTCAGTACAATCTCCAATTGTTACACACTACACAAGCTCAGATCTAACAAAACACATACTCCAATCTGCTCCACCTGTTAGCCTGCCTCTACTGCGCAATCCAAGATGAATAATGGCCCAATATAAGTTTGAATCCACCTGTTATGCACTATGAAATCCTAATTGGCATCTCCATCAATGTGTGGTGCAAACTCATGCACCAGTATAGTCACAACTGATAGTCACACTTGCTCTTTCACCTACCTCTCCATTGGTCTCCACTGAAACTGTCCATGCACTGAAGTTAACTGATGTATTCTTTAGTTGATTTATGAGTTTATAATTAGTGAATTAATTAATAATTAATTCACAGCACTCTCACTAGTGCTAAATTGTTAGATTAAGATTCAATAGCTCAACTATTTTTAGCGGGATTAAACTGAAATAGTGAGGAGTAACTCCTCAATCAACTCCACCAAACTCTGTCACCTGAGTTCTAACTGAAGTCTCCATGCAATAGCTCCACTAAACCCTCAAGAATAGTGTAATTCCTTCTGTCAGCTGCATGTGCCACATCTGTGCACTTAACTGAAGTGCTCCAAGAGGATAAGATAATGTTTAGAGTCCAAATATAATTAAGAGCTAATAATATTCGACATATCTATTTTTAGACTGGCAATCTAAAAATAGATTCCGCCCAGTATGTCTAAAAATAGAAGTCCATCTATTTTTTCTGACTTGACCAACCATCCACAAATAGCATCCTGCAACTCATAGAGCATGATCCATATGTCTAAAATAGACATAGTCTAAAAATAGACTTTGCGCCAAAAACAGCCTGTGGGCCCACTTAGTGAAGGCGACTTATTTTCACTAAGCTCATCATCTTGTTGCATTCTCAACACATAAAACACCTTATGGAAATATTTTAAAGAAAACATACTACCAAGGTTCATACCTTCATACCATTCCCTTGCTTTCCCTTCTAATTTTACCATGAAAATCTTCATGGGGCAATCCTCATGCCATTCGACTTTCAACCTCCATGAGTGTATATGAAAATTTAATGATCTGTAACAAAGTATCATCAACCTTCTCATCTTGAAAAATAGGAAGTTTTTTGTCCCAATCTACCTGAGGCATTTTGTGGGAATCCAGGAATGTGATCTCTATTCATTGGAGCATACCTGCATTGTATTCTTGGATCCATTTTGTGAATCAGTCAGAGAGTGGGGTCACTGTATATTCACAACCAATCTGAATTCTTCTACTAGTGGAGTCTTTTAGGTCAACTGAAAACTATGGAGTAGCTAGGTGGATGATTTCAACTTTCTTTTGTCTGGATGTTGTCCACCATCAACAACCAGATACCAATCTTGGAACATACTTGAATCATACAATATTTTGACTGGGGTTTCTAAGTTCTGATGAAATATTAAGATTTTCAATAACTCATTCCCAAATATGGTCTCCATTATGTTTTCACTCCGTAATTCGTAATATTGGTAAGAAAAAACGAGAGAAGACAACATCAAACCACATTGGATTCCAGGACCTAGCCTCCCTAGACTCAGAGAGGGATCTATCTATTTTATGATTTAACTTGATGGTTATAATTGTTGATATTAGGCTAGTTATAGAGATTATGAGACCTATTGGTTTTTATTGATTGGGTGGTTTGACAAATAGAGTTGTGAGACTTGATCCATTGGGCCATGGAGTCATACAAGCTGAATTGTGCATCAAATTTTCAAGGTCATTCACAGGGCAAGCTAACTATGAAGACTGGATCTTATTGGCAGTGTGAATATGAGATGCCAGAAAGCAGTGAGTTCAATAATATCTAAAGAGAAGTTAAGAAATATTTAACTAAACTTCAGAGGAAAAAATAGAGATAACAAACAAAGACAGAATTAAGGTACTCTCTTAGCAAATCTTAATCTAATTTTTTTTTTTTGCAATCAGATAAATTTATGCACAGCATGAAAAGACAGAGGAAAAATATTAACATGGAGGAAATAACATCACCATTAACATAGCTCAAGAATCCTATGAACAATCTCTTATTATTGATGCCCAAGTCAAACACTTACAATGCTCCGATACAATGATCTTCTACAATGAAGAATCTTACAAGGTCCAACTTTCCAACCCTTCCAACCCCTGATACTGATAAGGAAAGCAATATTTACCTAAATACTAAGTTGGGTTCCCTACCTTACTCAGAAACCTTTCATTGATTACAATTTAATAGGAAATTCACAAGTGTGGCCATGCAAAGACTGATCAGACATCTCTAACAAAAACACTGCCTGTGGAATTAATCTTGGGCAGCTCTTCAGAAGATCAAACAATAAGCTTGGAGGTTGTTTTGATGGTCACGAAGAATGGTGGCACTGACATCTGGCTCAGTTTTTTAGAAACCGGCATTGGGTAATCAAATCTGGTGCAGTGCTAGCCACTTTTCATTTATTAGTGTCGGTGCTGATGTGTTCTAATGCCTTTTACACTTCTTCTGGTATACCATGACATTCTTGTATGAATGCCTTTTTTTTGTCTTGACCTCCTTTGCTTGCTACCGTGACGTTCATCCTCACTCTACCTTTTTCCCCTTGTCAGGTCCTACTCGATTCTTTCTGCTGTTATAACATAACAAGCTTGCAAAAACACCTTGTCTGACTCTACCCTTGGTGTCTTTTTTCTACCCGATCCCTTTCGGTCGTGTTTTAACCCCTTTTTAAATAAAACAACGTAAAAACTCATATACCTGGACCTGAAAATGTTTATATTTTAGTTCTGAAGCTCCATCGCATCCGCGTTGGTATCGCACTTCACATGTTGTACAGTTTAAGTTATAAGAAATGGAATCAACGATGTGATGCGAAGAGGGAGGTGACGTGGAGGGAAGGTGGGACCGGACCGCAATCGGCAGATCACAAATATTAAGGATTAGCTATAAGAGGAGGAGGTAAACACTAAAATATGTGAATTGTGGTACACGACTGGGACCGACCCAAATCGTGTATACACTAAGCATGCATACATCCAGATTCCCCTGATCTCACAATATTTAACTTCTTGAAAAATACATAATCATTCCACTATTAATATTTTGTGGAAAATTAATTACAAATCTATCATAACGTTTCCACTTCAGTTCTAACTAAGTCCTCCATGCATGAACCACCAGTAAACCCTAGGAACTGTGTAATTCCTTCAGCCCACTGATTTGCCAAATCTGTACACTGAAATTAAGTGCTCTAAGAGAATAAGTTGATGTTTATTGTCGGATTATTATTAAGAGCTAATAATAATCGACACTTTTATTTTTAGATCGTCGATCTATAGATAGACTTCACCCAATATTCTAAAAATAGAATTTCATCTATTTTTCCAACTTGATCAACCATCCACAAATGGCATCCTGCAACTTCTGAAATATGATCATCATGTCTAAAAATAGACATAGTCTAAAAATTGACTTGTGCCAAAGATAGCCTTTGGGCCCACTTAGTGAAGGCGACTCTTTTCACTAAGCTCATCATCTTGTTGAATCTCAACACTCACTCTCAACAAGATAGGGATTATCCTTCACCCCGATCCTCCCTCTATGGTATTCAAATTTTCTCCTGGTGAGCGCCTTCGTCAGAATATCTACATCCTGATCTTCCGTAGAAATGTATTGAAGCAACATGATCTTCTGTTGCACAAAATCTCTGATATGATGATATCGGATATCAATATGTTTAGATCTATCATGAAACATAGGATTAATCGAGAGTTTAATGCAACTCTGATTATCACAATGTATCATTGCAGGATCTAAATGTGAACTAAACAAACCAACCAGGACCTTCCTCATCCAGATAGCCTCACATGTAGCTGGACTTGCTGCCATGTATTCTGATTCCGCTGAACTAAGTGCCACGTATCTTTGTTTCCTATTGTACCAAGAAATTGTCGTAGATCTGATACTGAAAATCCCTCCTAATGTGCTCTTTCTGTCTGTTGGGATGCCTGCCCAATCTGCATCCGTGAAGCCATGCAACTTCACCTCATCTGTTTGTATGTACCATAAACCATACTTAGATGTGCACATGAGATACTTCAGGACATGCTTTCCTGCCTTCCAAAAGAACTTGGTAGGCTTAACCATCACTTGTGAAAGCTGGTTCACCGCATAGCATATGTCCAGCCTTATATTAAATAAATAAATGAGCGAACCCACCAACTGTTGATAAACAGTGGCATCCACTACCTCTGCCGATGTAGCATCCTCTTTCCTCCAATTTCTTGGAAGAGGAGTGTTAATAGGCTTGTAGCCTTGCATGTGAAACTTGTCCAGTATCTCCCGGGAATACTTTCCTTGAGACACAAACAGTTCACCTTTCCGCTGCCATATTTCCAATCCAAGGAAATAATGAAGGAGGCCCAAATCCTTCATCTCAAACTCCTTTGTAAGATTTTCCTTGCATGAGCGTATCAACTGCTCATCACCCGTTAGTATTAAATCATCAACATAAAGAACAATGATTAAAAGCTTACCCTCCACCACAATTTGGTACAGGTTTGCATCCGCTTCACTCTTAGTGAAGCCAAGTCCAGTGAAATAATTGTCTATCCAAGCGTACCAAGCACGTGGTGCTTGCTTCAGCCCATACAATGCTCTTTTGATTCTGCACACATGCGACTTGCTGTTGTAGATCTCAAATCCTTCTGGCTCCTCAACGTACACCTCTTCCTCAATGATCCGATTAAGGAACACAGTCTTCACATCCATATGATGAATGTGCCAACCCATCTGCGCTGAGAGAGCAAGGATGGTCTGTATGGAAGAATACCGTGTGACAAGTGCAAAGGTTTCTTCATATTCAATCCTCTCGATCTGTGAGAAGCCCTAGGCAACAAATCTTGACTTATATTCTTCTCGACGCTCCCATCAGAAGCTTGATTTAACTTGTAGATCCATCTTGATCCTACAACTGATTTTCCCACCAGCCTTGGAAAAATATTCCAAGCACTGTTTCTGACAATGGAGTCATACTCCTCCACCATGGCATCTACCCATGTGGGCTCCTACACTGCTTCTTCAAAATAAGATGGCTCTGTCACAATACACTTGCTCAGAAGAGCCATGTATCCAGTAAATCATACAGGTGATTGTCTCTGTCTGCACTGTGATGTAGGGACTCCTACATTCTCTGCCACATCAAGCTTCAGTATCTCATCTTCTGTGGTACGATTTCTACCTTGTCTGATGTTTGGTTCTGCATGAGTGGACTCCTCCACTCCATGAATCTCCTCCTGTGGCTGATCCACATCTAGAGGCTAATCTTTGGGAACAATAATTTCCTCCTCTGCATGCAAGTGTAGCTCCCTCTCAAGTGAAAACTTCATGGCTTTCATCTCATTTAATTTTATATCCCCTCGCACCACAGTCATCCGACTATCTGGAAAATACACACGATAATTATGGGGTGTTTCTGTGTACCCCAAAAATATCCTAACTTCTGTAGTTGACTCCAGCTTCTTCCTGGCGTCCTTTGTCACATGAATGTAAATAGAAGACCCAAAAATCTTGAAATGAGAAATATCAGGCTTCTTACCAGTAAAATCTTATTCAGGTGTACTCATGCCAAGTATTTTATGAGGACAATGATTTTTCACATAGACTGCAGTGTTGCATGCTTCCTCCCACAAGTGCATCGGTAGGCCCTGGTCATGAAGCATCACTTGTGCAACACCCACGATCATTTTGTTCTTCCTCTCCTCGACCCCATTCTATTGTGGTTTATGAGCGCTATGAGTTCTCTGCGAATTCCTTCTTTTCTACAAAATTATTTGAATTCTCCCGAGATGTATTCACCACCATTATCGCTCCGTAGAGCTTTCACTTGCTTCCCTGACTCCTTCTCCACCAGTGCTTTGAACTCACAGAACTTTGAGAACGTTTTTCTCTTCTTTTGCATGAAGAAGATCCAACATCTACGAGAATAGTAATCAACAAATATAACATAATACCTGTGTTTTGTTGTTGAAGCAACTGATAAAATTCCACACATGTCTGTGTGAATTCTCTCCAGGATCACTGAAGCATGGTTCTCCTTCTCATGAAAGGTGGTCTTCACAAACTTACCCATAGTACATCCCTTGCACTGATTTGACTTTGCACGAGTACCCTTGGGAAGTCTAATAGAAATCTACTGCAAAATATTCAAAGTGCCATGGTGAAGATGGCCCAATCTCCTGTGCCATAATTCACCCTCATCCCAGCTCACCACTTCTTCTGCTTTGCCCACCATTTTAGCATAGCCATCTACCTCTAGCTTGTAGAGATTCTTAACTCGAATCCCTATCTTCTTGGTTTTACCCGTTGTTTTATGTTGAAGGAAGGCTTTTCCCTCACTGAAAACAACATCATAACCTTTGTCTTCCAACATTGCGACCGAGACCAAGTTCTTCTTCAAACCTGGAACATGCATAAGATCCTTCAACAAGAATGGATTACCGGACTCCCTCTCAAAGGTAATGGTCCCAATTCTGGTCGCACTGTATCGACCATCGTCGCCCATCTCTATATGTATCTAGGGGTCCTTCTCCTCCAAGTCACTAAACAACTCCTTGTCTCCCGTCAAATGGAAAGACACACCACTATCAAGATACCAAATCGATCCCATATAGCTTGAAACCAAGCATGTGATCAAAGATAAATCAAGTTCAAATTGCGAGGCTAAGGCCTCTCCAGCTATAGTTCCAACAACCTTCTTGTTCTTGTTCTTCTTTGCGCAGTTGGTGGTGAAATGCCCATGTTCGTGACAGTGAAAACACTTCACCTTGGACAAATCCTGCTTCTTGCCTTTAGCATCGGATTTTGAAGGAAATTTCTTCCCCTTCCCTTTCCTTGCTTTGGAAGCCAAATTTCAATTCTCTTCATCTTCATTCTTCGATGAAGAGCCATCCCTGGTACCCCGCCTTATCTCCTTCTGCACAAGATCCAACGAAAGTCGCTCCCATCCATTGATAGAGTCTTCGTAGCTATGCCAACTCTTCGGAAGCCCAAGGACAGCCAAGATCACCAAGTCTTCATCACCAACAGTAACCCCCACACTTCCCAGTTCATCCTTACAATGGACAAACTTCATGAGGTATTTTGGAATACTGTCACCCTTCTCCATTTTTATTTTTCTGAGCTTCTCTTTAAGTGCCAACTTCCTCTGGTCGCTTTTGCTTTGGAAAAAATATGTCAAAGCCTTCCAAATTAAGAATGAAGTGGATTTCCCATGAATTATGGACACAATATGTTCCTTCACACCTTCCAATAGAATTATTCTTGTCTTTGCTGTCTTCTTTTTCCATGTGTCAAGTAATGCAGCAACGCTAGATCCCGGCTTAGGAACATCGTTATCGATGAACTCCTTCAATACATTATCCTCCAGCACCACCTCCATCCTATCCTTCCAGGATATGTAATTTGAGCTCCCATCAAGGGCATACTCCAATCGCAACCCATTGAAAGACATTTCAATGTATACTCAACTTCTGCACCAAGAATCTTCTGTAGCAAATTCGAATTGTCCACCAGCAGAAACTCAACAATTCTTCACAATTTCAATCTTCAAGAATTAACACTACTTTGATACCATGTATAAATTAGTATACACTAAGCATGCATACATCCATATTCCCCTAATCTCACAATATTTAACTTCTTGCAAAATACATAATCATTCCACTATTAATATTTTGTGGAAAATTAATTACAAACACATGTGAAGCATAAATAAAAACAATCACACATAACACAGTTGTTTAACGAAAAATCCTGAAGCTGAAAACCCCAACTATCATATATTATGTATCATGGAGATTATGTAACAATCTCATACAAATCTTAGTACATCAAGTTCTCAGTACAATAAATCGTCACACACTAACATAGAAGAAATCTGCAAATCCATGCACCGATCTCTTCCCTCCTGCTAGCCTGCCTCCACTGTGCAATCCCTACTGAAGAATAGCTCTGAATGAATTCAAATTACCCTTGCCTTGACTGCGCAATCCTCATTCGAAACTCCAATGTGTGTGTTGTGAAATCAATGCATCACTATAGTCACAACGGATAGTCCATCTTGCCATTTCACCTATCTCTCCACTGGGTCTCCACTGGAATTGACATGCACTGTAGTTAACTTTTGTATTTGTTCAATTGATTAATGAGTTATTATTTTTGAATTAATTAACTAATTAATTCACTCCACTCTCACTAGTGTATCATTTAGTTAGACTAGATACAACTAGCTCAACTGAGTTTAACTCCAATAATTGAGTTAAACTGAATAACAACCCCATGAACTACTCTTCCAACTCTGTCATAACTTTTCCACTTCAGTTATAACAAATTCCTCCATGCATGAACCACCAGTAAACCCTAGGAATTGCGTAATTCCTTCAGCCCACTGATTTGCCAAATCTATACACCGAAATTAAGTGCTCCAAGAGAATAAGTTGTTGTTTATTGTCAGATTATTATTAAGAGCTAATAATATTCGACACTTCTATTTTTAGATCGATGATCTATAAATAGACTTCGCCCAATATTCTAAAAATATAATTTCATCTATTTTTCCAACTTGATCAACCATCCACAAATAGCATCCTGCAACTTCTGAAATATGATCATCATGTCTAAAATTAGACATAGTCTAAAAATAGACTTGCGCCAAAAATATCCTGCGGGCCCACTTAGTGAAGGTGACTCTTTTCACTAAGCTCATCATATTGTTGAATGTCAAAAAATCACACATCGCAGAGTTTAGAATTTTGGAAAATACGGTAAGCGTTAAATTCTGCGAACTATGATTTGCGCTGATTGGAGGATGATGTGGAGCAATGGAATGGGAGTGATAGCGAAGGAATGACATATTAGCGATAAGCGGAGTATTATGGTAGGGCCAAACCGCATCATAAAATCACAATCGGAACATGATATGCTTCAGGAATATGATTTATAATTTAAATTTTGCGAAGCGCGATGGAGCGAAAAGCTATAATATGCACGATGCAATATCGCACAGCGACGATCGCAGCATTTCACTTTTGATGAAAATGGAATGAGTTATAACTTTCGAAATTTGATGAGGTATGGCAAGTAACGCTGCAATCTTGCGAAGTGGTATACATTGCGAAGTGTGATGGATGGTGGGGCCAACTGCATTTAAAATCGCAATTGGGACTTAAAAGTAAGTGCAAAAATGTGCAAAGTGTGATCTACAGGCACTTAAGCGTCAAGGAGTGTGAAAAGGCGAAAGGTAAGGAATAAGGCGGAAACAAGGTTTGCATGCGGTTTCGATCATGTGGTAAGGTATGACTGGTCCCACTTCATTGCATCGAGGGAAAAACAAAATTTGGCATAAGTCTTAAGAGGTAAGGTTAAAAACCTGTGGGTTGCGAAGTGTGGGCAATAGGTAAGGCTTATTTTTGCACCATGGGTGAATGGGTCCCACTTCATCGCAAATCTCATTTCACTAACTTTAACATTTACCCTTGCACCCATCCTGAAAAACTTGCGATGTGCGATTTCGATTGAATCTCCGTCGTAGATCGTTGCTTAGATCCAACGGTCCTCACTACTCCCTTGTTGTGGTTTTTTGACCTTGTTTATTTGGGTTGCGCCCATTAATATTGTTATTTGTTTGTAGAATATTTGCCTGGCGTTCACAACTTGACCTGCTTTAGCATTCATGACTCGACCCGAACGTGTGCAATACTTGACCCAATCTTGTTCAAGACTCTGCCCTTACTATTTTTCTGCCTTAACTGCTTCTCTCCTACCTTTGCTTCCTTTGATTCTAATGTTGCTCTTTTTTAACTATAATATTTGGGTGTTAATATTTGAAGAAGGGGTTTGAAATAAATAAGGTGTAGAACTTTAGAATATGGAGGAAATGAGGTGTTGGGAAAAATACTGAGAGGGGGGGGGGTGAATCAGTATTTAGAGCATACTCAAATATTTTTACTTTTTCTTTCTCTAAAACCCATACGCTACTTTACTAAGCCCAACTCGCGTATACACGCGGATATCCTTCATAAAACTCGCGTATACACAGAGATCTTATTATGCATTTATTTCTTGACTTAGATCTATGCATCATTCATTCATCAGATGTTTAGTTAGTAGTAAGCATGTGCAGTAATAACAGAATAAACCATCACACATAAGCAACACACATGAACACCAGGATTTAAGGTGGAAACCCAAGTCGGGAGAAAACCACCGCTGCCGTTGTTTCAGCCTTCAATATTTTATTATAAAGAAAACATCTTACAACCATGTACTGGCACAGACTCATACCAGCACACAGGCACCCACCTGCAGAAGGCTACAACCTTCTCTCGTATACCAGCCTCTCCTGGAAGGGAGCTACAACCCCCTGCTCTCGTTTACCAGCCTCTCCTGGAAGGGAGCTAAGACCCCCTGCTCTCGTTTACTAGCCTCACCTGGAAGGGAGCTACGACCCCCTGCTCTCGTTTACCAGCCTCACCTGGAAGGGAGCTACAACCCCCTGACTGAAGCCTACAACCCTCGGCACCACCATGGACCACGTTTCATCAATTTTCATACTGGATCCAATAGCTTCAATAGATCACAACTTGCAGGCCACTTTTCATCATATTTTCAGACTGGACCCACTCCACACATTTAAGCTCAATCATACATCAAACTGAAACTTATACCCTTATCAATTCATTCGATGAATCATCAACCAATCAATCAACAAATTGATCTTTTCTCAACATAGTCAGAAACATAATCAATATTCAGAAAACCCAGATCTGTATGAATACATCATAGACAGATAGCAGTAATACCGCAGAACAGATCAGACATTTCATACCACATACTTTAGTAAACCCTAGTTTTCATACGCGTTTTCCTTTCACTGATCCGGCGTATATACGCGCTTTCATGTATATAAACCCGCGTATACATCTGCATATATTATAGAACTAATTTCACAAGCCATACGCGCTTTCTCTTGATCCAACCCGCGTATATACGCGCTTACTCTGTTACAAACTTGCATATAGATCTTCAGACATTTTAGGTCAGCACAATTCTTCAGAACAGATGCATAGCTCAGATTTTACCCTTCACTTCAGAAACATGTTCGCCTCATCTCAGATCTAAACATTTCATAAACAGATCTAGAAGATACAAATACATTTCAGATCTAGAGATCCCTCTTCATCATTTTCTTCACTGATGCATTATGAAATCAGATCTATCATTCAACTATTACCCATTCCATACAGATATACTTCAAAGAGAAGTATTCATTAAAACCCAGACATCTTACACACTTTTGCACAATGATTTTCTTCTCCTTATATAGATTTAGCCTTTGATAATACCATGAGCCAAAACCACACTTCTTCCGATGGTATTCCCTGGACGGGATCAAATAGATAATCAAGCGCTCAATACAATGGGTCAATACCATGGTAAGAACCCCTGGATTTATAACTTTAGAGCACAATTAGGCATACGTGACTTAGCACGTACTTTTCTACATACATACGCTACTTCGCCTAAACAAACTCGCGTATGCTTTGTGTCACACACTTTTCATCATTGTTCTGGCCCTTACTGATATTTCTTTCTCTGGTACTTCTGAGCTACTTGTAGAACATAAGATTTACATCATTAATAAACTCATCAAGCATCAAGAACAACTTCATTAATTAGGTTGCCATCATCTTCATCAAGTGGGTTGCCATCAAGGACAACACTCTGCATCATATTGCCAACAATCTCCCCCGTTGGACTTGATGGCAACCACAATGGTGTTTGATCACCACAACAGATAGATACATTAAGCATAATGATATTCTTCCCCTATTCAAACACCATGTCACTCTCCCCCTTTGACATCAAGGGCAAAGGGCGGATCAAAACCAACACAAGGATTTTCCCCTCATGTAGAAAGAAGAGCGTTGTAGAACTGATGTACACTGAAGTTACCATGCTCCCCCTGAGTTCATGCTGAATGTTCAAACATATTTTCCAATGAAGTACATGACTCTATGACCTTCCTATCACCAAGGACTCATACTTACATCAAAGATCCAATCAAGTGGATTTACATATGAGACACAAGTACCCAACCAAGAGGGTTTACACATTTTGACTCAACTACCCAACCAAGTGGGTTTACAAATTTGAACAAGTCCTTACATGACTGAATATTACAATTTTACATCACAGGTCTCATCATGACCTTTTCATCAAATTACAAATATGACCTTTTATGACCACTACCAAAAAGACCTCAAGAAAGATCATATTTTAGAACCATCATAATGCCAACAATGCATTATACTCAGCAAGGCTAATGCTCCCCCTGAAAATGTGCATCCACGCATCCTTTCCATATGACCAAGGCTCCTCCTTAGCTTGTGCAACCTGAATACTTTCAATAGCAAGTCATCAGCAACAATGTCTGCATGATCTATCCGTATCTCTGAATCATAAGACTTCCATCTCATTCATGTGTGAAAGCAAGGAATACTCTTCAGCAAAAAAGCAAACAGGGCTCATCCATAAACTCATCATAATAAATCATGTATCATGTCATCATCATTTAGAACTAAGACATAATCAGATATAATTTCAATAATGCAATCATTAATAGTCAGACTGATGCTCCCCCTAAACTTGTGTTCCTGATCTTCAGCTGTCATACTAAATTTCTTATCATAAATGCATACGCGACTGTCTCCACTGTAAATCGCATGTATACGCGACTTGACTTCATTAAACCCGCGTATGGAAAGTGAAATACTGAAAATTTCACACTCCTTCTTCTCCCCCTGAATTTGTACCACCTGTACATGTCTTCTTCACAACAGATGCACTGTCAGAAATAAACATAACCAGAATAACCAAATCAACCATGAGAATCACCATACATTGCTCCCCCTGTGATGATACATTACTAATCTCTATAATGTATCTCACATCATTCCTGCAGTCATTATGAGAAGTAAGCTTTATAAGTGGATGACTGTAGTAGGGTCAATATTCCCTACGTTTCTGCCCGATCCTCCTTCTTTTTCCAGCTTTGCTTGAATTTTCTTATTGTCTGCTGGAAATTATCCAATTTCTCAGATCTATTCATCCTGCATTATTTTTCTACATGTCCATACTTGTTACAGGCATAACGTCTTGCATGACCAGAAAAGTAAGCATAAGGATCATAATGTGTTTTTCTATTCTTTCTTCTATTGCAATCAGCTGCTTTATGACCATACTTGCTACATGAAAAACAATATCCCTTGAAGAAACCAGAGTACCTTTCTGTGTAGAATCGGTTTGTATGTGACTAAAACATTCTGCTTCTGCAATTGGCTGCAACATGCCCATAATTATGACATTTAAAGCATTCAACATTATTGATGCTTCTATAGTTAGGAGGGAATGATTTCTTTTGAGAGTTCATGATTTTCGGTTGACCTTTTGTTTCTTCCAACACTTCAGGTTTTGCATTGATATCCTTTGAATCTTTAGCACTTCCTTGTGAACTAGATTCTCCTTTAACAGTTTCATGAAAACCAAGACCAAATTTAACATAGGGAGACCTTTGACTACTAAGAATATTGTCCAGAATCTTAGTACTATCTTGAAACCTCAAGAGTTTATCTTTTTCTTCTAATTTACCTTTCAAAATATTTACCTCAACCTCCAATATTTGGCATTGCTTCTTCATACATTCTTCTTTCCTTCTTCCTTCTTATACTTGATCATTTAATTTTAAAATCTCTTCCTTCAGTCCATTCTCTTGTTCTTCAACAGTTTGTAAAAGTTCTTCATTCTTCTTATTAGCTTTTTCCAAATCTTGTTTGAGGGAGATGATTTCTGCTTCAAGTCCTTTTTCTTCAAATGATCGTAGAAGTTCTTTATTCTTTTTGTTTGATGCTTCGAGATCTGCCTTCAGAGACATGATTTCTGCTTCAAGTCCTTTTTCTTCACATGATTGTAGAAGTTCTTCATTCTTCTTGTTTGATTTTTCCAGATCTTCTTTTAGATAGATGATTTCTACTTCAAGTTATTCATTCTTCTTATTTGATTTTTCAAGATCTGCTTTCAGAAAGATGGTTTCTGCTTCAATTCCCTTACTTCGATTAGCTACATCATCGTACAACCTTTTCAGTATAGAGATCATATCTTTGTAGATAGATTCTCTCTTATTAAATAATCTTTGTTGATCTTCAACTTGGATCTTGAGAACTGTTTCTTGATCCACAGTATTACTTTCACTATCTTCATCGTTACATGCATAAGAAAATAAATCCCAAGAATAGCAATCACTACCTGTTTCATCTTCTTCATTTTCTGCTACACATGTTTTCTGAGATATCTCCTTTCTTTGAGTAGCCTTCTTCTTTTGCTTCTTTCCCATTGTGATGGATCTCCTTCCAGCGATCAAGCTCCTTCAGAAGGACCCCCTCTGATACCAATTGTTGGGAAAAATACTGAGAGGGGGGGGGGGTGAATCAGTATTTACAGCATACTCAAATATTTTTACTTTTTCTTTCTCTAAAACCCATACACTACTTTATTGAGGCCAACTCGCGTATACACGCAGATATCCTTCATAAAACTCGCGTATACACAAAGATCTTATTATGCATTTATTTCTTGACTTAGATCTATGCATCATTCATTCATCAGATGTTTAGTTAGTAGTAAGCATGTGCAATAATAACAGAATAAACCATCACACATAAGCAACACACATGAACACCAGGATTTAAGGTGGAAACCCAAGTCGGGAGAAAACCACCGCTACCGTTGTTTCAGCCTTCAATATTTTATTATAAATAAAACATCTTACAACCATGTACTGGCGTAAACTCATACCAGCATGCAGGCACCCACCTGCAGAAGACTACAACCTTCTCTCGTTTACCAGCCTCTCCTAGAAGGGAGCTACAACCCCCTACTCTCGTTTACCAACCTCTCCTAGAAGGGAGCTAGGACCCCCTGCTCTCGATTACCAGCCTCACCTGGAAGGGAGCTACGACCCCCTACTCTCATTTACCAGCCTCACCTGGAAGGGAGCTACAACCCCCTGACTGAAGTCTACAACCCTCAACACCACCATGGACCACGTTTCATCAATTTTCATACTGGATCCAATAGCTTCAATAGGTCACAACTTGCAGGCCACTTTTCATCATATTTTCAGACTGGACCCACTCCACACATTTAAGCTCAATCATAAATCAAACTGAAACTTATACCCTTATCCATTCATTCGATGAATCATCAACCAATAAATCAACAACTTGATCTTTTCTCAACATAGTCAGCAACATAATCAATATTCAGAAAATCTAGATCTGTATGAATACATCATAGACAGATAGCAGTAATACCGCAGAACAGATTAGACATTTCATACCACATAATTCAGCAACCCTAGTTTTCATACGCGCTTTCCTTTCACTGATCCAGCGTATATACGCGCTTTCATGTATATAAACCCGCGTATACATCTGCACATATTATAGAACTAATTTCACAACCCATATGCACTTTCTCTTGATCCAACCCGCGTATATACGCGCTTACTCTGTTACAAACTTCCGTATAGATCTTCAGACATTTTAGGTCAGCACAATTCTTCAGAACAAATGCATAGCTCAGATTTTACCCTTCACTTCAGAAACATGTTCGCCTCATCTCAGATCTAAACATTTCATAAACAGATCTAGAAGATACAAATACATTTCAGATCTAGAGATCCCTCTTCATCATTTTCTTCACTGATGCATTATGAAATTAGATCTATCATTCAACTGTTACCCATTCCATACAAATATACTTCAAAGAGAAGTATTCATTAAAACCCAGACATCTTACACACTTTTTCACAATGATTTTCTTCTCCTTATATAGATTTAGCCTTTGATAATACCATGAGCCAAAACCACACTTCTTCCGATGGTATTCCTGGACGGGATCAAATAGATAATCAAGCACTCAATACAATGGGTCAATACCATGGGAAGAACCCCTGTATTTATAACTTTAGAGCGCAATTAGGCATACGCGACTTAGCACGTACTTTTCCGCGTACATACGCTACTTCGCCTAAACAAACTCGCGTATGCTTTGTGTCACACACTTTTCATCATTTTTCTAGCCCTTACAGATATTTCTTTCTATTGTTCTTCTGAGCTACTTGTAACTTTTCATCATTTTTCTAGCCCTTACAGATATTTCTTTCTATTGTTCTTCTGAGCTACTTGTAGAACATCAGATTTACATCATTAATAAACTCATCAAGCATCAAGAACAACTTCATTAAGTAGGTTGCCATCATCTTCATCAAGTGGGTTGCCATCAAGGACAACACTCTGCATCATATTGCCAACATGAGGAGCATAGAGGGTGAATGAAATGGAATGAGGGCATAAATGAAATTTGATCACCATCACACCTTATCAACAACACTTTCTTCCTTCTTTTCTGAAACTAAATTACAACCATGTAATGTCATTTTCAATCATGACAAAATCTAAGAAATAATTAGTCACTTGGTGATATTGTGAACGATAGGGATCTAACAAAAGTGAACTTAGCATCCCTGTCTAAAACAATCTTCTTCCGAACACCATGCAATCTAACCACATCTTTGATGAAGACCTATGTTACATCACTAGTTGAATAAGTAGTCTTTACTGGATTGAAGTGCATTACCTTTATCAACCTTTATACCACAATCATGATGTAATCATGTTGTATAGAAGTCCGTGGAAAACCAGTGATGAAATCCATGGAAATTACCTCCCGGTTCCACTCTGGATCGAAATTGGTTGTATTAATCCACTTAGATGCTTACACTTTTCCTTCACCTACTAACAGTCCAAGCATCTAGCCATAAACGTTTCCATGTCCTTTTTCAGACTCAACCAATGATAAAACTTCTTCACTACTGTCAATGTCTTTTGATATCCTAGGTGACCTAAATACAACAAAGAGAATAGAGATTTAGCTCAAGTAGAACTAGAAATAATTTAAAAAGGATCATACAATCCTTTCAAATAATGTGGATCTAAATCAAAATCAGGCAATGGAAATGTTGAGGTGTATTTTTGAAAATTTTAAAATCACTCAATTGATTAATAAAATATATATTTATTCAGAGAATAGCATAGTTTCCTCCTCCATTTTGTATCGGAGCCACTGTTCCGCGTGATCTCAAACTACTTCTTTCTCATTCTTCTATGCCATCACTTCCAATACACTGTCAAGCTCACTGTACCCACTGCAACCAATGGTTCATTACTTCCTTGCATCAACTATTTCACTTCCTAACCATTCATTAATCCCCCGCATCACCTATTCTTCACTCTAACTTTTCATTCATTCCCCGCGTCACATGTTCCGCATCCTGCGTTTTATCCTCATCGGTTGCATATTTCTTTGTAGTATTAATTATGACATTTTCACCTTTCCTGCACCATATTTTTCTTCCCCGAGATCCCTTTCCAACAGTCGCTTCTATTCGAAACCCTTATCGTTTGACCCTCATCACATTATTTCCCTTCTATTCGTATGACCGTTAAAATCATATTTTTAAGTTCAAGCATATACATGTATATTTATTTAACTAATTATATAAATAATTTAATTATATAATTATATATATTTAATTAATAATGTATATTATAAAAATAATTTCATTAAATAATTAAATTAATTAATTTAATTTAATTATTAAAAAAAAAAGGTTAAAAAAAAAAGCAGGGAGGGGGGAGGGGTTTCAAAAAAAAATAGTGTCAAGTTAAGAAAAAGGGTTAATTTGGATAAGTATACTCCACCTCATACTCAATCAATGTCTTCATCAATTTCAATGGTCGATTTTAATAAAAAAATGATAGATCTTGAGACTAAGGTAATCGGACATGGCGAAAAAATCGAGGCACTCCGGGATACAACAAAGAGAATAGAGAGTTAGCTCGAGCATAACCAAAATGAATTTAAAAAGGATCATATAATCCTTTCAAATAAGGTGGATCTAAATGATAATCAGGCAATGGAGATGTTGAGTTGTATTTGTGAAAAGTTGAAAATCACTCAATTTATTAATAAAACGTATATTTATTCAGAGAATAAAATATTTTTCTACTCAAGGTTTCGAATGAAACTCTATCAAGATAGTATTATTGAGATCACTATTGTCTGGCACATATATCCTTTCCTTAAATTTGATCAAGCCATCTGCTCTGAGATGATAATCCACATCTCGTGCACCTATACCTGAACATGTACATGTACCTGTACATGTGCCTGTAATATATTGTAACATGTGTCTGAGCTCCATGTACCTATTATCCTGTTGAATTTCTTATAATATTTGATCCTGTAAGTCTGTCCCATAAGAAATCATAGCTACTATATGATACACTTGTATCTGCCTGCTAAGAACATATGTGACCATGTTCTATTTACCTTGATGTACCTGATCTCAAAGTCGAACTCGCTAATCATGGCCAACCATATAGCTTGCCGGACTTTCAAATTCGCTTGATCAAACAAGTATCTCAATCCACTGTGATCAATCATCAATACAAGCCTCCTTCCAAGAAGAGAGTGCCTCCACATCTTTAATGCATGGACGATCGTTGCCAACTCAATATCATGTGTTGGATAATTATGCTCGTGCTCATTCAATTTTTGTGACTCGTAGAACACTACATGTCCCTCCTACATAGGGACTCCACCAAGTCCTCTCTTCCAAGCATCTATACACTCTACAAACTCTTTTTCCAGATCTGCAATATTTAACATTGGAGCATTATTCAACAACTACATTCATTGCACATTCCTTTGTCCATTCAAATTTCTTACCTTTCCTCTTGAGTGGCGTAATAGGATATGAAATCTGAGAGAAGTTCCTGATGAACCTCCTATAATATCCTGCTAGCCCCATAAAACTTACCTCATCCACGTTCTAGGAGCTTCCCACTCCATGATAGTTCTTATATTCTTTGTTATACCTTCCTTGGAAACAACGTACTGTCCCAATTAATGTACCTTTTTCTGAATGAAACTACATTTGCTAAGCTTGGCATATAATTGATGCTCTCTTAGAAATCTCAATACTATTGCTAAATTTTTCACATGTTCTTCCTCATTCTTATAATATATCAATATTTCATCAATGAATACAATAACAAACTTGTCCAGATAACGATGCAACACACTATTCATCAAACATGTAAAGGCAGTTGGATCTAGTCAAACCAAATGGAACTACAACAAACTCATAATGCCCATACTTGGTTCTGAAATTTGTCTTGTAAATATACTCTTATTTGATGCATACCTGATGGTTTCCTAACCTCAAATCAATCTTTGAGATAATTGTTGCTCCCTTCAACTGATCAAACAATTCATCAAACCTAGGAAACGGATACCTGTTCTTGATGGTCACCTTTTTCAATTGTCTATAATCGATGCATAACCTGAGAGTACCATCCTTATTCTTCACAAATAATACTGGTGCACTCCACGGTGATACACTTGGCCTAATGTATCCCTTGTCAAGAATTTCCTTAAACTGTAGCTTCAGCTCTTATAACTCTGGAGTGATCATTTTGTACAATGATTTTTATACTAG
Source organism: Pinus albicaulis (assembly GCA_034641835.2). NCBI lineage: Eukaryota > Viridiplantae > Streptophyta > Pinopsida > Pinales > Pinaceae > Pinus > Pinus albicaulis. The sequence continues at coordinate 1,511,215,274 of CM076570.1, read as the reverse complement.
TTTTTCCCCTGGTACCAACTCAATACAAAATTCTACTTCACTATGAGGAAAAAAATCTGAAATGTTGGAAACACTTCCCGAAACTATTGTAAAACTGGGTACCTGCTCAATATCTCTGCGTCCTCATCCTCCTTATCTTTATCGCTAGAAATGTGCACTACAAATAACACATACCCTTTTCTGTGACTTCTCTTTGCCTACATATTTGTCACCATTCTCATTGATGTTTCTTTCTCCTTACCTTGCAAGATTCTCTACTCTCCATTTTCATCCAGGAACTCAATGGATTTTTCATAACAATCCACTTTGGTCCTATGAATATTTAACCAAAACATACCATAAAGCATACTATATGACCACAACGGTAATACATTCAAATGTAATTATGTAAGCATACCATTCATCTCAAATGCACAAGATCTTACCCAATGATGATCTCTCTTCTTGGTAAATGTAGCCAACTGCACTAACCAAGATTCTGCATGCACTTCTTTATTCAAACCATAGTTATCCACCAATTCAAGGTTAACATAAATATAATTAGGTCTAGGTTCAATCAAAATAGAAACAACTTGATCACAAAGTATATCATCCATCTCAATGATAGATCCCTAATGATTTTCCTACCTATTAGCGAGTGTTTCACAGATACGAGGAATTATTTTCCCAATATCTCCAATAGTTTGCGCCTCATATGCACTATAGACCTAAGGCCTACCACCCTGATTCTGTGGACAATATCTCTTAAGATGTTCCTTACCACATGTCCAACACTACAACTATCATGTATCATCACCTCTATTATGTTGGTGTGACCCATATCCCTATCTATCCATGTTTAACTTCTTGCAGGGAAAATTTTAGGGGCTAATATTCATAGATGGGCTAATTTTCCATGTTTTTTCCAAAAAAAGATTTGCCAATTCCCATTTTTTTCTAAAAATGATTCACCCACATTTTATAGAATAAAATGATTTTACCTCAAAAATCACAAAAAATTTAGATATAATAATACAAAATCATTAGAAATATAAATATTTTTACAAAAAATATTGCCAAATATTTTAAAAGCTGCATATTATGGACTAGTAAGATTCGCCAAGGTTTCCAAACTTGAAGATAAACTTCCACTCTTAAAATTTCCTTGACTTCTTGTATGGTCCAACACTCTCTTTCTCTTCTGCATTCTGAGGCCTTATTCTTTTCGGCTGCCATTTACCTTTACCTTTATCTTTCCCTTTACAACCTTGTTGATATTCATTATTACGCTTTGACAGCTCGTAACAGTGTTCCAATTTCCCAATAATGTCCTCAAGTGACCGAGGCCCATCGTACTCAACCTAATCTCTAAAATATAATGGAAATCCACTGACAAATATTTGAAATTTAGCCTTTTCATACTTAATATACATCACATACCTCAATAACTCCAGAAACTTGGTCATATATTCCTCACCTGTCATCGATCCCATCTTAAGCTCATAGAATTCCTTGGCTTTACTATCGTAGTACCTTTGTGAAATATATTTCTCCCTGAAGAGTCTCTTGAATTCATGCCAACTAAAGTCTTTTGTCTTGATGTCTCTGAACCATTTTACATCTTCCTGCTAGATGTTTTCTTTCCCTTTGAGGCTGAAGATAGCAATTATGGCCTTCATATTATCTATGTACTCATGACGTTCAAAGAAATTATTCATGCCAAGTAACCAAGCCATTGTGTCCTCGGGCTTCTACGAATCTCCATCAAAGGTAGGTGGATTAGCTTTCTTAAACTCATCTAAAAAGTATCCTTGTCACTCCTCTTGTAAGGGTGATAATGATGACGATCATAGTGCATGCCATAACCAGAACTAGAATAGTACTTGTGTCCATCACCTCTCCTATCCGGAGTATCCAAGAGCTTTCCATATCTAACCGTGTCATCCCTATCTGACTTGTCGCCACCATTTGACCTACTTCCATATGCCCCATTAGTTCTATCCTCCTTCACGTGGCTGATCCAAAGTGGTCCATGTCTCTTCAATTCTAAAAAACTTTGAAGGATTATTGCATTGAATTCTTCTTGTTTTTCTTATGTCTACTTGATTCAGTCATTTTCTGCTTTACAAATTCGTATTTTTGCCTTGAAACTCCTCAATGTGTCTTCTATGTCAAAAGAGTTCCCAACACTATGCTACTCATTTGATCCATAAGGAGAATCTCATGAATTGTAGTCTACCATATTGATATTCATCTTGATCTCTTTCCTGCAAGTATACCATGTCATCTAAACCTAAATATAAACATAATAAACATAACTCAGTATAGTTTTCACAGGATATCTCATCTGCAAGATCAACCATATTAGCACAATACATGTATAAACATAATAATAACAACATATAGATATCATCCTAACCATAGTCCAGACATCATTGCATGATCCTATCAACCACACCTCATGACCTCATGCATGACAATTACAACCATATCAATGTATGCTTAACAACATATAAATATTGACATGCATAAACAATGCATTACCAATCATACACTCATGAAGACACATTCCACAATGACACCATCAAATTTCACATGGCGGCACCACTGCAACCATGACCATGACCATGCATATGCAACCATCTCATATACCATAAGTATAAGGAACGCATATGTAACCAACATGAATGCATGACCAAAACACCGCCTATCCATTCCAAGGAGTAAACCATGCTTTGATACCACTCTGTAACACCCTCCTCCTACATTTACCCAAGATACCCAGTCCACTAGGGAAAACATGCAACGAGAGGCTATATGATGTGATTTGACTCCCCATGTATAGTAAATGAAGTGGAAATAAAAAAATTGTTGAAAACCTAATCCTCTATGGGTAGGTGTGGAAGTTGAATGGACAAAAGGAGTCCAAGTGACCTTGGAATGTGGAATCCAAGAGTCACACCAATGTAATATAAATGTACATCTATGGTGAATAATAAAGCATCTCACACTTATCTTTCTCCTTGTGTGTTTACTTGCTTTTTTACCATGCGTGTGTTTAACATGGTATCAGAGCAGGTGTACTCTTGCCCTACCATTCCTGAGAGAGATGGTTTATGCCATTTTTGCTCACTGCCCATAACGCTCCATTAATTCGTTGTATGTCGGTTTTTCCATTCATATATGAAATCAGAGCATGAATTTTCTTTATTGAAGTGCTACCGTTTTCTTTACTGTCAGTGCTATTGACTCTACAACACTTGTTGTTTGACTTTCATAGTGCATTACTCCTCCCTATGCTCCTCCCTTCTCCCTCACACTTGGTGCGATGAGTGTGGAATATTAGAATCTATGGAATTTCGAATAGTTCCAACCTAAGTGCTTATGTAGTAAACAACTTTTATCTACATGTAAATACATTAGTATCACCCTCGAATCGATTCCTCTCCCACTGTGGCTCTTCTCCCGCCGCGGCTCCTCCTCCTGCAACGATTCATTGTGCTGCATGCCTCTTCCCTCTTCTCTCTGCTTGCCTCCTCGCTACCTGATCCCTCCATTCCATCACCTTTGTTCTCCCTCCACACTCCTCTAGAGCTCTCCCATCGTTGCTCCCTCTTACCTCTGCGCGGCACTCCCGTTGCTCCTACCTCTGTGCAGCATTCGCATCACTGCTCCATCCTCCAATAAGATTGTTAAGCCTTTATTTTTTTGCTGAAACAATGGCAAAAATTAATGGAATATTAGAGTTGTTGAATACTCTAATACTCTCCAATATTGATGGGATGGTAAAAGTGAGGAAGGATACTCTTTTTAACATTCAAAATTGCTTGCAAAATGCAAAAGAAAATACAGATTTTTTGGAGTTTGAATCTCAACTTCAACAAGAAGAATAACAATAGTGGAGTCATCATTCTGAACCTGTTTATGTTCAGAACATTAAAAAAGACTCCCATAATCAACAAGTCAATAATGTTGTGACTGATTCACATTCAGTGCCTAGTTCAAAAACATATTTGTATGCAGATGCAGAAGCTCGAGTTCTACCTCCTAAGCCCAATCATCAGACCTGGGGAAGAGCTTGTCCATAACAAGCACAAAATGGGTCTTGGATATGAAAAGGAGGTGTCCTTTCATATTCCAGACTACTCCAAGCCCATTCAATTTCAAAGTGCTGGATTTATTTATGACAGTTCACCTTCAACTGTTCCAAATATTTCTCCTCTTCCATAACAACAAGAACAGATTGAAAAATGCCAACACTGTGATCAAGTTGGCCATATTAAAGATCATTGTTTTGATCTTCACCCATGCAAGCACTGTGGTCGGCACACCCTTTCTTCACATAGATGCTTCAAAAACAAGTCCCCTGCAAGGACAAAGATTCGTCTTGGATGGATCACTTCTTGGCAATGGGCATCAATAGAAAATAATATGTTTAATTCATATGTCATAACTTGTTCTAGAATATTGAACAATCTTGCAGTTGAGTTTTTGCCATCATCTCACCTTGTACCCGAAAAGGGGGGAAATGGTGGTCATATAAAAGCTTCGAAGCCACATCTAGCGAGCCTGAGCCACTATCTCTCATTCCAGATTCAGAGTTGTAGCCAGAGACATAGCAGTTCAAGCGAGCCTAAGATACAACTTGTCATTCTAGATTTAGAGTTGTAGCCAGAGACACGGATGCTCATGAGCATTCCTTTGGTTGGTGGATAGCCTTAAACCATCTATGTGAGGTTGATATTCTTCCTCTTCAAAGAATTCAGGACACTTCCTCTAACAGAAGACTTCAACTTCTTGCTAATTTTGGTAGAGTTTCGAGAAATGCATTAAGCATTCCAGTGTTGGTGGTCATCCTTAAACCATCACAGATTGTAGACCTCCCTTCTTCTAGGTTGAAGGTCTCCCTCTTCAAATATGAGGGACACTTCTTCTAGTAGAAGCCCTCAGCTTCTTACCAGATTTGGAAAAGTTCCGGGAACTGCACTAAGTGTTCCAGTGTTGGTGGTGATCCTTAAACCACCTCTTTATGCCAACATTTCAGAGGGTTGATTCAGCCTAGTGGTGCCATGCATACTTTGCAGATTTTTATTACAACTCTCTTCTTAGACTCACACATACCCCTTCAGATTAGGGAGGGGGGGAATGTTGGACACCTAATCCTCTATGGGTAGGTGTGGAAGCCGAATGGACAAAAGGAGTCCAAGTGACCTTGGAATGTGGAATCCAAGAGTCACACTAATGTAATATAAATGTACATCTATGGTGAATAATAAAGCATCTCATGCTTATACTTCTCCTTGTGTGTTTTCTTGCTTGTTTACCATGCGTGTGTTTAAAAAAAACAAATCAAACATACCTTCCACCCATGCTACAAAACCTCAAGGAGCCAAGCAAAATTTAAGGAGACCAACCCTAGAGGCAACTTGTCTTTTCACTGATCTAACTCCCCAGTCGCTCCCTTAACAACCCATGCATGCAAATTTGGGCCCCAAGTCGCACCCACATCAAGGTAAATCTAGTGACTGTGGAATTTTTCAGCTAGTTTTCTGCCAGCTACCCTGAATTATGTGCCACTTTTTCATGTCTGACACTCGTCCCACTGCCCAGAATGTCATGAAAGCTTCATAAATGATAAATAACACTCAGAAAAAGGTACCAATGCACACATTTGATCATTGATTACATGTGATCTATGATTCTGGTTTATGATGATTGCATGTGATTGATGATTTTGATTTATGATGGTTGTGTTTTGAGCTAACATGGTGTGATATGTTTATACATGATGATTTGGTCAAGAGCTAGTTTGACTTGTTATGACAAGAAGTTAATGTAATTGTAGGTGTACCTTATTGACGGGCCACCAATGAGGTATGATTTGAATTTATTTAAATTTATTTTGAATCTAATGGAAATTATGTGCTTGGTATAGGAAAGCATGCAATCCTTGGTTTAGGATTGTTGAAACTGTCTACAAGAATTTGCGGCATCAGTGAAAGGAATTGGAAGAAGGAAGTAGTATGTCGGTAAAGCACTTCATGAGCAGGGTCGTTGTGGTACATTGGTACCTAATAGTGTCCATTGATTTCCATGAGCATGATATGACCAGTATGATGGTTTTGAGGAAGGTACATTCCTTGGTTTCTTGACCTTTCAATGCGAGGAATCCTTGCCAAGGGATGGATCGCACGGGATAGGGGATGCCCGGGAACTTGGAAGGTGAGTGACTTCACGGAAGGGGATAATCGGATTTCCCGAGGGACTATGTATTACAAAATGGAAGGTTGCGGGATGGATTTTTTTGGTTCATTAGCATTTCCAAATGGAATCGTATGCACATTGGCAGTGTGCCCTGGAACAATGAGCCAGTAATTGTTCACTGAGAGGAAAAGTGGCACGGGATTGTAGTGTTGGATATTGGATGCAAGTTTGAATTTGGAAGTGCATTATGGACTTCCTGGGAAGGAGGTGAATCATGGTACTACTTTTGAGGGTGGAGGTGTGAGCCTCTGGATTCTGTTGTTGCAGATGCAGGAATATTGTCCTTTTATTTGTGTATATGTGTATATTTTTATAAATATTGTATTGAGCACGATTTATAAAGCTCCATAGAAAATATGGTTATTTTTTGGTTGAAAAAAATGTGCATGAATGCATATGTGTATATTATTGTAAATATCGTAATTACCTATATTATAAAGCTTCCAGTAAATGGTATGATTTTCATGTTTTCAGCAGGTGGTCATTGTAAATACTGCAATGAGTTGAGTTATAAAGCTCCATGGGTAGTATCTTTTGCTTTCAGTGGTTTGTTGGTTTATAAGTGTCATTGAACACTGAGGATGGTGTTCCCCCAAGGGGGAGGGTTCTGTAACAACCCTAGTTAAAAATTCATGTAAAAAAATTATAAGACCAGGGTCATGGGACACATATTCCAAGTTGAATGGTGGAGAAAAAATCCTAGTGGGGGTGTTAATTTGGTTTATTATGGCTAAGGAAATTGGCAAAGTCTTTCGAAACACAAGAGGCATTATTTGGCATTTATTTATTAAAATAATGGAAATAGGAGAAAAGGAAGTTTAAAGGTCACTGGTTGCATATGAGGAGGAAAATGAAGGAAAATAACGGAAAATGAAGAAATTGGAGGCCTCATTGATAAAAAGGCTTTTGAGGATCAGATGGTAGCTTTTGACAGTTCTGTGGTGGAGCTCTCTCTCTATTATATCTCTCACACACTCTTGGACACTTATAGTTTTCTTGGAGTACTTCAACATTGGATCAAGGAAAGAAAATAAGGAAATGGGATGCAAATATCAAACAAGGAAGAGCAGGATCAAGCGGCTACAATGATAATTCTTTTTTAGAAATATTGCTTCTGTGATCCATAAATTATGATAAAAAATCTTTCGGTAAAAATCATATCCAAATAAATTTGGTCAGGTATTGAGTTGTATGCATGATTTCCTTGCTATTTTTGGTATTCATGGTTATTCATGTGTGTTATTGTTTCTCTTGTTGTCATGGTCATGGGTTTTTCCTAGTGTGACAATGTTCTTTCAGACTTGCCTTTCGATTTTTGAATACCCATGGTGTGATGGGGTTCTCATGTTTTAGTTGAGCTGGATTATCGAACTGAGTGAGGTGGTGCAACAACCCAAGTGAAAAATCCATGTAATAAAATTTAATAAAGGACAAATAATAACCAAGCTCATGGGACACATATTCCAAGTTGAAATTTGGGCGAAACATCCTAGTGTGGGTGTCATTTGGTTTATTATGGCTATGGATTTGGAAAATGAAATGGCTAAGGCTTTGGAAAGACAAAGCATTATTTATTTTCATTTATTTATTAAAATAATGGAAAATAGGAGAAAAGGGAGGTGAAATGTCACAAGTTGCATGTGAGGAGGAAAATGAAGGAAAATAATGGAAAATGAAGAAAATAGAGACCTCATTAATAAAAAGGATTATGAGGATTAGTTCATGGATTTTTTTCAGTGAAGTTTTGGAGCTCTCATTATTCTCTCTCTCTCTCTATCTCATACTATTTCATATTTAATTTTTTCTTGGAGCACTCTTGGAGAGTGTGGCATACTTGGATATTTGTAGCAAGAAGGCAAAGAAAGAGCAAGAAAGTGCAAGAGGACATTTGGATTAGTAGCTACAGTTGGTTTTGATTGCAGGTACAGAGTTGAATGTATGTTTTCCTCACTATTTTGGATGGTGTATGCATGTGGTTTATTGGTCATGATATGTCATTGGCATGGAGGATTTCCTGGATTGACAATGGATTTTCCTAGTTTTTCCATTTCCTTGTTAGCTATGATGTTGTGGGTTCAATTTCATTTTTTTCTCCTAGTTGTCTTTCATGTTCCTTTAGTTGTGGGCTGAGTTATTAGTTCCTGGAATCCCTATTTGGACAAATGCTCTGGAAGCCATTTAACAGCTTAGGCTGAGTTACTAGTCCTAGAAGCCTTGGTTTGACAAACTATCTGGAAGCCCTAGGTGGGTTGAGTTACTAGTCCTGGAAGCTCTGATTGGAAAAACTCTCTAGAAGCCCAACGATAGTTGTGGGTTGAGTTACTAGTCTTGGAAGCCCTGGTTAGAATAAACACTTTGGAGCCCTAGACAACTTGGATAGAGACCAATCTGGTGATGGTTGTGATGTACAACCGTGAGGTGGTATCACTAGTTAAGGGTTGAGGTGGTTTGGCCTTTGGAAGCTCGGGTTTGGTTTTGATGGATTTTGTTTATGAGATTCTACATTCATGCTTGGAATATGGCATGGGGGTGACTAGCTAAAGAGATATTTGGCTCAGCCAAGTCTATGGTCAGGTGGAATGTGGAATTCAACTCTTACAGGTAAATGTAAATTTTTTCCTCACTAGTAACATGAAATAAGAGATATTTTCCTCATGTATTGATAGGTAAATGTGCTTGTTATTATGTGGCTTATATGGTTGTTATGTGTTTGTCATTTATGTTTCTTATATGTTGGTTTCACTGAGTTTTATGATGGTGATGAAGTATGGATCTCATCATGTTTTGATTCATAATTAAATGAATAGTGTATCTATTCCTAAATAGATGATGATGCAGTTAATGTGATGAGGCAACAGTGCTTCTTAACTATTCTCAGATAAGTATGAGACTCCTATGTTTGGATTGTTATCTAAAAATTAGATTACATAATTTTGATATGTTTGACGAAATGCATGTCATGGCTAGTAGGGATCTAGTAAAGTCCTTGTTTGAATGTTTCCTTGTGCACCATTGTTTCAATGAATTTTGGGCAGTGACCTAAGCTTTGGGCCTCAAAAAGTGGCTCAAATATCAGGGATGTTGGCATAGGTCTACGAAAAAAATTCCCTAGACGTACGCATGCCTATGTTGTGGGAGCATCCAAAGCCTCCCAAATGCACCCATGCATATATTGTGGGAGTATTCAAGGGATAAATAGTTTAAAATCTCAGTGGGACCCAGGGGTTGTATACCTGAGTGGTTGGGTGGGATTTTGGGATTTTTGTTGCTGATGTGGAAGGTTTTTTTGATGTGTCTATGTCGATTCCACTTCCTTAAGGTCACCTAGGAGGTTGAATCAGATCATAGTAACTCTCCGTCGCATGTTTACCCCAGCTGGAGGGTTACTTGGGTATATGTGGAAGGATGGTGTTACAGAGTGGTATCAAAGAATGGCTCACCCCATGGACTGGATGGGCATTGGTTGCTAGTGATGCATTCATGTCAGTCGCACATGTGTTACTCATCCTTGTGGTCTATATTCTTGTTGCATATGTATGGTGTTAGTCATGGTTAATAGTGATGTTGCCATGTGAAAGCGAGGGTGTCGTCATGGAATGTGTCATCATGAGTGTATTATTGATTACATGTTTTTTATGCTTACATGTCGTCAGTGTACATTGATATGGTTTTTGTTGTCATGCATGAGGTCATGGTATGTGTAGTTGATATGGTCATGCATTGATGACTGGACTCTAGTTAGAATGATGTATATGTGTTGATACACCTATTTGTGATATGTCTATATGCTTTTATGGTTATGTATATACATGTATTACGTTGATTTGGTTGATCTTGCAGATGAGATATCCTCCCCGAATTATACTAAGGTATGTTGGTTTATTGTGATTTGTTTTAGCTAACATGAGATTCCTTGCAGGAAGAAATCAAAGATGACTAGCAATATGGTAGACTAAAAATATTCTCCTTATGAATCAGATGAGAAGCATGGTGCTAGGCACTCTTCTGATTTCACAGACACACTGAGAAATTTTAAGGAATAAATAATTAGTTGTAAATTAGATAATGACATAATCATACAAGAATAGGAAAAAAGAGTACAACTCAATGCGGTAATCCTTTAGAGTTTTTCAGATTTGAAGCAACAAGGGCCACTTCGGATAAGCTATGGACGGGAGGATGGGACTAATGGGGCATGTGGCAATAGGTCTACTGGTGGTCACAAGTCGAGTAGACACGACATGGTTAGAGATGACAGGTTCTTGGACACTCCATATAGGAGAGGTGATAGACACAGGTAATATTCTATTTCTGGTTCTGATAGGCATCATGATCGTCACCATTATCATCCTTACAAGAGGAGTGACATGGGATATTTGTCAGATGAGTTTAAGAAAGAAAAGCTACCCACATTTGACGGAGAGATGAAGAAATCACAAGATGCAGAGGCATGGTTGCTTGGTATGAATAAGTTATTTAGGTTTCATGATTACGTAGAAAAATTGAAAGCCAAAATCATTAGAGGAAATTTGAGCCTAAAAGTGGCCTCCTCACGAAAAATAATAAAATAAGAGTAATGGATTTTGGAGGGAAAACAAGAAAACTACTTTTTTTAATTGTATTTCCGCCTTATGTCCTTATAGTTTTACTCAAATTTCAAGTTTAGAAACTCATTATATGCGGAATTAAATTCCACCTCCAACGAGTACCCATTATGTGTACTTTTGGAAAGACACACATTGACAAAAAATGTAGATACATTAAAAAACGTATTGAAACACTTTTTTTTAATGTATCTGCAATTTTTATCAAGGTGGGTCTTCTCAAAAGTACACATAATGGGTACTCGTTGGATGTGGAATTCAATTCCACATCTAATGAGTGTCTAAACATGAAATTTGAGTAAATATATAAGGAGATAAGCCAAAAATACAATTTAAAAAAGTAGTTTTTCTTCTTTTCCCTCCTAAACATTTACATGTACCTATTTTTAAATTTAAATAATTTTGATTGGTTTACATATTATGACATGGAAATTATATGAAAATTGCATGGGCACTTTTAGGCTGAAATTTCCTCTAATGAGCTACATTTAGCCTCAAAAGTAAAGGAGATATTTGGTGGGGAGATGTAAAGAATGTTAGGGATATCTATGAACTGGAATTGACTTGGAGTGACTTCAAGAGGCTATTCCAAAAGAAGCATCTATCGGAGAGCTACTATGATGATAGGGAAAAATATTTTTATGAACTAAAGATGGGATCTATGACTGATGAGGATTAAACCAACAAATTTTCGATTTTTTGACGTATGTGTCTTACTTCAAGGAGAAGGCCAAGATTCAGAGATTCATTAGTGGGTTTTCGATGGTATTCAAAGACGGGATTGAGTTTCAATGAGCCTATATCGTTGGATGAGGTCATCTAGAAACTAAAGCATTGTTATGAGAAATTGAAGCGCAGATATGAGACTAAGCAAGACTATAAAGGTAATTACAATAATAAATGAAAATGGGACAAAGAGTGAGAAAGACATCAGGATACAGGTAACAAAGAGAATGTTGCACCACCTAATAATTTCAATACATCTGGTATAAGATAGGGACTTTAGTCTGAGGAGCAGAATAAGAGTGAAAACAAGGAGCCCATGCAGTGTTGGATTTGTGGAGGAGATCATCATAGGAGGGATTTTCCACAGCATAAGGGTTGTAGACCACATATCTATAGTGCACATGAGGCATAGATAGTGGGAGCTGTTGGACATAGTATTCCCAGGATCTATGCAACAATGGATAACAAGCAAGAAGATCACCAGGCATCTATTATCGAGATGGATGATAAGCTGTGTGATCAAGTTGTTTCTATTTTGATTGACCCTAGATCTAATTATATTTATGTTAATCCTAACCTGGTGGATAAGTGTGGTTTGAATAAGGAAGTTCATGCAGAGTCTTGGTTAGTGCAATTGGATTCAAGTACCAAGAAGAGACTTCATCATTGGGTAAGAACTTGTGCATTTGACTTGAATGGTAATCCTACCTTAGCACATCTGAATGTTTTTTTCGTTGGGATCATATGGTGATTTAGGGTAAATCCTTGATACCCTTAACCAAGACCTTTTACTTCGGATGATAATTAGAATTGCATTTAATTAAGACGTTAAAGAACATAAATGAACAATTGTAGTTGTAAATAAGAGGAACATAAATGAACAAGATCAGCAATCATAAGAACACGTTGTTTGATGATGGAGTTCGTCCCGTTGCATTATGTGTTGGAAGAGAAAATGTACATGGGTGTGCTTTCCTATGACATACAAGGAAAAATTTCGTCACACAGGAGTGGCTTGACTTCTTTAAGAGATGTTCCACTCTAGAACTCTCATACATAAATAAAGGCTTCTATTAGTATGACCATAGCTGACATGTAGTAAATAAGAGTATCCCGCCAATCCTAGAAAACAAGGGATCTCAACACGACACATATGAAAAAAAGAGCATCCCGCCAATGTGGCATAAAAGGGATCTCATACATGACACAAAACCATAGCTAAAAATACATCAATAACAACACAAGGCAAGATCCCACGACTCATGTATCAACCGGGATATGCAAGACATAATGCATCTCAAAGATAAATAAATGAAGAAGTACATGGAATCCACATCATATACCTCATGCTGCCATTTGTTGAAGGCCGAGATGCTCTGTGGCTAAATTTGAAAACACCATCAATCTTATGGCGTCTAAAAATGTGAAAACGACTACTCACTTGTGGAAATCTGACACCTGCATAACCCACTTCCAAAAGTGGCTAAAAAATCAAAAACTCAGATAATAAACTGAGTACGCCATCAGACTCGTGGCGTCGAGTAGTGCAGAAATGACGTAAAATTTGTCCCATTTGGACAAAGTCAAAATTTCGCCCTCCTGAAAGTTGGCCTCAATGAAGGTTCTGCCTGCCTCTTTCTGAGCTCATGGTTCCACATGACCTGCAATAAAAAATCATAAAATCTCGAAATCCGTGTGTGCACTCCGCTGCTCCATGGCCTGGGCACACTTATGAAAATCCGAGTTTATATTAAAATTGTGGGCAGACTTTACAAAGTAAAGTCCGTTGGCGCGTTGGAAAGTTTGGCATGTGGTTTTAGAGGGGTCGGGGGGTCAAATCCCGCCCCTCCCAACATAGCACGATATATTTTTTATAAGGTGTGTTTTATTTTATTTTTGTTATGGAGTGGGTTGGGCCCGCGTTGGGCGGCCCACCCAACAACCCGCACATGGCATACGATGGATTTGTAATATATAACATATACTCCACGGTGCTATCTGTTTTGGGTTCCGTGGAAATGTCATGGGGTTCCGTTGTGGTGAGGAGCTACCGCGTGGGCAGGGCCGGTAGGGCTGGCCACGGGTTCACCTCCCACCAGCTTTGGAATTTGTTACAACAAATATATATATATTATAATATATATGCCATGGAGTGTGGGTCCGATGGGGGTGGCAAGGGTCACGGCCCCCGCCCCCCTTTTTTTAACATTTCTTTTGTTTTAGTAAGTACTTGGGAATTTTTGAAAAATTCGATTTTGATTGTAGGAGTCAAATTAAATACCCCACAATTTTTCCCAGAATTTGGCCTGAGCTTTCCAGAATCTGGTGGCTGGGAAAAGTCAAATTTGTGCCTTCCTTAAAGCTGCCTAGTCACCAAGTCAACCCAAAACTTTGACCGCTCCTAACTCCTTCATACAGACTCGGAATTGAGTGTCGTCTATGCCATTGGAATCAAAAAGACGAGATCTACAAAATGAACCTAGTTTGAGAGATTTCCAAACACTTTGATTTTTGAGCCCTCTGTGCTGAGCCACTTGTACTTGTACCTTTTTAATCCACCTGGATCATATAGTGTTTTTTTGGGTATGGACTGGCTATATATTCACAAGACCAAGGTAAATTTTTATGACAAGATTATTCAATGCTTGGATGACAATGGGGAAAAAATATTCTTATAGGGTAAGAAGAAAACAACATGGGTGAGAATGGTTATAGCTGTGCAAGCCAAGCATAGTTGTAGGAAAGAGTGCGTGTTGTTTGAAGTTCATATTTCTTGTGAAAAAAGGTAAACAAGTTTAGGATGCAGGTTTTTTGAGCAAGTACTCAGCTCTACAACAGTTTCCGGATGTATTTCCCACAAATATTTCAGAGTTACTACTTCACAGGGAAGTATACTTTTCTATTGAGTTGGTACCAGGAGCAGTGCCAGGATCTAAGGCACCTTACAGAACGAGCACACCTGAGTTGGTAGAGTTAAAGTTGCAGTTGAAGGAAATGTTATACAAGGGATACATTAGGTCAAGTGTATCACCATGGAGTGCACCGGTATTATTTGTGAAGAAGAAATATGGTACTCTTAGACTATGCATTGATTATAGATAGTTGAACAAAGTCACCATCAAGAACATGTATCTGTCGTCGAGGATTGATGGCTTGTTTGATCAACTAAAGTGAGAATAAGTATTCTCAAATATTTATCTAAGACCCGGATATCATCAGGTACGCATCAAACAAGATGACATTCACAAGAAAACTTTTTGGACCAGGTATGGACATTATGATTTTGTTGTAGTTCCTTTTGGTTTGACTAATGCTCTAGGTACATTTATGTGCTTGATAAATAGTGTGTTGTGTCCTTAACTAGACAAGTTCATTATTGTATTCATTGATGATATATTGGTATATTCTATAAGTGAGAAAGAGCATGCCAAATATTTAGTAGCAATGTTGAGATTGCTAAAAGAGTGTTATCACAAAATCAGGCCTGATGGGCTGCTCATCAAGTAAACATTATGTAATTGTTTTAGACCAATATTTTAGCGGAGGCTTAGCCTCCTCAACCTGAGAGGGCTCTCTCAAAGTTTATGATTTTTGATAAATAAGTAGATGGATAAATCTAAGGTAAAACAGATATATGATATAACTGGCTGTAAATCACATTAGCAAAATTTCATTGGGCTATGGAGTCAAGATAACTTCAACAAAAACATCACAGTCTATCTAGCATGGAATTCAAGGCATTTGGAGTTCAAATTAGGGAGTAAAACATAAAGAACAGTGAAACACACAGTCAGTTTGTATATGAAGGAAGTTAGAGAATTATGAATGAATTCTAAGTATCATATACAAACACCACTGCAGATAGAAATATTGAATAATGCCATTAGAACAATAATGGACAAGAACTCCTCATGAATTTTGAGTTGTCTAAATAGAACTTTGTATTAAGTTGAAAAAACCCTTACATACAAAACATAGTCTTTGCTAATCCAAATGTCAAACCCTGTGGATTTCGATTTTATGCTCTTTATAGAACATTTAAAAAATAGGATTCTTTCTTCTCCACTAGATACATCGAACTCATAGAGTTTGACACCTTTCCTAATCAAAAACATGCCATTTATTACAAATTGATAGCTATAATCCTAATGAAAATTCCTATTTCTAATAGGACTAAAACTCTTTAATACCTTCCTAACAACCTTATCTATTCTTTATTACATATTTTTCCAACTACACTCCCATGAAGTCGAATTTGGATTATGATATTTAACTTTGTGTAGCCATGTTGTTGATGATAATGTTCTCCTAAAATTTAGGAAACATGTCTTCCTGTTTTTTAGGCCCTTTGTTTCCCTTATCTGTTTTGAGCACTTTGACCATTAATGAATCCTGTCCACATGTATTTTGTTGCCAAATAATACACCATATGTCTTCAATTCTCTAGCTGTTCAGAATCTAAACTTCGAACAATGTAAAAAGGTAAGAATAAACCTGCGCTACGAAAGTAGCACAGTTTCGTAGTGCTTTTCGTAGTGCAGTGTTTGGCTTCTTTTCTAATTTTCTTTTGATCTGTTTTCTTCAAGGAAGCCTTCATATGCCATTAACACACTTCCACTAGAAATTTCAAAAAAAAATTCACCAAAATTCCCTCAAAATTTGATATGAAAATATGATAAAGATTGCTTCAGCAATTTCGTAGTGCATTTCATCAGATTTGCACTATCTGCGCTACGAAACTGCTGTATACGCAGTTTTGTCAAAACTATCTTAAAAATTCATACTTTGGATATACTTAAACTATAAGGGTATTGATATTATTCCTAAAACACATCAATATGACCCTGAAAACATAATCTTCATCAAAATTTACCTTCATTTTGATCAGAGATTGTCTTGTGGATTTATCAGTTTGTTTCACTGCCTTTTTAACTTTTCTTGAGACCTTGTTAATTGTATCTCCAGATCTTCCACCTGTCTTCTCAACCTTATGTTGCTAGCTCTCAAATGAGTGTTGATTACTCTTACAAACTTTGCCTCCTTAATGGCTGGGACTGTCCATGTAAAGAATTATTCTTCACTGCTTGGTATTTATGATTTGGAGACTGTTTGACCTTCCCAAACAACTTTCATCCTCTTAAATTATGTTTTCTCAATGACATGTTTTCTAGCTCTTTTCTTCAACTTAGAAATCTCATGGTTTGCTGATCTTTACTTCTCCTCCGGGATTTTATATTTGGTCATTTCTTCTTGTGCTATGATTACTCTGTTTTCTGCATGCTCTACCACAGGTGAGGAAAGATCAACTATCTCTTCAAGAAAAATAGCTACTTTATTTGTTTCTTCAACTTCTGCATTAAGTTCCTTGAGCCTTTTAGAATTTATAGTTATAGGCTTCCTAGCTTGGAAAACAACTGCTGCATATTCACCCTTAAACTCCAGCTTCTTTGCTAATTTCACCTTTTTCTATTTGCTCTCATTTATTCCTAGGAAATCAGCCTGCACTATAGGTGATTCTTCTATGTCTATTGCATACAGTATGTCATCCAATTTTCCTTTCAATCCTTGACTGTCATTTGATCCTGAAGCTAATGTCTTTCCTTTAGATGTTGCAGCTTGACTCCTTGTAATTCTCTGGACTACTTGCCTACCAGTACTTTGTTTTTGTTTAGCTTCCTTAGTACTTTGTAATCCTTGTTTTGTAGGTGAAGGATTTTCTGTAACAATCACTTGTTTCCTTGGCTTCAATTTCACAAACCTTCTTGTCCTTATATCTACTAGTTGATTGAATTCTGCTGATGGTGATGGATTTTCCTTTGCCTTAGGATTTTTAACTGCGGTTAGAGCTTCCATTTCAAATCCACTTATAAAAAGAAAAGAAGACCAGTCCCTATTAATCTTCTAGAGCTCATTCAAAACCAACAGTTTAATTAAACCATGACGAAACAGAGATGTTTCACAACCCTCGGATTTTTCTTGAATTTTATCAGCCATTTTAGCAATACTTCTATATAGGAAAAGTGGTAAATCCAGTGATATCATACCTGTGAAATGTAATAGGAGTTTGAAATGATAGGTGTATACTTTATGGTACCTGCCTTCGCATGTGAAATATCTTTAGATGTTGAACAGTAGTTTGGCATAGCTATCCTTAATATAGTTTCTGGGAACTGCATTGATCAGGTCCATATCTATATATTCTGGCTTCATAAACATCTTGCATGCCTCCATATTGAATCTAAAACCCTTAAACCAAGTTTCCTGACCTCTAGGTATTTCAGTCACTAGAGCTTTGATTTCAGATGTCACTGACATGTTTAACATTCCAACCTTTGTATTGGTCCCACTGAAATGTAATGCAAACTCTTTGGATACCTGAGTATGTCCACCTTGAAAATTTTCATAGAACTTTAGACAACCTGCTTTACTAAAAGATCCAAGACTGTTTGATCTTCAGCTAAAAATTTTGTTCTTTCAGTTTCAGATCTCAAACAATGTCCTCCTCTATGATTCTTTTTCTCCTCAGCCATGCATGTTCCAGAAAAAACTCTGTTGGCTTCCTTGGGAATTTATAAAACAACCTCTCTTGATTTAATTTAACAACCTCGCTTGATTTGATTTGACAACCTCGCTTGATTATGTATGAAAATAGCCTTGGTGTAGAACAACCAAAGGCTTAACTCCAATACTTTAGAGTTTGAAATAAAGATGTTTCACCGTTTAGTATGAGCAAATGTAGACTGGAATGACTAGAACAGATAACAGTTTTCGAATTTTGAAATCCCATTTTCCAATATGAAACTCATTCTATGATAATAATGGATATGAATGGTTAAGTACTTCGAATATGACCTCTAGCTGACTCACCATGATGTTACCCCATCATTACTTAACAGATTTCTGACAATTTCTGGGTTTTGACATGACCTTTTAAGAATCAGCGCTTTCGTAGTGCACATAGTGTATTTTTTTCACTTTGCGCTACGAAATTAGCAACACTTTTGTAGCACAAAACCAATTTTTTGAACTAACTGCACTACAAAACTATGGTTTTGTGGCTAATTGCAGGAATTTCAACCGAAACCTAATGAAATGATTTCTAAATGAATGATAAGAATTTTTAATGATGGAATGAGACTAAAAGACTTTATTTGAAATTGAAAATTGACCTTTGAGACTTATAAATCTATGTAATGTCCTTTATCAAGACTAAAGTGACTCAAGACCTATTTGAAACTATGACCAAAACAGTGTAAACTTACGGAGTTTTAAAAAAAAAAAATTAGGGTGATAACTGTGGCTCCACTTGGGATAGTGTGCCCCTGTGGTACACTAAGAACCAGTAGCTCCAGTGCTAATATCCATTTTTGACAAAAACTGAAAATCTTTTTGAATTGCCAAGCTTCCTCCTCAAGCACTAATGGCCTTCACCTCGGGCTCAAGCTTGCTTATTTTTCTTGTCATTATTAGTAGAAAAACTTGTAAAACGGAATATATACAATGACATGAAGCATCCATCAGATTTTAGGAAGAATAATGCTTCAAAAACCTCCCATTGGCAGGTCCTCCAGCATATGGTTTTCCATCTATCTCCTACAGTATATAAGTATTGTTTCCATGGAAAGCAACTACCTTGAAAGGATCTTTCCATAAATTCTCAAACTTACCATGTTTGCCTTTCTCTTCAATTCTGACCTCCCATTTCAGCACTTCATCTTAAATTTGAACACTTTCTTCCTTGATCTTCTCATCAAATGTCCTCTTGATTATATTTTGAGATTGTTGATTGATATCATAAACCTCATTCCTTTTCTCTTGCAGGGCTATCAGTTGATTAATTATTCTCTAGATTGCATTTGGTTCCTCTTCTAGCCCTTGAATCAGCTTCATAACAGGTACTCATAGTGATGTAGGAAAAATAGCCTCAGCGCCATATAATAATTCATATGGTGAAGTTCCAATTGACCTCTTTGTGCATATCCTATCAGCCCATAAGGCATACTTCAGCTTCAAATGCCAAGATTTCTTATTCTCTTGCAATACCTTTTTAATAATCCTTACAATGCTCTTGTTAGAAGATTCAGCAAGGCCATTTCCTTATGGATAGTATGCAGTAGAATGCCCAAGAGTAATATGATATTGATGATATAAATTGATCATTTTATTGGACTTGAATTCCTGTGCATTATCAGTTATAATCTTCATGGGGCAACCAAATCTGGACAAGATATTATTTTCTAAGAAAGAGATAATCACAGAATCATTTGCTTGCCTATTTGGGATTACTTCAATCCATTTGGTGAAGTAATCAGTTGTTGTAAGAATCCAACGATGTTGTCCTGAAGATGATGGATGAATCTCCCCAATAAAATCTAGTCCCCACTGCTGGAAATGCACTTCTACATAAATAGGCATCAGAGTTAAGGGTATAACTTTTTTCCTACCCTCGAAAATCTAGCATTCATGGCAGGCAACAACCTTCTTGTATACATCCTTAAACATTGTTGGCCAATAAAATCTTGCTCTTATAATTTTGTTCACAGTCGCCTTCCAATAATGATGACCTCCACAATCCCCTTTGTGAAACTCTTCAATGACTTTATCAGCCTCTTCCTCCAGCAAACATTTTAGCAAAATTCCACCAATATCCTTCCAAAACAGATTTCTGTCAAATATGAAATATCTCAAAGATTTCATCCTAAAAAACCTTTCTTTGAAATTTTTTAAATCAACAGGTGCTTTATGGTGCTGTAGGACAAAAACAACTTCCTTGTACCAATCTGAAGTGATATATTTTTCTTCAATAGGAACTAGTTCCTCATCTTCATCTGAAATTTCTGATATTTCTGCAATCCAATTTATATGAAGACATTCAAAGTTTGATTGTACCATTAGCTTCGCCAAGCCTTTCCCTTTGACCAATTTTGTCGGTTTAATCTCAATATCATATTCTAGCAACTTGGAAATCCATTTCCCCCTCTTACCATCAGGGTTGGCTTGAGTGAGGATGTCTTTCACATCAGTATTATGAACAAATGCCACAATATGAGAATGCAGAATATAAATTCTGAAATCTTTGACAGCCTTCACCAAAGCATAGGCTTGCTTTTCTAAGATATTATACTTCAGTTCAGCATTGGCTAATGTTACTAAAGAAATAAATCGATTGTTCAATACCTTGATGTCCCTTTTGTAGCAAAACTCCAGCGATATTATTCTGATGCAAAGGTAAAAAGTAGAAATTCCTTGGAAAAATCAGGACTGATCAATATTTGTGCCTATGTGAGTGCTCTTTTGATCTTTTCAAATGAATTTCTTGCCTCTGCTGTCCACTTAATGTCAACTCCCTTATTCAGCATCCTAGTTATGTCCTTCACAATCTCAGCAAAATTAGGAATAAAACGCCTTACAAAATTAACTTCCCCAAGGAAATATTGAATCTCCTTCCTACTTCTTGAAAAATCCACCTTCTGAATTGCATTGACCCTGCTTGGATCAATCTTAATTCCATCTTTAGAAATGTTATGCCCAAGTAATTTACCTAAATTTAAAGCAAAAATACCTTTGGTGGGATTTAGAGAGATGCCAAACCTTCTACATTTCAGCAGAATTATTTCCAAGTGTTTCAAACGATCTTCTTCCTTCCTTGAAAATATTGTTATGTCATCAAGATACACAACCACCATCTTTTCCTTTTATTCAGAAAATGCAATTTCCATTTCCCTCTGAAAAGTAGATCCTGCATTCATGAGACCAAATGGCATTTTGGCATACATAAGAGTACCCCATGGTGTAGTAAAGGCTATTTTTTCCTAATCATCAGGATGCACAAGGATCTGATTCTAACCTGAAAAACCATCAAGCATAGACATTCTCTGAGAACCAACAATAGTTTGCAAAATTTGATCCATCTTTGGGAGAGGATAATTATCCTCAAGGAGGCTTTATTCATATTTCTGAAATCAATGCATATTCTGATTTCCCCACTTTTCTTCCTAATCGGAAGAAAATTTGCAAGCCATTTTGAAAATCGAATTGGGACTATGATTTTGGCATCAAAGAGTTTTTTAACCTCCTTCTCAATCAAAGACATGAGAAGTGGGTTGATCCTCCTTAACTTCTGCTTGAAAGGTCTTTCATTTTCCTTTATGGGAATAGTATGCTGAATTATGGAGGGATCATATTCTTTCAAATCAGGATAATTCCAAACAAAGACATTTATGAATCCTTTCATCATTTCAACATATTTGAACTTCATATCAACTGAAAGAAATTTTAAAAGTTTGATCATTTTGGACATAGCTATAGTACCAAGGTTATAACTCTCAACTTCTTCATCATCAGCTTGCATATCGGGGGATTTAAAAACATCATTCTGATCAAAAAAAAATTCTAGAGGTATTAGTCCCTTTGGTATGGAATTATTCTTTAGTTGTAAAACTTCAGAATTCCCTTTATATTCAGCTAACATGTTCTGTTGATCTACTTGTACATTTTCAAATTATTCTTTCAACTCAATAAAAATTTTCACCTGCTGATCATCCTCAAAAACTTGCCAATGAATAATATTATCAAGAATGGCTAGTCTATGGTGAACTTCAACTTCATACTTTTCAGTGGAGTGCATAGGAATAACGAAAAGGCTTTCGGAGATAGCAAGAGAATCAACAATAGAGTTTTTTTCTCTAGTTTTGACTGTGAATAAATAGGCTTGAAATTTTTCTAACATGTCCAAAACCAGATTCTTATATGCTCTAATCCTTGTGTCTTTTATTTGATAAATAAATTCGATATGTTTTATGACTAATTCTGAATCTCCAAAAACAGAAATTTTTTGAGCATTCATTCTTTTCAACACTTCTAGACCCAAAATCAAGGATTCATATTCAGCCATGTTATTCGTGCAATCAAAGTTCAGTTTATAGAAAAGGAAATTACTTTCATCACTTGGATTTCTAATCCAGATCCCTGCTCCTGCTCCTTCTTTTCCTACTGATCCATCAAAATGCAATGACCACCAACCTTCTTCCTCTTTATTGTTGACCTGCTGACCTTCTGCTTGCTGATTTTTGAACTGTTGAATTTCAAAACTCTGATTTTCTCCTTTCTTTTCTTCTTCCACTTCATTATTCAATTCATTGAAAAGAATAATAGAACCAAGTTCAGTATCAAGGGCATAAATTGGAAATTTTTTGGGTTTATCTTTGCTACTTACCATGTAAGCCATCCTTGTCTCTCGATACAATCTTCTTTGCTCCCCAAAGACTGGAATGGTAGCATAAGTAAGATCCATCTGCATTGTAACCTTAATTTTTGCTGCCAATGATCTTGACAAAAACATACCAAACTTTGGTGGAATGTCAGCTAAAACAATGTCCATGACTACAGTCTTAGCAGGGACTTGCATCAGACCAACAACAACATCCTTGATTAGACCAATGCATTGAACTCTTTTTGAATCAAAAGAAAACAAATCTTTGTATGGTCTAGTTATTTCTAACCCCATTATTTCCATGATTACTTTGGGCATAAGATTTTGAGAAGCCCCTAAATCTAACATAGCATTGTGCAATGTCATGTCGTGAATGATAAGACTCACATAAAAAGGAGGAAGTTCCTAATTTTGTTCATCTTCTAGTCTTGGGCCCAAATATATGGTCGGATGATCTTCCAATACATTCAAGATATCAGCAGCTCCAGGTTGTGAGTTTATCATTTTAACAATATTGCTTCTATATTCATCTACCTTGAGAATTTCACGAAAAGGGACTAATATTTTTATCTTAGAAATTTCATTCTCAATATTGAAAACAGAAACAGATTTTTCAGCTTCTTTGGTAGGAAGGACAGCAGATATAACTTTCTTACCTTCTACGACCTTAGGATCTTCCTTCTTGCCATCAACAGCCTTTGGTGCATCCTTCTTAGGTTGTGTCTTGTTTGAAATGATAGGTACATTCCTATTTCTGAGATTATATTGTTTCTGCATCTCAAAAATGGCATGTGATATCCCTTTAGATATTCTGATGTTTCTTCTTCATGATTGTTTTGATGTAATTGATCATGTTCTTCCTTGGTCAAGAAAATTCCTGAAATTCCTTCATCAAAACAATGAATAGGCTCTTCAAGTTCTTCAGGCTCATCTTCTTCATCAACCAAATTCTGCTGAAAATGAGGTTTCACTGGAGGATCAGGCTGTTGATTTCTATTCTCTCTTGGTCTCTGTTGATTCTGAGGTCTCTTGAACTGAGGGTTTCCAAAATGAGGTTCATGTTGTTTAGGGGGAGTAGAGGTATTGCCAAGGGCTAATCTATCCATCAATTTTTCCATTGTTTTCATCATTGAATCCAGTTTGTCTTGAGAGGAAGAAGATGAATGTTTCTCTTCTTCTTTCAATTTACCCTTACCCATTCTTGACTTTTTGGCTGCTATCAAATTAAACTCCACCTTCACAACATCATTTTTCATTTCAAAAAGTGTAGGAGATTCTCTTTCTCTCAGCAGTATGGAAAACTCATAGTCAAAAGCTTCTGCATACCTCATTTGAGCTAAAGCTTCTAGCGGTTTCAAATGAGCAAGAATAGAATCTAACACTTTATTAAACCTTTTTGAAAATTTTTGGGTAGTTTCATCAGCAGCTCTCTTCAAGGTATTATACTCAATGAGGGCTTGTACTAGATTAGTTCTATTTCCCCATTTCCTTAAGAAAAAATCTTCAAATTCATTCCAATTATGAATGCTCCCAGGAGTAAGAGCTTTATACCACTTCCTAACCTCACAAGTAAAAATTTGAGAAAATAATCTTAATTTAAAATATTCATGATCAAGCTCCTCCCTATCTATAAAGTCACTAAATTGATCAACATGATCCTCTACTGTAATTTCCTCATCACTTCCCCAGGTTTTAATTCTAGCAGCATACTTACTAGGGAGGTCATGTAAGACAACAGGGAGGACAAGAGGGGCGTATCTAGCAGGTGCAGCAAGTGGATTTCCAGCCATGGTCAGAAGTACTGTGATAATTTTAGAATGACAGAAACAGTAGATGATAGAATGCTATGAGGAGGATTACTTGGTCTTTGTAAGCCACTATCAATTGAGCTCCAGTTGGGAAGAGGTAAACCAGCTTTACTTTTCAACAATAATTCGAAAGGATAAAGTTCCTTCAATTTGTCTAAATACTCTCTTTCTAACAACAACTCTGAAGTAACAGCTTCCCAGAATTCTTCTTTGTCCTCTTGGGTCACTAGAGTTGAGGTATCAATTCCTCTCTTATGTAAATCTAAGATAATTTCAATTAGTTCCTTTTCATTTTCTAATCTAAACAAAACCTCATGAATCTTATCATCCACTCTTTTTTCTTCAGGACTTCTTGATATTTCGGAGGACAAGGATTTCAAATGAGATGGAGAACCTGGTATTTCGGAAATGCCTTGACTCCCTCTTGAAATAGTGTTTGGATTTTGCACGATGGTAGATGGATCTGGGTTAGGATTACTCCTCATGTATCTCCTTCTCGAAGCCACCTTTGAACATATAAACTTTAAATGGAGTCACCAAGGTAGATGCAGCCTCGAAAAACCTTCTGAGCTCCTGCTACCTTCAGAATTTCAGCTTCAAAATCTCAGGAAAATATAATCTTCAGGCTCCCAGTAAACGCACCAAAATTTTGTCACAAAATCAAACCTGATGGGCTGCTCATCAAGTAAACATTGTGTAACTATTTCAGACCAATATTTTAGCTGAGGCTTAGCCTCCTCAACCTGAGAGGGCTCTCTCAAAAGTTTATGATTTTTGATAAATAAGTAGATGGCTAACTCTAAGGTAAAACAGATAGATGATATAACTGGTTGTAAATCACATTAGAAAACATTCATTGGGTATGGAGTAGAGATAACTTCAACAAAAACATCACAATATATCTAGCATGGAAGTCAAGGCATTTGGAGTTCAAATCAGGGAGTAAAACATAAAGAACAGTGAAACACACAGTCAGCTTGTATATGAAGGAAGTTAGAGCATTATGAATGAATTCTAAGTATCATATACAAACACCACTGCAGATAGAAATATTGAATAATGCCATTAGAACAATAATGGACAAGAACTCCTCATGAATCTTGAGTTGTCTAAATAGAACTCTGTATTAAGCTGAAAAAACCCTTACATACAAAACACAGTCTTTGCTAATCCAAATGTCCAACCCTATGGATTTCGATTTTCTGCTCTTTATAGAACATTTACAAAATAGGATTCCTTCTTCTCCACTAGATACACCAAACTCATAGAGTTTGACACCTTTCCTAATCATAAACATGCCATTTATTACAAATTGACAACTATAATCCAAATGAAAAGTCTTATTTCTAATAGGACTAAAACTCTTTGATACCTTCCTAACAACCTTATCTATTCTTTATTACATATTTTTCCACATGCACTCTCATGAAGTCAAATTTGGATTATGATCTTTAACTTGATGTAGCCATGCTATTGATGATAATGTTCTCCTAAAATTTAGGAAACATGTCTTCCTGTTTTTTAGGCCCTTTGTTTCCCTTATCTGTTTTGAGCACTTTGACCATTAATGAATCTTTTATACATGTCTTTTTTTGCCAAATAATACACCATATGTCTTCAATTCTTCAGCTGTGTATAATCTAAACTTCAAACAATGCAAAAAGGTAATAATAAACCTGTGCTACGAAAGCAACACATTTTCATAGTGCTTTTGGTAGCGTAGTGTTTGGCTCCTTTTCTAATCTGCTTTTGATCTGTTTTCTTCAGGGAAGCCTTCATATGCCATTAACACACTTCCACCAGCAATTTCAAAATAAAATTCACCAAAATTCCCTCAAAATTTGATATGAAAATATGATAAAGACTGCTTTAGCAGTTTCATATCACATTTCATCAGATTTGCATTATCTGCACTACGAAACTGTTGTGTAAGCAGTTTTGTCAAAATTGTCTTCAAAATTCATACTTTGGATATACTTAAACTTTAAGGGTATTGGTATTATTCCTAAAACACATCAATATGACCCTAAAATCATAATCTTCATCAAAATTTACCTTCATTTTGATCAGATATTGTCTTGTGGATTTATCAGTTTGTTTCATTGCCTTTTTAAATTTTCTTGAGACCTTGTCAATTGTATCTCCAGATCTTCCACCTGTCTTCTCAACCTTCTGTTGCTAGCTCTAAAATGTGTGTTTATCACTCTTACAAACTTTTCCTCCTTGATGGCTGGGGTTGTCCATGTAAAGAATTGTTCTTCATTACTTGGTATTTCTGATTTGGAGACTGTTTGACCTTCCCAAACAGCTTTCATCCTCTTAAATTATGTTTTCTCAATGACATGTTTTCTGGTTCTTTTCTTCAACTTAACAATCTCATGGTTTTTTTATCTTAACTTCTCCTCCAGGCTTTCATATTTGGTAATTTATTCTTGTGCTATGATTACTCTGTTTTCTACATGCTTTGCCATAGGTGAGGAAAGATCAACTATCTCTTCAAGAACAGTAGTTGCTTTATTTTTTTCTTCAACTTCTGCATTAAGTTCCTTGAGCCTTTTAGAATGTCTAGTTACAGGCTTCCTAGCTTAGAAAACAAATTATGCATCTTCACCCTTAAACTCCAGCTTCTTTGTTGATTTCACCTTTTTCTGTTTGCTTTCATTTATTCCTAGGAAATCAGCCTACACTATAGGTGATTCTTCTATGTCTATTGCATGCAGTATTTCATCCAAGTTTCCTTTCAATCTTTGACTTTCAATTGATCCTGAAGCTACTATCTTTTCTTTTGATGTTGCAACTTGACTCCTTGTAATTCTCTGGACTACTTTCCTACCAACTGTTTGTTTTTGTTTAGCTTCCTTAGTACTTTGTAATCCTTGTTTTGCAAGTGAAGGATTTTCTGTAACAATCACTGGTGTTCTTTCTACCTTATCTTTCACTTGTTTCCTTGGCTTCAATTTCATAAACCTTCTTGTCCTTATATCTACTGGTTGACTGAATTCTGCTGATGGTGATGGATTTTCCTTTTCCTTAGGGTTTTTAACTGCGGTTAGAGCTTCCATTTCAAATCCACTTATAAAAAGAAAAGAAGGGAAATCCCTATTAATATTATGTAGCTCATTCAAAACCAACAGCTTAATTAAACCATGATGAAGCAGAGATGTTTCACAACCCTCGGATTTTTCTTGAACTTTATCAGCCATTTTGGAAATACTTCTATATAGGAAAAATGGCAAATCAAGTGATATCATACCTGTGAAATGTAATAGGAGTTTGAAATGATAGGTGTAGACTTTATGGTACCTACCTTCGCATGTGAAATATCTTTGGATGTTAAATATTAGTTTGGCATAGCTATCCTTAATACAGTTTCTGGGAATTGCATTGTTCAGGTCCATCTCTGCATATTTTGGCTTCATAAATAATAAATATCTTGCATGCCTCCATATCGAATCTAAAACCCTTGAACCAATTTTCCTGTCCTCTAGGTATTTCAGTCACTAGAGCTATGATTTCAGGTGTCACTAACATGTTTAACATTCCAAGCTTTGTATTGGTCCCACTGAAATGTAATGCAAACTCTTTGGATACCTGAGTATGTCCACCTTGCAACTTTTCATAGAACCTTAAACAACCTGCTTTACTAAAAGCATCCAAGACTGTTTGATCTTCAGCTAAAACTTTTGTGCTTTCAGGTTCAGATCTCAAACAATGTCCTCCTCTGTGATTCTTTTTCTCCTTAGCCATGATTGTTTCAAAAAAAACTCTGTTGGCTTCCTTCAG
Source organism: Pinus albicaulis (assembly GCA_034641835.2). Classification (NCBI taxonomy): domain Eukaryota; kingdom Viridiplantae; phylum Streptophyta; class Pinopsida; order Pinales; family Pinaceae; genus Pinus; species Pinus albicaulis. The sequence continues at coordinate 1,511,186,898 of CM076570.1, read as the reverse complement.
AATTTATAAAACACCCTCTCTTGATTTAATTTAAGAGCCTCGCTTGATTATGTATGAAAATAGCCTTGGTGTAGAACAACCACAAGCTTAACTCCAATACTTTAGAGTTTGAAACAGATATGTTTCACCGTTTAGTATGAGCAAATGTAGATTGGAATGATTAGAACAGATAACAGGTTTTGAATTTTGAAATCCCATTTTCCAATATGAAACTCATGCTATGATAATAATGGATATGAATGGTTAAGTACTTCAAATATGACCTCTAACTGACTCACCATGATGTTACCGCATCATTACTTAACGGATTTCTGACAATTTCTGGGTTTTGACATGACCTTTTAAGAATCCGCGCTTTCATAGCGCACATAGTGTATTTTTTGCACTTTGCGCTACAAAAGTAGCAGCACTTTCGTAGCGCAAAACCCATTTTTTGAACTAACCTCACTATGAAACTACGGTTTTGTGGCTAATTGCAGGAATTTCAACCGAATAATGACATGATTTCTAAATGAATGATAAGACTTTTTAATCATGGAATGAGACTAAAAGAATTTATTTGAAATTGAAAGCTGACCTTTGAGACTTCTAAATCTAAGAGATGTCATTTATCAAGACTAAAGTGACTCAAGACCTATTTGAAACTATGAACAAAACAGTGTAAACTTACAGAGTTAAAAAAAAAAAAAAAAAATTAGGGTGATAATAGAGAGCATTAGTTGTATGTTAAGCTTAGAAAATGTCGTTTCTTTTAGACAAAGGTACATTACTTGGGACTTGTTCTTTCCAAGGAGGGCATCACAGTGAATCCAGAAAAGATAAGGGCCATCATGGAGTGGATAGTTCCTAGGAATGTGGATGAGGTTAGATCCTTCATGGAATGGGCAGGTTATTACAGGAGGTTCATTAAGAAATTCTCACATATATCTTATCCTATCATATCATTGCAGAGGAAAGGTAATAAGTTTGAATTGACATAGGAGTGTTAGGGAAGTTTTTAGTGGCTTAAGTGATTGTTGACACATGCTCTAGTGTTAAAGATCACAAACCTGGAGAAAGAGTTTGTAATATGTACAGATTCTTGCAAGAGAGGACTTGGTGGAGTCCTTGTGCAGGATGGACAGGTGGTGTGCTATGATTCAAAGAAACTAAATAAGCACAAGCATAACTACCCGACACATGATCTTGAGCTAGAAAAAATCATACATGCATTGAAGATGTGGAGGCACTATCTTCTTGTCAGGAGGTTTGTATTGATGAGTGATCAGAGTGGATTGAGGCATTTGTTTGACCATCCGAATTTGAATGCTAGGCAAGCTAGATGGTTGGGAAAAATTAGTGAGTTTGACTTCAAGATCAGGTACATCAAGGATAAAGAGAACAAAGTTACACATGATTTTAGCATGTGGATACAAGTAAATCACATAGCAGCTATGAGCTCCTATGGGACATATTTACAGGCTAGGATCTTGCAGGCAGGTCAATAGGATGACAGGTATATGGAGATTGTGAACAGGTTGCAGCAAAGTACAGGTATAGATACAGGTAGTGGTATAGGTACAAGTACAAGTACAGGTACAGGTATAGGTAGTGGTATAGGTATAGTTACAGGTAGTGTTACAGGTATAGGTATAGGTACAAGTACAGGATGTGGATTATCATCTCACGGTAGATGACATGGTCATGTTTAGAGACAAGATATATGTTTCAGATAGTAGTGAACTCAAGAAGGTGATATTGGGTCAGTTTCATGTGAAACTATATTCAGGTCACCCAGGATATCAAAATACATCGACCGCAATAAATAAGTTCTATTGTTGGTCGAATTTGAGAGACGTAGTAGATTTTGTGGCTAGGTGTTTTTATTTTCAACAGGTTAATGAATAGTGTAAACATCCAGGTGGACTATTAGAGCCGATTCCAATTCTAGAATGGAAATCAGAGGAAATTTCCCTGGACGTGATCACAGTGTTTCCGAGGACAATGAAACAACATGATTTCATCATGGTTGTTGTGGATAGGTTGACAAAAGTTGCACACTTCATTCTAGTGAAATCTACATTTTTAGCTAGCGGTGTAGCATAGGTATTTATCAGGGATGTGGTCATATTTCATGGTCCGCAGAAGATTGTGTCGGACAGGGATGTGAATTTCACTTCCAAATTTTGGAAGGAGTGTTGGCCCTCAATTTTAACCCTTTTTCACCATGCATATTCCACTTTCCTATCATCATTTACCATCATATCATGGTCATATTTGTCATATTTTTTCCTCTTTTCCACGTTAAGGTAAAATAATTATGTCTTTTAATTTTTAGAATTTTTAGTAAAAATTGGGTATTAATTTTTTTTTGACTGAAACAGGAATTCCCGTAATGGCTCCATTGAAGTTTTATGTGCAAGACACCTCGGCAAAAAATGAAGATAAATTATATAAGTATGGGAAACAAGGATGGAAATACTTGTATTGACACAGTCCAAATGAGTCGGAACAAGCCCAATCAAAGTTGGTCAAACTTGACTAGTCACCCAGAAAATCCCTTGATTTAAGGGGCAGTTTTGTGATTTTGTGGAATATTCCCATATTCTGTGCAACAAAAGGGATGAGTTTGACCATGTTAGGTGGATTAGGACTCTTACTAGTTGTTACAACTATTTTTTTATATCTTGTTATACTTTTATCCTATTTAAGCACAACTTTTCAACAACTATGAACATGTATTATGACTATTAAGACTTATTTATTTCTGAATATAATTTGAAAAACTTGCCTTATATTTCTTTTTTTTCTTGCTGTGGTATGTGATTTCTGATCTACTATAGTTGATATTTTCAATTGTACCAAGCAAGGGTGGATGGCCCCCATTCTGAGTAAGTACACAGCTGTGTCATTTTGTGTATAATTGTGAATATTCTACATTATTGTTTCCTTTATATTTTCTTGTGAATATTTTCTAAATAGATTCATTATATGACATGTTCATTTATGTTTTTGAATGATTTCCTTTCAGTAATTACTTTAAGTATGGAAGTTCAACCAAGGTATGTAAGTTATATCTTGTTCCTTCTAGATTAAGAACTAAACTGGAAATTGTGTTTATGCATTTAATCTTTACTACTTTCCTAAATTAATTGTGTTATGATTTTTGGTGGCATTGGTTTTATTGGAATAGAAATAGTGAGAAAGGAAAACCATGACCTCTAAGTTAGATCTTATTTCTTGTTGACTATGCCCCACATAAAATCTTTTCACATTTGATTTTAGATCGGAATTTCAATGCTTTCTTTTCAATAATTTATATTTGTAATATGCATTTATATTATTTTCATCTAAGCAACTACTTCCTACACTATTTTAATCTAAGATCCATATACCTTGGTGTGCTTCTAAGTTTACTAACCCGGATTGATAATTAAAACAGATGCTCTAATTCAACTCAATAAATTAGACTAACAAGGAGTTGTTTGCAGGTTTGGGCACAGAGTTCGCCTTCAGCACAGCTTATCATCCACAGAAAGATGAAAAGACAGAGAGGGTCAAGAGGATATTGGAGGACATGCTGAGGATGTATGTCATGCATCAACAGCGGAAGTGGGAAGAGTATCTTCCACTGGTAGAGTCCATTAGGAATAATGGGTATTAGGAATATTTGAGGATGAGTCCATTTGAGGCATTGTATGCATGGAGTTTCAATACTCCCATCAGTTAGAGTGATCTGGTTAATAGGGTGTTGATTGGACAAGACATGTTGGCAGAGATGGAACAGGAAATGTAAGTAATCAAGAAGAATTTGAAAGCAACACAAGATAGGAAGAAGAGCTATGCAGATTGAAATAGTGTGTTTAAGGAGTTTTGGGTTTGGGAATAGGTGTACTTGCGCAGCAAGTTCAAGAAGAGCTCCTTGCGGATTGGATCATGTGCTAAGATGGCACCACGGTTTTGTGGACCTTTCAGGATTATTGAGAGGATTGAGTCAGTAGCCTATCGATTTACACTACCGTCCATAATGAAATTTCATGATGTTTTTTATGTTTCATTGCTTGATAAATATGTTAAATATGTTGATTATGTGATTGACTCGTCTATCACTAGAAAATTTGGCCCAATTTCCAACGGCCACTTCGTCGCTATTCCGACACATAGTCGTCGCAAGAGCAACAGTTCGAGGATGGGCAAAACGTGGTTTTCCATTA